>CAWUFW010006938.1:600000-1077339 GCA_963921515.1 Calotriton arnoldi
CGGGTCCCCGTCCTGGCCGGGTCACTATAGGCGAGGAGGATCACTCACGTCCTCCCCCGGTCTCTCAATCCGCTGCAGTAGATAGGGGCGGTCAGGGAGCGCAGTCCAATTGGCTCACCATCCGCCAGCCTCGCCACTCGAGTCCCCGGCCTCTCCTCTCTGTGTGGGCCTCTATTGTGGCAATCACCGAGTTGGCAGGTCACTTATGACTCTGGGCGCTGGGGATCACCGACGCCCCCCCCCCCGAGTCTTCGGTCCGGGCCTCGGACCCGCCGCGGAGGCGGAGGATGTATGGGAGTGGGGTCCGCCGGGCTCGCCGTCCGCTCTCCTCACCACTCGAGACCCCGGCTTCTCCACTTTGCGCAGGCCACAACCGATCCCGGACTCGGAACCAGGACGACAGCGTCTCCCCAGAGCCCAGCTGTTCCGGGTCGAGTCACCGGAGCCTCCGACTAGAAATGCCCACCTCGGACCATCGGATACTGGGTGCGGATATACGGAGGGAGGGGGGAAAGTACGGAGCTACACTATTCTGCCGCCATCTCGCTTCGCGGCTCGGCCACGCCCCCGCTGCATACCCCTTTTGATGAATATTGAGCCTGCCGTCTTGGAGTTGATTATCACCTTGGCCTGAGCCCCTGTGTATAAATTCGAAAGCATTGCAATAAAATGCGATGGAAAACCAAATTTGTACAACGTATAAAACAGGGTATCCCAGTTTACAAGATCAAATGCCTTTTCGGCTTCGGATTAGTACGTTTATGCTAATGGTGCAAAAATAGTCTATTGCCTGAATTAAAAATTGAGTTTTGGCCAACATTGAGAGGCCTGCCACAAAGCCACTTTGATCTCCATGAATTAGCTGTTTTGCTGCAGGGGTTATACAGAGTGCCCAGATTTCTATCAGTAATTTATAGTCTGTATGAAGTAAACTAATTGGTATATATGAGTGGACCGATTGTAGATTTTTATCTTTCTTTAAAAAAGACACAATTATAGATTCTTGAAAGGTTGAGGGGACCTCTCCTCCTTCTGCAGCCCATCATCTCCACATGCTTTAGCATTTGGCATTGTATTTAACGCCTCTTGAATTTCAGAAGGCGTTATAGGCTTCAGAAGGGACTAGGACAGTCAATTAGATAGGCTTGGGAGCTGAATGGTGGAATAATACTGCACAATATCAGTCATTGGGACACTATTGTGTTTGAAAGGTGTCTCTAAAATGATGGAGAAACATGTTAGCAATCTCTTCCTCATCTGTTGCTAACTGCCCTGTTTCAGGATACTCGATGGATTTTATCAAGGCCTTTTCGCTTCTGGTTCTGGTGGACCATGCCAAAAACTTTCCGATATGTTGATTTTCTTCATATATTTTTTGTTGATATGTATTAGATTTGCTAATCTCCTCTAAAGTATAGTAATCCCTTAGGTTTTGTTTTGCTGATGCTATTAATCCCTTCACTAGCTCTATACCAGAGTTCCGCACCCTAGCTTCAGTTGCGTTATCTAGTGCTGCCTGTAAATTCGCTCTCTGTTGTAAGCATTCTATATTCAGGTGAGCCTTAAAGGCAATGATTCTTTCCCTCAATGTTGCCTTAAAAGCATACCAGATATTGAACAGAGAGGCCGTTTGATTATTAATAGTGAAAAACTCTAGAATGAACTATTTTGCTTCCTTAAACCATTGAGGATTGGAGAGCAGGGATCTGTCAAGCTGCCACATAAGTCTATCCCTTTTCCTCAAATCGAGCTCTAATGCTACCGAAACAAATGAATGGTCAGAAAAAGCATTGGCTTGGATATCCGATTGACCTCTCTACAAGGATTTCAAAACTAAAACAAAATTGATGCGTGAGGCCATTTAAAATCTCTGTGAAAAGCATGTATATTGTTTGGAATTTGGATGGTCTTCTCTTCAAGTGTCCAGCAGCTGATAATTAGATTTAAAAGCCTCTATAATTTTTTCGTCTTTGGTTTTTGTTATTTTTTATTCTTATTAGATGTATCTTTGACCAGATCCTGAATCAGATTAAAATCCCCTCCAAAAACCAGCGGCCATACTGCACCCAATACCATTTCGTAGAGCTGAGTGAGAGAATCAATATAATTGCTAATTGGTCCATAATAATTAATACAATTTAAGCTTAATCCTTTAATTGCAGCTGTGACCCATCCCTGATCACCTCTCTAATTTCCCAATCAATACTGTTGCCTAGTAAAATTGCAACACCCCTGACCGCCACCTGAGCTGACGCAAAAAATGCATGGGGGTATCTAGGAAGGACTAGCAACTTTGGTGTGTTGCTTTTGAGATGAGTCTCTTGTAGAAAGATTACCTCTGGTGAAAAAGAAGAAAGCCACCCTAACATACTACGATATTTTCTTTTTATTTGTGAGCCCATTTACATTACATGATAAACATTTTATCTTTTGTTTCTCAAGAGATAACATCATTACTTACATATTAATTTCTCGCGTAGCACTAGCCACCTATCTGAAAACATAATCTTGAATTTTTCTGCTAAGTTCTGTTCAATCTGATTCTGCTCCTTTTTCCTTTAGCAAAAGTGCCCCCCTCTCCACCCCAATTGCCTATCCCGGAAAACCCCAATGTCCCCCAAAAAAACCCCAGCAGGAAAGGGAAGACTTACCTACTGCCCTTTCCCATTATTGTGTCCCTTAGGTGCCTTGGTATGGCACTGGAGGACTCGGCTCCGGTGTTGACTGCCATAGAGAACTGCCACACCCAGAACTTCCCCCTAGGAATTAAAGCATTCCACTTACTAATATATCTAGCCAATGACAATTGGCTGCTTAGTCAGTACCCCCAATGTTTGACTGTCGCAAAATCTTTTTTGCCTGCGGAATGGAATGCAAAACATGGAACTGCCCCTTGACAAGTACTTTTAATTTTGACTGCTGCACTAGGGCTGCCTGAACTCCTTGACTCTTGAACTGATCCAACATGGACTTAAACTCTCGATGTCATCTAGCAGCCATGGCTGACATGTCCGAGAAAATGATATTTCTCTGATGTCTGAAAGCCTCTTGACTTAATGGTAGCTGTAATAATTGACTCCTTCATTCGAAAGTCTCCAAAATTGATGAGGAATACACATGGATGTTTGGCAGTGGTCTGTTGCTGGAATGGAACTCGATGAGCCCTCATAATTGAATGGCAGTCCTTGATGTGCCCTTCTTCTGGTAGGACATATTTCTAGATAAGTTCTGAGATTAACTTAATGGGGTCTTGCCCCACTTCCTGCCCTTCTGAAATGCCCACAATACGAAGATGTGACAGCCTAGACCAATTTTCGAACTCATCAAGTGTAATCGGAGTATCTTCATGCTCCTGGCTTTACTTTGCATGGAATATTTCATAATTCTTTTGTGCCTCTTCAAGGTCGGAGATACGTTGCTCTGCAAGAGATAGCCTTTGATTAAGTTGAATTATATTCTCATTGATTTTATCAAGCTGATATTTTACTTCCCTGTGGGCTTTCTCCTGAGCGTTTTTTAACTCTCTGATCTCCCCTAGAATTACTTGCAGGATATCACACCCCAAGTTTGGTCTTGACTCCATTTTACTGGCCACTTGAGGCTGTGGGTAAGAATTACTGAGAATGGCTTGAGATGTTGTTGACGAATTCACTACTGCGGATTCAGCAGTGGAGTTAATTTCCTTCAATAAAATAGGTATCTCCGATATCAACTGTATCCCCTGTGTCTCAGATCTCCAATCAACTCTTTTCTCTGATCGAGACTGGGTATCTTCTCTCAATAGCTTTGGTCCTTTGGACCCAAATAATGGATAGGGGGCCTTTTGATCAGGACAATTACTATTTTTTACCTCTGACTCATTATTACGTAGATTAAACACAGTACAGTCTTTTGGAGATTCTGTTTCCAGTTCTGGCAAGGGGAACTCACCCCGGTCTATAGGTTCCCTGTTGCTCCCTTGTGGTAGCATTGATTTATTCGCCATAGGGATTGTGATTGTCTCTCCCGAAAGCCTTCCTCTCTCTGAGCCTGGTGAACCATCGTGATTCGCACTTAGATTTAAACTTGAACTACTATCATCGATATCTTTGTCTCGACTTGCTGCACCACTCTGCTCTGCCTGCTTCTTTCGAGCTCTAGCTGCTTTTGACACTCTGGAGACCTTAGTCAGAGTACGGGACTTGACAACCTCCTTCTCTTGCCGTAAGACGCTTCATCAGGGCTCAGAAGTTGGTTGAGTCAGCGTAGTATCTGCTTCCTGCTAGACAGAATAGGTTCTTTTAGAGGATGTGACCCTTCGCTGTTCAGACGTGCTGCGGGAGGGGGAGGGGGCAGGGCTAGAAGAACCAGGCCAAAAGGCAGCAAGCTGCACCCTACTTCAATTAGGGCCGCTTCCGCTACCACCCGAATATTATGCCTTTTTAACCAGGGCTTCTTGACGCTTACTTTACCCACAATGATGTCACCTCCATGCATCTCCTACTACTGCCACTCCATCTTTCTATAATCTTATGCAGTCTTTCTGACTGTGATTTAAGAATAATAGGGCACAATCCACCTTTTTCCTCTTTTTTTTTTTACCCCTTTCGAACTCCCTTGCCGCTGCTTTGCAAACCCACTGGTACTCCACACCGCAATACTCTTCAGCGTTGCTCCTCCCTCGCCGTGGTGATCGTCTTCCTCGTTGAGTCCCTCTTGGACAGCACCGGCATTACCTAATTCACTCCCTCGTAGAAACAGGGGGAAAAGTGCACGCCAATACACGAAACTCCAGGAGACAGGGAGCGAGGCCGGGCCGGATCACGAGGCAGATCTTCACTGCCAAGTACGGGTATGTCGTGGTGTCTCACCCGCGTCTCACCCGCAAGCTGTACTGTATTGCAAAGCAGCGCAGTGCAGAGCTCCTCTGTAAGCGGAGCGGCGGTGCGGCGGCTTCAACAGCCAGAAACCGGAGGACACCTCTACGCAGGGAGCATGACGGAAACACCCTGCGTCAAGTGTATTAACTTGTGGCGAATATTGAACCACATATGGTTAACCTCAGCCTTGCAACAATCCTAAGCCTTTGTCAGTTAGTATAATGCCAGTATCTGCCTGTCAGTGTTGTTTGGAAATATATTCTTAGCTGTGTTATAGTTTGATTATTTTCTCATATATAGTTGAGACTATCTGGGTTAGGATTCAGCATTCTGTGGAGGGCCCCAGGAACTCTGACCATATCTACTTTGCTGCTTGTCTGAGTGTATTACAGTCAGATCACTAGCAGAGTTTCACCATCTAAGTTCTTGAAGGAATTGGTCTTTACAGAAGAGATCTCTTAACTTCTGAAGTCTAGTGCTTCATAGAATATTTTAGAGCCAGCCTAATGGTGGGGGTAAACATGGATTAGCTACCAGTGGTTTCACAGGTGAGTATATTTTGAATATGTACTGTTCTCTCATATAGTAGATAAGTAGTGTAGATCATGCCAATAGGCTCGGGTTTATATTTCGGTACTGAACACAGAACTGTCTGTAAGGTGCCACCCTCCACTAGCGTCTGCTCCAAGTGTGTGAGTGTCTTTACATTGGTGCGTGGCGATACTAATAATGTGCAAAGTGTGCCTGAGCTGCTATGTAGTATAAATAAGTGTATGGCACTGCTAGACTGCCTGTTTCTGTGATATAAGTTAGTGTTTCCCAGCACACATGCGCCTCTTTTCCTGTCCAAATTAGTATCAGGAGTGCGAATGGTTCCATTGCTGGAGTGAATAAAAGGAGGGAAGTAGATATCCGTGCCTTGTGCTCACTTTATCGTTTTGAGGTCTGATATTAGGCCATTTAAGGTACAGCAATATATCATAGAAATGTTTTCCATAGCCGCGTATGGTTTAGAACCTCCTGTATGAAAGGTCACTTCAGGGATTCGAAGGACTTTTAGATAAGTTTATTTTTATTGATTTTCTATTACATGACTACATAAACAGTCACATTGCAAACAAAAAGAACCCCACAAAGGAAAAGAGACTCTAGCATAGAATAAACATATATATCATATGCAAATGTTCTCCCATTACCATATGGCCCTCCCAACATACAGGCATATATTGGTCAGTATTGGAGATCTTTTCATTCCTTAGAGCAGGCCGTTAGATAAGAGAAATATGGGGCCCAAAAATCCTTTGGTCTCGAGGGTGGGGGTAACTCTTCAGCATATGTTTCAAGCTGTGTCTTACAGTACACTAAGTCTTGAAGCCACTCAGTGTGCTTTGGTATCCCCCAGCACATTGATATCCTGCGTTTGGCTAATAGCAATGCTATTGCTACTAATTTGCGATTTGTGGGCTGAAGTGGTTTGACAAATCCTAGTAAGCAGACCTTAGGGGAGCATTCTACACTCTCTTCCACCATCCTTGACAATGTTTGTGTGATCTGCTCCCAGTATTTGGCTATCTGGCCGCATACTCATGCCAGATGAAGAAAGTCTGCCTCTGGCGATCTACAGCGCACACAGTGTGCGTCGGTGCGTAGCCCGTAGTAGACCTGCTGTAGGTATTTGTAGTGTATGATCTTGAGGTTACAATTGGATGGGAGCCTGCCTAGGAGGGCACATCAAAACTCCCATTCCACTTGTGTTAGTGGATTCCCCAGTGTTTCGCTCCACCTATCCCTAGCCATGTCTGCGCTCGCACTTTGTTCCACCTGGGAGAAGGTACATAGCCTGGTGATAAGGTTTTTTCAGTCTGCTCCTGTGAGCAGCTTCAGTCATGAGTGAAGTATAGGTGGCTTTTGTGGGAAGGAGGGGTAAAATGCCTTAAGACCTGTTCTTAATCTGTGATACACGAATCTTTGTAGAGGGGTGCATTCGCGGTGTCAGCTGTACTCTTCGAGTGTGATAAAGGACCCATTGGGAAAGATGTCTCCTATTACCTGCAGTCCTGCCTCCCTCAATGTTAGAAGCACCCCTGAGTCTCTTGTGACTGATATGCGTGGATGTTGCAGCAGGGGTAAGGATGGGGCATACATTGGGGTCTTGCCTACGTGGGTAGCTAGTGTTTGCCATGCTCTAGCTGTGAGAGACACTGGGCGGCAGTCTGCAATGCGGCTGTCGGTTGCACGTAGTGGAGGGCGGCTGTGAGGGGAGTAGGAAAGAATTTGTTATTTTCGACAGCAGTACGGGACATGTATCGCTGTGGGTGAAGCCAGTAGTGTGCAAAGTGGGCTTGCGTGCATAGATAGTATAGCCGAAAGTGTGGTGCATTAAATCCACCTTGTGCATATGGACGCGTGAGTGTCTGCCTGCCGATCCTGTGCTGCTTTCACGCCCACGTTAAGGTCGTTAGACAGGATTGCAGCGTTTTAAAAAAGGCCTGTGTCAGTGGGATGGGGATGTTTATAAATAGATATAAGAACTTAGGTAGTACAACCATTTTTATGAGTGCCAGTCTATCTGCCAGGGATAGGGGGAGTTGTGTCCAATGAGCCACCCTATCCTGCAGGTGTGATATGGCTGTGCCATAGTTCTGGCGGATCACTACTTCGGGGTCACGGTGTATCCATATTCCTAGATATTTTAGAGGGTCTGTGCACCATTCTAGAGGTTATTCAGGTTCATGGGGTACAGTAGCAAGAGTCAACGGGAGAATTACTGACTTGGACCAGTTAATGCACAGTCCTGAGTACCATTCATATCTAACATATTCGCGCATAGTTGGATCAAGGTTTGTACTTGGATCTCTCACATACACCACCATGTCATCGGCGTACTGTGAGATAGCCAATGGACGCTGCCGGAACCGCAATGCCGCCGACGAGTGTCTTTGTCTGATTATGCAGACGAGGGGGGCTAGCGCTAGAGCAAATAATATGGGGGAGAGCGGACACCCTTGTCGCGTAGCTCTGCAGATCCTTATGAGGTTTGAGATGAATCCGTTCACACAGACTCTGGCTGTCGGGTTGATATACAGTATACCAATCCACTGCAAAAAATTCGGCGGATTTCCCATACGAGCCAGCACTGTGAAAATGTAGGGCCATTGAATAGAGTCAAATGCCTTTGTGGCGTTTAGGAAGACCGCTGCCGCTGGCAATGATGAGTTTAATTGGTGTAGAACTGCAAAAAGCGTGCCAAGGTTGTGGGTTGTGGAGTGCGAGGGCACAAATCCCGCTTGACCGGTAGGACCATGTTCGGTAATAGGGGCTGCAGTCGGGATGCAATAATTTTCACCAATATTTTGACGTATGTGTTAATCAATGATAACGGGCGGTAGGAGTCGACCCTCCCAGGCGCCTTACCTGGTTTCAGGAGAGTCAGCAGTAGTGTCTCCCGAAGAGTGGGGGGCAGCGTGTGATTATCGTACGCCTCTTGAAACATTTCCATGAGGGTAGGGATTATTAGGTTTGCAAACATCTTATACAATTCGCTAGGGACGCCATCTCCTCCGGCGTCTTCCCATTTGGTAGTGTGCGGATAGCATCATTAACTTCCCCCTCCGAGATTGGCTGTACCAGATATTCTCGTTGCTCCGGTGACAGCCAAGCCAATGCCATATCATCCAAATATAGTGCCGTGTCATGCTCAGCCACCGAGGGGCGTTTATTTATTTATTTATGCGTTTTTATATAGCGCGGACTTTACCCGAGGGTGTCAGAGCGCTTCACAACAGGAACAGCAACATTACATAAGGAGGAGGATACAAATGAGCATAATACAAAGGCAAGCGTTACATTGCATGAGGAAAAGTGACAATTGTGCAAAAAACAAACAAACCAAATACAAAAAGAGGAATAAGTTCCAAGAGGACAAGTGACAGGTGTGCATGAAACATGGGGTACAAAATACAAATAGAGGTATAATACTGCAATAAGTGGCAGTCACTCATAACACACTGGGAAGGCACTTCTATAGGGTTGGAGTACAGAATTTCCTATAGTGGAAGAACTTCCTTGAGGTAGTAGAGAGGGCGTGAATACAGCAGGGGGTACATGGGGTACAAAATATATGATACATTGGGTACAAAATACAACTAAAGGCATAATACTGTAATAAGTGGCAGTAACTCAAAACACACTGGGAAGGCACTTCTATAGGCTTGGAATACAGAATTTCCTATAGTGGAAAAGCTTCCTTGAGGTAGTAGAGAGGGCGTGACTTCACAGGGGACTTGTAATGAGGGGAACACGCACATAAAAAACCAACACAACACACAAAATAAGGAATGAACAGACAAAAGTACAATTTTACACTGACGAGCGAACTTCCTAGAGGGGTCTGAGAATGAAAGTATTAGTTCTGGAAGTGTCTTTGGAAGAGAAGAGACTTGAGGTCAGCTTTGAAGATCCGGGTAGAAGAGGTGGCACGGAGCAGTGGGGAAGCGAGTTCCAGATTCTCACTGCATTGCCCGAGAAGGATTGAGCCATCGATCTTTCCCTTTTGAAGACGGGGGCTCAAGCAGAAGCTTTTCCGCATTGCGAGAAGGGCGAGAGCCACCGGACAATTTCAATGTATTCGCCAGGTAACGAGGGGAGGACGTGTGTAAGGCTTTGTGTGTGATGCAGGCAGTTTTATAAATAGATCTTGCCTCGATCGGAAGCCATCGAAGAGAGGACAGGATAGGAGTGATGTGGTCGCTTCGTTTAGACCCTGAAATGAAGCGAGCTGCTGACACCCCCCTGGGGTTGTGATAGTAAGTACGTGTGGCTCATCACGAGGCTCACGAGTTTTGGATGCTAAGCTGCGTCCTGGTCGGCCCCCCTCCCCTCCCTGTCCCCCTGCCACGTAACGCTTAGACAGAAAACAGATTTCTTGGTCTGCTAGTTCATTGTATTCTGACAAATGCGTCCTTATATCTGCTAATGTCTTTGAATCTCAGTTAGCCTGATAAGCCCTCTCCCCCGCCTGTAACATGCGCTCAAGCGTGTCCAGGCGGGAACTAACTGAGCACAGGACTCCAGCTCAAAGCCCCATGCAAGTGCCACGTGGATTCGAAGGACTTTTTAGCATCCAAAATAATGCTGCTGCTGGGAGAGTCAGGTCATTGAGATGTAGTAGTGCTATTAGTGTCCGGAGATTATGCGGCATGGATTTTCTTGGAACGAAGCTCAGTTGATCAGATAGGACCAACTGTAGCATGAGAGGGAGCAATGCTTTAACAATCAAATTAGCCAGTATTTGTTGTTTATATTTAACAATGAAAGGGGCCTAAATGATGAGCATTGTTCAGGTGATTTACCAGATGTGAGCAGAACGGTGATGGCTGCTTTGCAGATAGATGATGGGAGTGTATCTCTGCATTGGCTCCTCACAAATGCTTAAAAATGTGGTACTAGCCATTCACACAACCTTTTGTAACACTAGCCATAAGCCCCTTTGGTCAAGGGGCTTTGCCACTGGCAAAGGATTTGATTGCTTGTTTGATATCTTCCTCAGCAATGGGGGAGTTTAATTCACTGCAGAGTAGCGTGCATCTGGTCTTATATAGGTTTGAGTGATGTGTTATGAAAAAGTGTAGGAATTCAGTAAATTTGCATTTTCATTGTGATTTGCTTGCTTGGGGTCTCAATATGAGTGATTGCAGTTGGTTACGATTACTCTTTTTGTGGCAAACATATGGCTCAGTCTGTCACCTGCACCAAATTCTTTTGTTTTGTGTGATATTCCCAAAAAATTGACTTCCTGATCTGCAGGTTCCCTGAACGATATTGCTTATTTCAGACAATGCCTGATTTGATCACTTGTCGGTTTATTTCTTCACTAGTTGGGAAACCTGTCCTTGAGTGTGTTGAGTCGATCTCTAATGGAGTGGTATATACTAGCTTCTTTCAAAATGCAGACCCCCATGTCATGTATATAGGCTTTGAACACCTCCCACATAGTAGCTGTAATGTCTACGGATCTTATATTTATTTGCAACTATTCGATGATAATTTTATGAAGTTTTGTGGTAAATATAGTATCCTGTAAGACTTCTGACTGGAAGCATTATGCCAGTTTTCGTGATGTCCGGGTGATCGGGGAATAGTCCAATAATGTTCAGGGGTCTATATTGTTGTTGAAAACCCAGGGGGACAAATTGTTTTGTGTCAATCGGTGCTCTGCACGTGAGCTAGAGTTACGTAGCAATAAATAGAAAGTGTATTATTTGTGTGTCGGGAATACCAAATATCAATGCATCCTTCCTCTGCATTGTTTTTTAATTTACATGGCGGTTTGTGTTAATAATCAAATAAATGATTAAGTTTGGTGTACAGAATTGTATTAAAATCTCCTTCCCATATCACTTTTGACGTTTGATATTCATCAAATTTGGCTTGAATTTTAGCCAAAAATTCCAACAATTCGCTATTGGATATATTAAATAATAGTAGTTACAAGTTTTTCATTCTGCCAACCACAATAACTTGGAGGCCATTTTCTGCAGGTGTTCCTATATGTGTCTGGAAATTAAGGGATCTGCGTATCAGAACTGTGACCCCTCTAGATCCAATATTGTAGCAGGTGAAGTACCTGCGTTGTCTCCATTTGAGATTGAATGCTGCTTGTGCTCTAATTCAGATAATTTTCTTGCAGCATTCCAATATCTAGTTCATGGTTATCTGGATATGTAATTCCCTTTTTAAGGTTCCATCTCTTTAGGTTACTACAATGCAGGCGCGGCCAGCATAGGTAAGAGCGGTAGGGCGGGGTGGGGAGAGGGGAAAGTCAACAGATGACAGGATAAGTCAAATTAAATAAAAAAATAAAACCACTTACCTTGCGCTCGCCGCATCGCTGACTCGGCGATGCGGCAAGCGCAAGGTAAGTGGTTTTATAATTTTTTTATTTAATTTTACCTATCCCGTCGTCTGTTGACTTGCCCACCGCCCCACCGCTCTTACCTGTGCCGGCCGCGCCTGTTATCATAGGCATTAGATGGTGAGCTTTTTGTGTCTTTGCTGAGTTCTGGATTGAGGATTGCCTATACTAATGTGGGCCATCATCTGAACAGTGTAGAATGTGTTGGGTGTGCCTGCTATTCTAATGATATCAGGTTGTCCTGTGAAAGAATGAATTGCCCACCCCCTAAACCCACGCGGCTCACATACACCAACTTACAACCCACCAATTTTAAAAAGAGATGAACACTAAGGCCTCCACAAATAATAGAACCATGCTGTGCCATTATGTGCGGGGAGCAAGATTCACACAGCGAGCACTGAAAGTTCGGCTATGCATGTTGCAGAGGCAGTTGATTGCTATATAATGCTAGCGTTAGTTCAGTGCAACAAGGCCACAAATGATAAACAGGGATATACATCTGCTCATTAGTAATTGTTGATAGGTAGGCAAAAGCAGAATATTTTGAAGGCATTGCAGTTCATAACATAAGCCCATGAATTATAACAAAATGCATGTATTTGTTACATGAATTTGTAAACCACACATTTACCTTGTGGAACATCTTTGCATTGAATAACAGGTGTTTATTGTTACCCAGCCAATGGTACTTATTTTATTGTTCTCAAAACTATGCAAGGCTGAGTGGACCTGCTGGGATTTAAATCTTAGGCCATGAGGTCAAACACAGGTAGAATTCTAGAGGATATGCATTCATTCTCTGAGCTGCCAGACCCGGTATATACACATCAGCCCATTAAACATTGTTTGTAGGTAAGCAAAAGCAGAATATTTTAAAGGTTGTGCTCGCTGTCAAAGGCACCAACATTTGCGAGTTGGGACTATATATTTTCAGGTTCCAAGCGCAGATATGGGCGTCTGGCCTTCTTAATATTAATGTCAGTAGTTCCTGTGCTGTGTTGGCAGTAAGCAAGAATATTTAATGCACTGACAAGCAAGATACATAATTGCATACTTAATGTTGAGCAATCACAACTTCCTTTTTGCTTCCTTAAATGGTTTTCTGACCTCTTGGACAGCTATTGTAAAGTTTTTGTAAAAGAAAGCAGATGATTCCTCGTGTATGGCAGTACACTGTATGGTTTTCAACTGTATGCCCGTCCACTCAATGCCACTCCACTCTACACGACTCCACTGTACGCTATTCCAGTCTACGTCATTCCATTGTACTCCACTCCACGCCATTTCACTTTATGCTATTCCACTGTACGCCACTCTACTCAACACCACTTCACTGTATGCAATTTCACTCTAAGTCACTCCACTCTTTCCCACTCAAGTCTATGCACTGTGTGCCACTCCGCCCTATGCTACTCCACTCTACTCTGTTTCACTGTACGGCACTCTACTGTATGCTATTCCACTTTATGCCACTACCCTGTGCCCCACTCCACTGTATGTTATTCCACTGTACCCCACTCCACTCTAGCAGACTCCACTCTACACCACTCCACTGTATTCTGTTCCACTCTGTGTCACTTCAGTCAATGCCACTTCACTCTACGCTACACTACTATGTGCTATTTCACTGTACGTAACCCCACTCTATGCCACTCCACTCTGTACCACTGTATGCCACTCCACTGTATGCCACTCCACTCTATGCTACTCCACTCTATACTACTCCACTCTACTCCACTCTACACCACTCCACTTTAAGGTATTCCAGTGTACGCCACTCCACTCTACCCAACTCCACTCCATGCCACTTCACTGTAATCTGCTCAATGACACTGTACGCCACTCAACAACAATCTATGCCCCTCCACTCTACCACACTATACTCCAGTCGATATCACTCCACTCCACAATAATTTACTCCTGTCATTGTGATTATACAGCACTCTACTTTACTCTATGCCACTGACTGACACTCTACTCCACTCTAGGACACTCTACACTTTTCTCTCTATGCCGCTTTACCTGGCACTACTATACTGTACTCTATGAAACACTACTCCACTGTGCTCCACTCCACTACTGCACTCTGCGCCACTTCACTGTATGCTGCTCTATGCCTCTCAACTCTACGACACACTGCATTCCAATCTACTCTACCATACTATACTGCACTCTACTTGAAGCCACTCCACTGTACAACAATGTAATATACTCTGATAATCCACTCTACGACACTTCTGACACTCAACAACATATCAGTCCACTGTACAACACCCCACTCCACTCTACAACCCTTGACTCCACTGTATGCTACGTCACTATACTCTACTCCATGCCACTCCACTCCACTCTACAACACACTACTCCACTCAATGCTACACCACTCCACTGGACTCCACTCCACTCTACTCCACTGCACCACACTCAACTCTATGCCTCTCCACTCTATCGCACTCTTCTCCACTGTATGCAACTCCACTCTACAAGACTCTACTACACTCTGTGCCACTATACCACACTGCACTCCACTCCATGCCCCATTCATGACACTGTACAACCGTATACTCCACTCTTTGCCCCTACACTCCACAACACTCTACTCCACTCTACATCACGCCGCTTTCACTGTACTGTACAAGACGCCACTCCAATTTATGATAGTTTAGTTGACTATACCCTATGCCTCTTCACTCTCCTGCAGTCCAATTCACTGTACTGTAGAACACTCACTCCACTCTGATAGCTTGCTCCACTGTACGCTACGCCACTTTACTCTCTATGACACTACACTCTTTGACAATACACTGAATGACTCTCTCCTCCAGTATACTATATGAGACTCCACTTAACGACACTCTACGATTTGAAACATATTTTTATTAAATAAAAAAACATTAAAATTCAATGAAAAAAACAAAGGTTTTGTAATAGTTAGGAAAACTTTATTTATTCGTTCTAAACAAAAAAAACGTAAACTACACAAACATTAGAAATTCTAAAGTTAAAGTTTATTATACCTTACATTTATAATTTACACACCACCTTTAAATTACTATAACTTGACTTTTTGTATACAAATCAAATTTAAAATACACGAAAACTAAAAATTCTAAACTTCTGCTTGTAGCTTAAATTTCTAATTCACGCAACACCTTCAAATTGTTATAACTCGCACACCTCTATACACAGTGTACTGACCTTGGTAGCACACTACATTAACCATAACTTGCGCCTTCTCCATGCACTGCTCATACCCTTTCATATTATATCACTTATACCATCTATAATTATAGCATTTACAACAACACTTATGACATCGCAAATCATATTATTTGTAAGAACACAGTGCATGGTAGCATGCTGAGTTAGTGTTAATGTAGTGTTGCTACCAAGTTTAATACACTGTGTATAGAAGTGCACGAGTTATAATAATTTGAAGGTGGTGCGTCAATTATAAATTTAAGGTATAACTATAACTTCTGAATTTCTAATGTCTGTGTAGTTTAAGGTTTGTTTGTATAGAACATTTAATATATATATGTATATATATGCTGTGAGAAAGTGCCTCTTTTGACATGGTTAGCCCCCACTTTTTGCCTGGTATTTGATGCAACTTTGACTGTAGAGTACTGGGTCCCTGCTGTCCAGGTTCCCAGTACCAGTGTTCTTTCCCTAAAACTGTTCCACAGTTGGCCCTTCAGGCCCCGAGTAAGTCCCAAGTAAATGGTACCTGGGTACCTAGGGCATTGGGACTGAAGAGGGTCCCCTAGGGACCCCTCACCTAGGCCATGCAGACTGCCACAAAAACGACAAAGTCAACATGGCACACTGCCTGGGTTCCAAGCCAACTAGAACTGCCTAAGGTATAGGTAAGTCACCCCTCTAGCAGGCCTTACAAGCCCTAAGGCAGGGTGCACTACTTCTCAGGTGTGGGCATATATGCATGAGCAGATATGCCCCTACAATATTGAAGTCTATCCCTTAATATTGTACGTGCCAGTGAAGCCATAGAGAGTACATGGGCTGGAGACTAGACAACTCAAGTTTCTCAGCACCATGATGGCATCACTGAACACAGGATTGTTTGGTACCAAATTACTCCTCTAAATAAACCCGCACTGATGCCAGTGTGGGATTTATTGAAACGTACTCCGAGGGCACCTCAGAGGTGCACCCAGAAAACCTACCAACCCTGGTGTGGTCACAGACGGGCGTTAGGCAGCCTGCCACCACCAGACATGTTTCTAGACCCCTGGGTCGAGAGCCTCCACTCTCTGGAACCAGAAACACAGTACCTCCTCCCCCAGGATGGGCACAGTGCTCGAGAGGGAAGCTTCAAAGGTCTACCACCTTTGTAATGCGACCTCCAGCCTCTGCTGCTAGCAGCAGATGGCAGCCCCCCGTTTACACCCCCACTTTGGGTGGGAAAACTGGCGGGAAAAAATAGGAAGAATAGGAGGTGTGCCCACCTCTGCCAACTCCACCCCTAAGGTGAAGGAGGCAAGGTGAAGTACACCTTTCTGTCCTTGCCATCTTGAAGATGGGAGGACCCCTCCAACCAGGGCTAGGGCTATGCCCCCTCCCACAGGAGGTTGGGATAATTGAGGGAGTAGACACCCCAGGTAAGGTGCCCATTGGCCCTGCCTTTCACTTCCTTAAAACGCCCCTAAATCTGGTATTCCCGCAGACCCTGCAACTTGTTCATGCCAGCCTAAAAAGAAGAAGGACGAAGAAGACGCCGTTCAGAGAAGACTGTCGACGACCACTGACTTAGCCCCAGCCCTCCGGCCTGTTTGCAGCCCTCGAAGAAGCTGCGAAGAAATGACACCTGTCCTGCAGTCAGCAACCTCCACAACCCCTTGGAGGACTGCCTGCCTTTGAAAAAGATCAGAACTCCTGAGGACAGTGGCTCTGTCCAAAAGAAACCAACACAAATTACTCTGGTGCCCTCTGGATCCGCGATCCCTGACCACTCTGCACCCAATGCCTCCGTCTTGTGTTCAGGTGGCCCACCAATCCAGCGATCCTGAGACAAAGTCCAGCATTGGCTGACCCCTCCTGGACACCACGACGACACCTGCAGTGTGAACCCAAAGGCTCCCCCCGACTGGCTGAGGGAAGAAAATCAGACGTGAAAGGTCACCCCTGCACCTGAAGCCCCCTGGGCCTTGGGGAGCTCGACTGGCGGTGTCCCTATGACCTACAGTAGCCCAACATACCTCTGCTATTGCTGGTTTCCTAAGTGCAGCCTCCAGTTTGTCGCCTGCAGCCTGTTTTCCAAACCGAGTTTCTCCATTGAATTGTATTAGGCGCCCGACACCGTGTTTGCACCCTGCACCTGGCCTCCCCTATGCTGCTGGTAGTGTATGTTTGGTGCTGCCTTGTGGTCCCCCTTGGGCTTGCCTAAACCCCCAAAGCTTGAATACTGCAACCGCTTTACCTACCTGCCAGCAGTGTGTCTTCAAGCACCCCCAAACTCCATTGGGTGACTTTGGGCCCGATCTTCAACTTTGACTTTGACCTCTGCACTCTGCTGCCCCTGTGCTGCTGGTGGTGCAGTGCTTACCTCAACCTTGCCCTCTGCTGACCCTGCAACCTGAAGACTGGAAATGTAAGTGGTATACTTACCTGTAAAATCACATTATTGTTTTCCTCCATAGGTCAACATTGCAAAGACTGAAAATTGCAGTGTCCATTTTTTAAACTGAAAAGAATTTGTATTTAAAAACGTACTTACCTATTTGCGAAGATCTTGGTCTTAAAATAAATCTTGAGCAAAGCTTATTTTTATAAAATTGGTGCGGCTCTCCATTTTTAATCGTATTTCATTTGTTGGTTATTGTGTGCACAAAAAATGTCTTACCCTCCTCTGTGTTAGGCCTAAGGCTGCTCGCCACACTACCACAAATAAAGCACTTTGGGTTTGCATTGAACCCTGTACTCTTCTGGTGAAATCTCTGGACTCTGTGCATGGTATAGCCACCTAGTGGTATACCATTGACAGGGCCAGCTTCCTATATTGGTGGTGCAGGGGTGGGATACAAGACTTGACATTTGTTGTACCACTTGATCAATAAGTGATTTCAAAAGAGGAAATCCAAAAATTGTCTTTAGTTAAAATATTTTTCCAATGTTTGATTTTTTCCCAAATTTATTTAAAGTAGTGTTAGGACCTTAGTTAAATTCCCCGCTGTTTGGAAATTAAAATTCTTTAAAGTAGGTAGGCCTTACTAGTCCTTAGCATTTTTTGTAAGTCTTTAATAAGACCCCAACTACTCAACCTGGCCCCCTATGCACATCTGAAAGTGACCCAACTCAAAAAACTATGCAAAGCATGGAGACTTGCCATGGGACCTAAACCCACAAAAGCCGATCTCCAGCAGTTGCTGGCAGAGAATGACAAGGCCACGGCAAGTCAAACTTCCCTCAATGGGGAAGAGGATGATAGTGATTCCCAGGTTGTGGAGGAGGACACTGACTCCATTAGTACCCCCTCTGTTAGTAATACCACTGGGAGTAACCCCAATAGTGTCCCAGATGAGGTAGATACTGAAGATGCACCTAGTGGTGTACCATATACAGAGCCAGCTTCCTACATATGCCATTTATTATCATTAAGTGTAGAGTGCCCCTCCACCCTAAACAATTGTAATAAATTGCATATTAAACTGTGCGTACATGGTTTATGCCATGATAGTTTTCATGTGTATTTAACCAGAATGCAAAGGGGTGCAGTATATTAAAATCACATTTAACAGACATCATAACAATTAGGAAAGATGTTTTTCTGTATAAAGTAATTATAACATGCAGTTTGCAAGGCAGTAAAATAGTTTTTCTCATGTCAGTTTTGCTTACTGTGGTAATAAACGTGTATTTTTTAGTACAGTTGCTTCAAGGGCCACCTTGATTTTCCCTGCCATGGCATGTAGAGTACATTTGAAGATGTGCAGAGGGTAATATGCTTTATATTACCATTCTTGAGTGTGGGTTGGGTTGGACCATGACTCACGAGAGGCAAACCCTCTCTGGCTCCCTTGGGGCTCATCCATGAGTCTAGGGGCCAGTGCTGTGCCCCAAGGGATCTCAGCTCCCCACCCTCTCCCAATTATTTTTTATTTTTTTATTTGATGCTATCCTTCTGAGGCATCCTGCAAGGTCCAGGAGGTCAGGATACCCCAACCTGTCTCCATTTACCTTTTTTTGTATTTTCAGGACATGGGGAATTAACATGAAGGGGCCGATTACGATCTCGTTACGAAAGCATTCCTACCGAGTTGGGTTAGGAATGCTTTGTGTATGAATCGCACTCTGAGAGTCCCACCGACCGAGTATGATGTATCCATATGTATACAGACTCGGTTTGGTCGGACTCCCATTGAATTTAATGGGAGCCTGTGTACCCAACGTGAACACAGGCTCCCATTGAAAAAGGGGTGGGTGGGGAAAAGCGTGCAACCTGCGGCGGGCACCCCATGGTGCCCGCCACACTGTGCATGCATGGAAAGGGGGGACCCATGGGTACACCCCTGCGACCGATTCGGAGGGCCCTGGGTGAAGGGGGGCCTGCTACGGCCCTCCGAAGTCCGATTCCCACAGCTGTTTCGTCTTGCCAAAACCGAATCGGTACAGCTGTCAGAATCGGTCATCATACTCGCCCGTTCGGAAACCGTCCCCATTAAGCTGCACGATTCGGCTCCGAACGAGTCAGACTGACTGATTCGGGTTTGGAACCGATTCGGTCAGCACGGACGGCTTCCTCGCATCGTACTTGGTCATTTTAAAAGGGGGACGATTTGTTCGGAAACATGAGCTCCGAATCGGATTTACTGTTTCTGAATCCCGTTTGGAGCCCTTCCTAACGAGATCGTAATCGGCCCCTAAGTATTAATTAATTGTTTACAAGTATACCATATGAGAAGGGAATGGAAGCTATTATTTTTTTCTTAAGGACCTGACCATTGGAGTTCCTCGAACATACTAAAAGGCTGTTCGAGATGATTAATATTCATCTCAATGAGAAAGTCTTCCTATTTGGAGATGCCCTTTATAAACAAATGAAGGGTAGCGGGATGAGCACCTGCTTCGCATCCAGCTTTGCAGATTTGTACATAGGGGGGTGGGAGGAGCTGATGCGGCTTCGCTACATTGACAATCTTTTTTTAAAATTTGGATTGGTAAGGAGAAGTTGATTAAATTATTTGAATTATTTAATAATAGTGGGTTTAATCTCAGATTCAATATGAATTACAACACCACCGAAGTACATTTCTTGTACATCAAATTGAAGGTGGAGGGTGTAGGAAGGTGGAATCTGACTATATGGTTGCCCCCACTTTTTTTATGGTGTTTTGCTGGTTTATGACTTAGTTGGACTGGGATCCTGCTATTCAGGGCCCCAGTCTATCTGCTTTCTCTGTAAAAAGGTTTCCCTGTGCCTTAGGCACATCTCTGATTGGAATCTGGAGTGCCCTTATAAGTCCCTAGTATATGGTATACTATGTACCAAGGGCATAGGTACCTCAGAGGCCTACCAGGGGCTGTAGCATGTATTATGCCACCCCTGGAAGGCCATCCAAACTGACACCACAGGTCTGCTACTGCAGCCTGGGTAAGGTGGTGCATGCACCCCTTACTGTGATATAGGTTACCTATATCACTAAATACATACACACATATAAACCTATAAGTCACTCCTAAGGCAGGCCTTATCAATCCTAAAGGCAGAGTGCGTGGTTCCTATGTGAGAGGGTGCCCCTGCATGAGCAGGGCCCCTCTGCAGCGTTCGGAGACCATCTCTGATGCTGTTTGTAGTGCAGCCTGACCATATACTCTTAAGCGCATTATAACCTCGCGGTAAAATGCTAACTTTGGAATGGCTGCACCTAAACATGTCGTGTTTGGTGTCAAACATCTTGGAATACTACCCCCCGCCAATTCTGGCGGCGGGGGTAGCATTCCACCCTTCTAGAGGGAAAGACATGTTAACTCTGACTAACCCGGTAACTTCTTTCCAAAGCCCTGGCATCACAAAATGGATGCTGCTGCCACAGACACGAGTCTGGCCTCCTGCTGCTGGACGAAACTCCGGCAGGGGAGGCCTGGACAATAGGTTTCCTGTCCCAGGGAGGTGTGACCACCTCCCCAGACAGGATAATGTGTATTGGGGCTGGGCGGGAGCACCATCTGTGTGCTTTGAAGTCCTGCACTGGGGGCACATTTGGTGTCCCTGTGCATACCCCAGTTCAAACCGGATCAGGGGCTTCCAGCCCCTGCTTTGGCGCGAACTGGACAAAGGGAAAGGGGTGTAGCCACCCCTCTGCCCTGACCCACCCATAGGTGAGGCCACAGAGTAGTCCAACCCCTATCTTTAGTATAAAGATAGGAACCCAGTCCTTAGGACTTTAGATTATCCCTGGATGAAACTCTGAAACAGAATCCTGGACCTTCGATGCTCTACTCACGATTAGAGGACAGAAGAATCTCCCTTGGGGTCAAGGAGTGACTCCCCTGCTTGGCAGGCACCCAAGAAGCATCTGTCCGGTTCGCATTTCTGAAGCTCCCGTCGGACGCCGAAGTCATCGCATCACCAGAGGTGGATTGTCAGACTTCCCGAGGCTACCCTGAGTCCCCAGCAAAGCTGAGGCCCGTGGCTATCGTGGGTGACTTGAGACCGTGACCCCTGGACACCGAGCACATTTGCAAGTGCATCCTCTTCTGGGTCTCCCAAGAAGTCGTGCTTTGGGCTCCGAGTAGCCCTAGCCTCCAGCACCACCTGCACCGAAGATCACTGGCCCCCACTCCACGAGTGTCCTGTAAGCCAGATCCACGTGCGGCGTCACGAGGCTCCTTCGCTAGCCCGTTGGCTAGTAGCCCTTAACGAAGGCCAATCCTTTTCTTACTTGGCATCCTGGTTGCTCCAGGCCTGCCCTCACTTACCCTCGCTGGGTGAGTTCCACAGACCTTGCTGGTCTGCACCATCGACGATCTACATCTTCACCAAGACTTGCCGTTGCCAAGGCTTGTTGGGTCCAATCCGGTCGCCGACACCTCAGAACTCAACAGACATCGTGTACCAGCCCGAATCCTGCTCCTGGTTGCCGACAACGCCTCCTGGACCTCGTGGCTGAAGAGTCAAGACGACTGTCAACGCACCTGAAGCACTCAACATCGGTGGGCATCTGTCCATCGCCTTCCTGGTCACTGGCTAGTGACCCAGACTCTGTCCCCTCTGCTTTCAGGTTCTTCAGAACTCCGATCCACTCTTGGATCCACCCGGACACTTTTCTCTTGGCCGCCAGCAGCACTTTGCAGCAGATCGCCATTCGAATCGACGACGAAACCCGACCCCGAAAGGCACCTATGCACCCGGCTTCCCTGGGTGAGGTAACACGAGTACTCCAGTGCTCCCGTGGGTAGAGACTCTTCAAAGTCCTAGATCTCAAAGGGTTTTGTCCTAGTCCTCTTTTAAGTGTCCCTTTTCTCTAATTTCCCGATCCCGACTTTCTCCATAGAAGTCAACGGCGTATCGCGGTTGTGTGTTTACACTGCACGCGTCTCCCGTGGGTCCCCTGTGTCACTACCTTGGGTGGTTCCTTGTGGTCCAAGCACTTCTAGAGGCTCTAGGCCTAGTGTCTAGTTCAGTCGTGGTTCGCATACCACTTTATTGGTATATGGTTTGGTACGCCCCTAGGGCCCAAACGTGTATTTGTGCTATTACTGTGTTTAAATAACTTCTAACTTATGTACTTCGAACTCTAGCCTCATAAAGAGACTAGAGGGGTGTGTTTAGCAATAAATACATATATTTTGAATATATACCTGGTGTGGTGCTCTTTCATTTGGTCACTCAAGAGATTATAGACTGGTAAAACAAGCTGCTTTACATTCCTTCAAGACTTAGCCTGAAGGCTGCTCTCCATAGCTACCACTAGGATAGCTTTCAATAAGGTTGTCTTTAACCTATCTCCAATAAGGGGTTGTTTGGACTGGTGCAAGGTGCCCACTATAATTAGTGGACAGCATATGCCAGGCCAACTTCTCACATTGGTGTGCAGCGTGTGGGATTCCAGCTTGCTATTGTTTTACCAGATAATCTCAATTGAATTGATCAACTGAAAACCACTAAAGGTACCTAAGGTACATATAATTTAAGCTTAGAATACAGTAAGTTCTACTGAACTTAGAGTTGTGTGTTAAGGGATAGCACAACCCTTTCTACAAATCAAGAGAGTTTAGTAGGCCACACTAGAGTAGGTAGTGCATACACCACACCACACTAGTAATGTCTTTAAGGGCAGGATCCAAAGAATCCTTGCAGGAAGCCATTGAGTTTCCACCCTCCAAGTATGATACACTCCCATTCTTGGAATTGAGAGCTTTATGCAACTTGAGAAAAATAAGGACAGGCCAAAGCCCCACCACCCAACACCTCAAGGAGTTGTTGGTGGCTTATGACCTTAGTAAGCCCTTGGGGACTGACGGGTAGGAGCTGAGGGTGGGGCAGAAGATGAGGTTGGGAATGGGGGTACCAGTACCCCCAGCCCTCCCTCTGAAACTGGCCAGGAGGGCGACAATGGCCCTGACCTGGATAATCCAACCCCTCCTGAGGAAGATGAAGAGGAGGATCAGAATGATGCTCCCTTTGTCCCCCCAGGAAGGATTGTGAGTGTGCCCAGAAGGTCTAGATCTTCTTCTCAGGAGTCTAACCACTCTGGCACCTCCATAGGGAGCTCTATCTCCTCTCACAGGAGGGAATCCTCCCATGAGAGAAGAGACAGACTGGTCCAGTATGAGGAAACTCAGCTGGAAATCAGAAAAAAGCAATTGGCTTTAGATAGGGAATCCCTAGATCTCCTTAGGGAGAGAAGAAAGTTGGGACTAGAGTCCCATGGTGGCAGCAATATCCCTAGAGATAGGGACAGGTCTTATGACCATAGAAACCTAAACAAGATTGTCCCTCCCTACCAGAGTGGGGATGACATCCACAAATGGATAACTGCACTGGAGAGGGCCTGTAAAGTTCACAAGGTCCCCCAGAGGCAGTGGGCAGCAATCTTGTGGCCCTCCTTTGCAGACAAAGGTAGAGACAAGCTCCTCACTGTAAGAGAAGAGGATGCTGACAATTACACAGTCTTGAAGAGTGCTCTGATAGATGGGTTTGGCCTAACCACTGAACAGTATAGGTTGAAGTTCAGAGACACCCAAAAAGCTCAGACTCAAGACTGGGTTGATTTTGTAGATTGTGCTACAAAGGCTCTGGAAGGTTGGATACATGGCAACAAAGTGCATGACTTTTTAGGATTGTACAATTTGATTATGAGGGAGCAGATCCTTAATAATTGTCAAAACCAGCTTTTGCACCAGTATCTGGTGGACTCTGATCTGACCTCTCCCCAAGAATTGGGAAAGAAGGCAGACAAATGGGTCAGAACCAGAGTAAAAACTAGAAATCAGGGTGGTGACCAGAAGAAAGATTCTACTAAGTCCCAAGAGAAAGGTGGGGATAAATCTAAGGATAAGTCCCCTACAGGGCCCTAAAATTCCTCTTCTGGGGGTGGGTCCCAAACTCCTTCCTCTCCTGAAAAGAAACCATATTGCCATGTATGTAAGAAGCCTGGGCACTGGAAAACTGATCCCAGTTGCCCCAGGATTGGCAATAAAGAAAATGTTCCTCCCACAACTACTACCACCCCTCCTGGTACTACCAGTAGTAATCCTCCAGTTGGGAGTAGTGCACCCAAAAAGTTAGGTGCTTTTGCAAGAGGAACAGAGGTGGGCCCTAGTTTAGACAGGGACTCCTCAACAGACTCCTCTGACTCTGATGGTGGTATAGGATTTGCCACCTTTACCATGGGTCCCATAGCATTGGGCAGGTACAGATTGGAGCCAATAATTAATGGTCAGAAAGCTGTGGCATTTAGGGACACAGGGGCTAGTGTCACCATGGTGGCAGGGAAACTAGTCCCCCCTCACCAGCTTTTACCTGAGTCTAAATACCAGGTGACCAACATTGATGGTGTCAGAACAGATCACCCCATGGCCATAGTCAATCTCAGCTGGGAGGGGGTCACAGGCCCAAAGAGAGTGGCAGTGTCCCCCACCTTACCTGTAGATTGCCTGATGGGCAATGATTTGGAAATTTCAGCCTGGGCTGAAGTTGAACACCAAACCCATCTTAGGATGTTGGGCGTCCCTGTAAAGGTTAGGGGGGCTGTGATGGCCACAGCCCCAGCCCAAGAGTTTGGGAAGATGGAGCCTGAAAGAATGGCCCACTCTCCCCCAAAAGAGAGCACAAGGGTTGAAGAAAAGTCTTCTTCCCTCCAGACAGTAGATAAGGGTCAGCCTCCTCAGGGAACTGACCCTACCCCTAGTGAAGGAACTGCCCCAGAGGTAGTCAGGCCTGGCCTGGCCACACCCCTGATGGCAGAGGACCCTTCCAAGGTGGTACCCAGTCTGGAGCAGGTAACCTGCCCCTCTCTACCCTGCCTCAGCCAGCCCAGGGCTGCAGAGGTCAGGGAGGTCAGTGGACCCCCCAGGGCCCCCTGTCCAGAGGAACCCCCCCATCAGATTAGGGGCACCCAGTCTAGTAGCCCTAGCCAGGTGAAAACTCCTCTACACACTGAGGGATCCCCCATGCCTTTATGTAGGGACCTCCCCCAGAAGGACTCTGGTAGGCAAGGGCAAACCTGGGACCTGAAGGTTCCAACCCTGCCCTGTCCCTCCAGTAGTCCATCCAAAGGGACCCAACCCCCAGCTGTAGGCAGCCAAAGGTTGACCCTTAGAGCAAAGTGCAACTCAGTCATGGAAAGACAGGCATACATGGTGACCAGTGATCTGAGGAAACTGAGGCCAACATTCCTAGGGCCTCACTTCCCTACTCAGACGCCTCACTAGCCTTGTACTTTACCTAAGCACACCACAGGTAGTGATTCCCCATGGTGGAGGCCCTCTTATACCCTTAGGGTGAGGGATTGCTTAGTGGACCATAAGACAGGGGGCAACCATGCTAGTGCAGGTGCTTCCTTATATGACCACTTAGTCAATGAAGGCTCAACTGGCCAAGGTTAGCCTTATCTCCTTTCGTTTGGGGGGGTTATGTAGGAAGGTGGAATCTGACTATATGGTTGCCCCCACTTTTTTTATGGTGTTTTGCTGGTTTATGACTTAGTTGGACTGGGATCCTGCTATTCAGGGCCCCAGTCTATCTGCTTTCTCTGTAAAAAGGTTTCCCTGTGCCTTAGGCACATCTCTGATTGGAATCTGGAGTGCCCTTATAAGTCCCTAGTATATGGTATACTATGTACCAAGGGCATAGGTACCTCAGAGGCCTACCAGGGGCTGTAGCATGTATTATGCCACCCCTGGAAGGCCATCCAAACTGACACCACAGGTCTGCTACTGCAGCCTGGGTAAGGTGGTGCATGCACTCCTTACTGTGATATAGGTTACCTATATCACTAAATACATACACACATATAAACCTATAAGTCACTCCTAAGGCAGGCCTTATCAATCCTAAAGGCAGAGTGCGTGGTTCCTATGTGAGAGGGTGCCCCTGCATGAGCAGGGCCCCTCTGCAGCGTTCGGAGACCATCTCTGATGCTGTTTGTAGTGCAGCCTGACCATATACTCTTAAGCGCATTATAACCTCGCGGTAAAATGCTAACTTTGGAATGGCTGCACCTAAACATGTCGTGTTTGGTGTCAAACATCTTGGAATACTACCCCCCCGCCAATTCTGGCGGCGGGGGTAGCATTCCACCCTTCTAGAGGGAAAGACATGTTAACTCTGACTAACCCGGTAACTTCTTTCCAAAGCCCTGGCATCACAAAATGGATGCTGCTGCCACAGACACGAGTCTGGCCTCCTGCTGCTGGACGAAACTCCGGCAGGGGAGGCCTGGACAATAGGTTTCCTGTCCCAGGGAGGTGTGACCACCTCCCCAGACAGGATAATGTGTATTGGGGCTGGGCGGGAGCACCATCTGTGTGCTTTGAAGTCCTGCACTGGGGGCACATTTGGTGTCCCTGTGCATACCCCAGTTCAAACCGGATCAGGGGCTTCCAGCCCCTGCTTTGGCACGAACTGGACAAAGGGAAAGGGTGTAGCCACCCCTCTGCCCTGACCCACCCATAGGTGGGGCCACAGAGTAGTCCAACCCCTATCTTTAGTATAAAGATAGGAACCCAGTCCTTAGGACTTTAGATTATCCCTGGACGAAACTCTGAAACAGAATCCTGGACCTTCGACGCTCTACTCACGATTAGAGGACAGAAGAATCTCCCT
The DNA here is from genome assembly GCA_963921515.1 of Calotriton arnoldi. Classification (NCBI taxonomy): domain Eukaryota; kingdom Metazoa; phylum Chordata; class Amphibia; order Caudata; family Salamandridae; genus Calotriton; species Calotriton arnoldi. Next base: position 627,065 of record CAWUFW010006938.1, read on the forward strand.
TGGGGTCAAGGAGTGACTCCCCTGCTTGGCAGGCACCCAAGAAGCATCTGTCCGGTTCGCTTTTCTGAAGCTCCCGTCGGACGCCGAAGTCATCGCATCACCAGAGGTGGATTCTCAGACTTCCCCGAGGCTACCCTGAGTCCCCAGCAAAGCTGAGGCCCATGGCTATCGTGGGTGACTTGAGACCGTGACCCCTGGACACCGAGCACATTTGCAAGTGCATCATCTTCTGGGTCTCCCAAGAAGTCGTGCTTTGGGCTCCGAGTATCCCTAGCCTCCAGCACCACCTGCACCGAAGATCACTGGCCCCCACTCCACGAGTGTCCTGTAAGCCAGATCCACGTGCGGCGTCACGAGGCTCCTTTGCGGTCGCTAGCCCGTTGGCTAGTAGCCCTTAACGAAGGCCAATCCTTTTCTTACTTGGCATCCTGGTTGCTCCAGGCCTGCCCTCGCTGGGTGAGTTCCACAGACCTTGCTGGTCTGCACCATCGATGATCTACATCTTCACCGAGACTTGCCGTTGCCAAGGCTTGTTGGGTCCAATCCGGTCGCCGACACCTCAGCACTCGACAGACATCGTGTACCAGCCCGAATCCTGCTCCTGGTCGCCGACAACGCCTCCTGGACCTCGTGGCTGAAGAGTCAAGACGACCGTCAACGCACCTGAAGCACTCGACATCGGTGGGCATCTGTCCATCGCCTTCCTGGTCACTGGCTAGTGACCCAGACTCTGTTCCCTCTGCTTTCAGGTTCTTCAGAACTCCGATCCACTCTTGGATCCACCCGGACACTTTTCTCTTGGCCGCCAGCAGCACTTTGCAGCAGATCGCCATTCGAATCGACGACGAAACCCGACCCCGAAAGGCACCTATGCACCCGGCTTCCCTGGGTGAGGTAACACGAGTACTCCGGTGCTCCCGTGGGTAGAGACTCTTTAAAGTCCTAGATCTCAAAGGGTTTTGTCCTAGTCCTCTTTTAAGTGTCCCTTTTCTCTAATTTCCCGATCCCGACTTTCTCCATAGAAGTCAACTGCGTATCGCGGTTGTGTGTTTACACTGCACGCGTCTCCCGTGGGTCCCCTGTGTCACTACCTTGGGTGGTTCCTTGTGGTCCAAGCACTTCTAGAGGCTCTAGGCCTAGTGTCTAGTTCAGTCGTGGTTCGCATACCACTTTATTGGTATATAGTTTGGTACGCCCCTAGGGCCCAAACGTGTATTTGTGCTATTACTGTGTTTAAATAACTTCTAACTTATGTACTTCGAACTCTAGCCTCATAAAGAGACTAGAGGGGTGTGTTTAGCAATAAATACATATATTTTGAATATATACCTGGTGTGGTGCTCTTTCATTTGGTCACTCAAGAGATTATAGACTGGTAAAACAAGCTGCTTTACATTCCTTCAAGACTTAGCCTGAAGGCTGCTCTCCATAGCTACCACTAGGATAGCTTTCAATAAGGTTGTCTTTAACCTATCTCCAATAAGGGGTTGTTTGGACTGGTGCAAGGTGCCCACTATAATTAGTGGACAGCATATGCCAGGCCAACTTCTCACAGAGGGAGGTAACTTAAGTACTGCATTATTTAGGAAAAAGATAGCTAGAAATAGCATCTTGCATGCTAGAAGTAATCATCCTCTAAACACCATATGGAATTTTCCCTCTGGTGAATTGATTAGGTTCAAGAGGATTTACTGAGGAGGGAAATCTGACTCAGTAGGGAGTGCAAGGGGTTTTTATACTCCACGCACAGATAATTTTTGCCATTTTTCCCCGGCCAATTGTGCTTTTGTTGGCGTTTGACAATCTGTGAGGGGTGGCTCCCTACATTGCCGCCTAATTTGTTTTGCCTTAAAGACATACAGCATGTTTTGACCTGGAAGTTGTTTTTTCTTACAAGTTGAAGACCCTGCAATAATAACAATTGTAAAGTTTCTTTCGTTTCAGTATCTCCTTGGCTTCACATACAGGTGACCTGCTTACATTTCAGCCAGAGGCACAGCACAGTTGATATTAACCATTCAGAAACAGTTTTTTTTTTTTTACAAAAAGTATGGGAACTGTTTTTAGTAAAATGTAAACAGCTTGGGAAGGTCCTTTCCAACAGATCCCTCCCACTTCAGCCTCTGGTCTTTCACTACATTTCTCTGTAGAGCCAAAGAGGGGAACACAATAAAACGTGTCACACATGAAGTGCACAATGACGTTCTATTTAGTGCATTTTTAAAACGGGGCAGCCCCCACTTTAAAATCCTGTTCTTTTCAGCGGCTGCCAGCACAGGTAAGTGCGGTGGGCGGCTGGGCGGGGTGGGAGTGGAGGGAAGTTGACAGATGACGGAATAGGTATAATTAAATAAATAAACAATGCCTATTGCGTCGTCTGTCGGCTTCCCCCCCTGCCGCGCCCCGCCCCACCCCACCGCCTCACCGTGCTTACCTGTGCCGGCTGCGGCTGGTTCTTTTTCTTCCATTCCATTCCTCTGGATGTGCTGACAGACCTGTAAAACATGTCATAAAATGGACATTTAACCTCAAGCTTCTTTGGCTAATTCTCTTCTGTTTATTAGAACTAATAATTATAGTCTTCACCAAGTTACTAGGTCTAAGCAGCATTTCAATCATGCTGCATAGCTTCAAGGCTTTCACGTTATGCTTGTTATGCGAAATTCCTGAAATTACGCCCTGCTGCATAAATTTGCTTGCATTCACGGCAAAATGATAGTGTGGGAGCGATGCGAAGGACCGGAACGCGAGCAGCTATTGATCTCTGCACTTCTGGTTTTAGAGCTCTCGTTTCTCAGCATGAATGTGTCATCGCATCCAGGCCCGGACTGGCTACCGGGCGTTTTGGCATGCTGCCGAGCTGGGGGCTGATTTCGTTGATGGGGACCTGCGTGTGCTGAACGAAATTCGTTTTGCTTTGTTTATTTCGAAGCACACGCAGGTCTCCATCAACGAAATTAGCCCCCAGCGCAGTGACATCAGCCCCCAGCTCGGCAGCATGCCAAAACGCCCGGTAGCCAGTCCGGCCCTGATCGCATCCAAAATGGATGCAAACACATTTCGCGGAAATGCTGGATTTGTATTTCACGTAATTATGTTTAATTTTGCATAATTTCCCTAAAATGTTGCTTAATTACACGAAAGCAACCCTTAATTGATACCAGCCCCTGTCAAGTGAAAAAATAACAAGTTTACCTGCAAGTCCTAGACCTCGCTTCTCTGTTGGTAAAGGCTGTAGCCTGCACATGCATCTTCTGCATTACCTTACTCTGAAAAGGTCGTGCTCGCTCTTTAATAGAACATTGATGGTTTAGTGTTATGTCGTGCCAGCTTCAAACTTCACCAGCCACCCCTGCTTAGGTGGTAGATAAGTGCTGGGTGTAAGGGAGATGGGAATGTAAAGCATAGTAGTTACTAGTCTGCGTATTAATCTTTTCGTCAGACGGCAGAGGGTCCTGCAAGGTTGAGTCCACTGTACAAGTGTCATGTTATACAAATGAAATCTAGAATTATTTTGGTTGATAATTGACATTCAGAGGTTCGGAATTTCCCGCATTTGCCACATTCCTTTTGCCTACGGATATTAGTTGGCACTGAAAATGGATATCTCACAATTTTAACTTGAAAGGGCGACTTCTTGTCCGTTTTTTATGTTTTACCTTTTCCCACCGTTTGTACCACAGTGAGTGTAGGACTTCAGTGTCAGCACTTCCTGCTCACGCTAAACCGCCCAAAAGACTCGGACTATTCTTTGAACGCTCAATATATACTGCTCTTAATTAATTCTAATTTTTCTTTATTTTGAATGCAAAAAATGCTACTTCCCCTATCCTAAAACTGAACATTTAACCCAATGCATTTTAATAGAAAGCTCAAGTTGGATCAACATTTCAAGCTCAGAGGACTCTCACTGTAACTTAACAGAGGAGGGTTATATAGGAATGTAAAGAATGGGCGAGGAACACACAATATAGTTGTTTCCACGGTCTGCAGAGTGCTTTTCACACCATGATAGTGTGACATACAATCGGACAATGTGTGATGACGTGACAGACTATAATTCGGGTTTCCAACAATCCATATTTCTGAAGTACACTCGTACTTCTGTCCCATCGAATCTTTTAAGTTTTCGGAAACAGCTTAAATCTTGGCTGTTCCTTTTATCCATATCTTCTTAATAAGTTGTGCCTCTTGTTCAGTGGCGGCTCGCCGAGGAAGTGGTGCGGAGCGGTGGGGCGGGGGAGGGGCAGGGTGGGGGGTAGTGGACTCGGACTTACGACGGACAGAACTCCCTCTGAGTTCTGTCCGTCGTATGTCCGAGTTCACTACCCCCCCCCCCACACTGCCCCTCCCCGCCCCACCGCCCCACACCACTCCCTCGGCGAGCCGCCACTGCTCTGGTTGCTTGTCCTAGATGACTGTTTTGATTCCTAGGGCCAAGACACTTGTGGGTATTTGCGTGCTTTAGAGATTTTTATTACCATATTTAGTAATGCTCTGCATGCCACTTGCAATGTGACCCCAGTTGGGGGCAATTCGCTGAGGTTTTTATGTGTTCCTTAAAATTGCTCAATTTTTGTTCCAAAGGGCTCTTCAGTAGGTTTTGAAAATATGGTGATCCATGGCCCATTGACGTCTCATACTGTGAACATGACATTCTCATTCCCTAAATGTCTGTGTTTTAATGCTGAGGGACATGCCTGCAGGGTCGAGCCAGAGGCCTGAAGTTTTTCTTTAGACAGCTACAGAGCTTTGTTAGAAGGCTGCATTCAGTCACACTGGGACAGAAAATAGGCCCGGGTACCAAAATAAAAGTGGCCCCCATTATTGAATTAGATAGCTAAAAAAGTGTCCCATGTTTGCAAATTGGGGCAGTTCTGAACTTGTAAAGATATGCTATATATGCTATTTTAAAGATATGGAAGACTGCATGGATTTGAGCTTGCTGCAGGCAATGTTTGTTTTAATATCAGGGAAATCAACAGTAACAACCGGCCCAGCAGACCATAAATAAGGCTCACAAACATCCAGAAAAACTGCCCAGGCACTGACCTGTCAGAGCAGCCCATCAGCTCTGCCTGACTGCCCCAAGGGCCAGTCTGACCCTGGTTGCATTGTATGGCTAGAGAGCTATATGGTTTTCCTAGAAGGGTATAGGGTTTTGTTAAAGGGCTGCAGGATTGCGTTAGAGTCTTCCAGAGCTGAGCCTTAGGACTATAGGTGAGCCAGAGGAGTGCAGGATTACATAAGAAGGCTTTTTGACTGAATCAGGGATACAGAGTTGGGTTGAAGGGGAGTTCTAGTGCTGGATTTGAGGGCTGCATGGTTTAGTAGGGGGCTGAAGAGGTGGGACAGGAATATAGGCTTTCGTTAAGGGGCTGAGATACACATTGTGCCTTTAGTGGTGTCTAAAGGTAGCATTACTGTCCTGCTGCTCCTTTTGGATGTAGGATTTGCATTCCAGACTTATATAAAAAAATGTAATATTGACTCTAATTTCTGTTCCTTCTTTCTTTGCAGATGCCCAAATGACTTGGGAGTCAGATTAGTCGTACAACAAAATGGCCGCTCTAAGTTGGCGAGCTTTGAGATGAGCATGTTTAAGCTTGTGAACTACGACTCCTTCGTCCTCTTTGCTGATCTCTTTCTATGTGAGAGTAGCTGCTCTCTGGTAAGAATCCCTGGTATAGCCTTGTGTTGTCTCTAAAGACTCAGATCTTTAGTAATATAAACAAATGCATATATCTTCACATCTATAAAAACATGATAAAGGCATAATTCATCTTATTCCCCACCTTGTGCAAGTGGAAATAGTGGCACTGAGAAAACACACTCGATGAATTTTGGAGTACTCCATTTTGGGGTGATTGCCTGTGTCTTTTTTGAAGCCATGTTTTCTATTTCATTGACTAAAAGAGTTCCACCGAACAATTGCCCTCATTACGATGGCGGTAGGACCGCCACCGTCAGGCCATCGGTGGCGGTCCCACTGCCATCGGACCCTGCAGGACCGTCCCCCGCATTTTGATGGCAGGCGGATGTAGGGCGGGCAGAGACACCTACCGTCACGCATCCGATGGGCTCAAGGAGCCCGCCGGACTGTCGGACGGTCTGAAAGCTCTACAATGGTGGCGGTGCCTGCTCAGGCACCACGGTAGGGATTACAATGTCCCTTTCCGCCAGCTGTTTCATGGCGGTTAACCTGCCATGAAAAGGCTGGCGGAAAGTGACTTTGGGGGTCCCTAGCTGGCCCCCTTCCCCCCTGGCCCTCCAATATGGGCCCTGGGGGGCACCTATGGTGCCCCCCTACATATCCCTGCACCATGTGGCAGGCACCCCATGGTGCCTGCCACATAGTGCAGGGATATGTTAGATGTGTGTTTTTTGTATTGTGGCGTGTTCTGTAGCCCGCAGCACACGCCGCAATACGAAAGATACACAATGCGACCGCCGTTAAGTCGGTCGCATCGTAATGCGGCCAGCGGGACCTCCGACTCCTAGTTGGGCAATCCTGCTTCCGCATCGGTGTCAGGCGGAATTAAGTCCGCCCGACATCATAATCAGGCCATATGTCTGTGTTTTTGTCTCTTTCTGTTTATGCCTCAATACTTTCTCCTACCTAGCCTTTCCTATTACACCAGGTTGTACTTTCTTTTATCAACATTGGTCCCTCACTTGCGCTTCTAATAACAAGATCCTGCGGCTGTTAGTAATATGTGATCCCTAGATCCCAAGTGGCAGATCCTGCTCACTTTAATTGCTTTCTCTATGTCTTTTTCAGCCATTTTTGGAAGTCGGTAACTGAAACCACGACTTCAGAAACTCTGATCCTTACCACCCTTGCAGGCACTATGTATCATGCATACCATTTGACAGAAAATGTAATCTTGTTAATTTTGTATTTTCCACAGGATTGCCCTAGTACTGCCTAATTATACATGGAGAGACTGAACTGCATCAGGTAGTGTGCCTTCGCTTTCTTAAAGGTTCATATTTGTTTTTAAAAATCGCAGGTATTGTTTACACAACTCCGAACCCAGACATTTTGTATTGAATTCTCACACATTTCGACTGAAAATGGTGAATGATACATGAGCACAAGGAGGCATTGTGTTGGCATAAAACACGATTCGGATTTGGGAATACATGGAGACAAGTGGGGCAATGTTGAACCAAGCAGTCATCAGTACTGGTCCAGCGCAGCATGCTGGTGATCACAGGCTGCTGGTGTCAATGCTGCTGAATGTGGTAATCTAAATAGCTAATCAGGATGTGGCCTATCGGCTAGAGCGGTAGACCGTGAAGCTGGGGAACGTGTTCGAGTCTCGGCAGCGACTCTCAACATCCTGTGTTTCTGGGCAAATCACTTAACCTCCATGTGCCTAACAATAAGTGAACGTGTCTATGCTCATGTAATGCGCTCTGATACCTTTGGGTCGAGTTTGCGCTATATAACTCCCCCCCCCCAAAAAAATATATATATATATCGGGTTCTCCAAGCACGGATTGGTGGCTTTCGTAGTCTTCTATAAAGCTTATGCCCACTTGTCACAGTAAATGGCATTTTAGTGGTGGGCAAGATATCTCAGACTCTGCCATTGATAGACTTCGGTTTTGTGCTTATGAGGCAGCACTGGGCTTGGAACCTTCGGTGGTAATTTGGAGTTTAAGGCCTTAGCACTATTGCAAAATATGGCTGAGAAAATTGTACACGATGGTCCTGCTGTGTACAGAAAGCCTGGTGCCTGATGAACGAAGAACAGGATGGCCTGGGGTGGTTAAATAAGGTCCTGGCGGCAACTCTGAGGACTTCTTGAAGGTTCATGAGTTGTTTGGTAGGCCATAAGTAGCCCAGTTTGCTGATGGCCGGGGTATTCAGGTTATAATAGTGTGTAACTTGAGATTAGGGCTCCCGGTTTTATGGTATTTATTTTTTTGCCATTTCCGTCTGTATTTATCCATATTTATTTTTTGGGCATTTTTTCTGTATTTATCCACATTTATTTTTGCCACAAGCAAAAGACGACGCTACAGCTAGTATTTTTCCACATTTATTTAAATTGACAATGCACATATGCGCTTGGTTATGTGAGGGCACTGCCACCGTCAATGTACGAGAGGGAAGACCTCGGAGGGCAATAGCTGCTTGCAAGGATGAGGGAATTCATTTTGAGGAATTTCAATCAATTGCTTGGCTAGGGCTCTGCTGGAGGGGATTAGTGTTCTATTTGGTCGAACTGTGAGGATGAATGTACAGATCTGTAGGTAGCTGTCTCCCCTGCATTGTTTCACAAACCAGTCAAAACATCCATGCCAAGCACTCAAATTGCGCTGACTAGTTTCCAAGTGATCAGACCTCATAGCATGGATTGTACAGGTTTCCCGGTTGCACAGTGGGGCCATCTCTCCCACCAGGCGCGCAACACCCAGTGGGCTCAAAGCCCCCCCCTTCCTCCCCACCCGTCCTGTGTGTCAGCCCGGGCTGAGACAGCTTCCCGGGCACACACACACAGTTTTTGAGCTGCCAGCCGCACCCGAGTACTTCACAGGTCTTTAAAAAGGCCATTCACTTGTTAACGAGTCTTTGTTGTTTTTTTTCATCTTTTCTTACCAGACTGCGGGCAGTGTCTACAGGACCCCCTGTGCTCAGTGGCCTAATCACTGAAACGTAAAGAGCTGCCTTTTGTGATACACACTTTAATTGGTGGGACGTCCTGCCGCCCGCGGCACTAGCCGAGCGGGCGGCAGTTCAATAAAGTTAGTTTTGGCTGCTGGCAGTGGCAGCGCAGCTCGGCCCTGCTCGCACCGTGGGTTGGTAATCATTTTAAATGATCCTGTGACCGGACCCGACCCATCACCCCACTGACGGCCAGCAGCTGAATGCAGGGATCGCCGAAGTGGTTCCTCACTCAGCAGCCCAGAACACACCGTGGTCCACTCTGTAGCTGAGCCGCTCTCAGAATCACTCCAGGCGTTGCCGCAGGCGATTCAGAGTCATTGAGGCCACGAGGCAGCCTGTACCGAATTGCCACTCGCCTCGCAAAGAGTAAGTGCCTGGTGGAGTGAGCTATTCTCTGCTTCTAAAAAAATTGCTTTTTTAGTGCCCTGCGGTCATGATGATCATTCATCTTCAGCTGCCTGTGCATGCCCTGTTTAACAGCTGAATTCTGCAGTCTCACATTGCAGTCAGTCAGTCTGTGCTGACCTCACTGGAGTTTTCAGTGACAAGCGCATTAGTCTGCCGCATTAACTCGTTTTGGTTCCAGTCGGGTGAGCAGCTGTGGTGCCGGTCCAACATCTACTTTTAAGAATACTTTCAGCGCCGAGCACTCAGCCGCGGCGTCACTAAGTCCGCAGAGCATGTAGCTCTCTGACAGGCTGGTGGGAGATCTGGTGCGCTGCTGGGCTGGGCACTAGTGGCGCGCCGACCAGGATAGACAGCTCAGCCCCTTGACCACAGCACGCTCCGGGATGATTCTGTGAAAGACCGGCATTGCAGCATTGCGCGCATTCTCTGTGTATGGCGTCACGCGTGATGTACACGGTCTTGTGCACTGGAGCATGGCAGCGCGGCAAAATTTGCTAGTATTTTGCCGTATCTAAATATAAATACAGACAAAGGAAATATAGTTTTCCGTCTGTATTTATATGTAAAAATCCGTAAAACCGGGAGCCCTACTTGAGATGAACTCAGATTCTCTGAATGGTCACTGCATGGCAGTAGTAGAATGAAGAATTGGGGTGATGGAGATGGGTAGACCATGTTGAATAGCAGGCATGCAGTTGGCCACTTAGTGTTTGAGACTTACTATTAGCCAATTTTATGATGCTACATTTAATAATATTAGATGCATGCTGAAAAACAGAGTCAGACGAACACAAAGCGCAAAAACAGACACACAAACACAGCCAGGCCTGCAATCACACAGATATTTTAACATGCTAACACCAGTATTCCAACATGCATAGCCAATCCCAAACAAATACACGGACAGCTAAACATATATGTTACCATATGTTAACATAGACACACTCGTACACAAATGAATACATGAAGACATGCACACAAGGCTGTCCATAACCACACATGGTGCCGCACAAAGCCCTAAACTGGGCTGTCTGTGTTATCAGCCTACATTTATGCAGCCCTCTCATGGATGCTAATAATGGAATGAGCTGTGTATGTCACCAGATCACCCGCTCCTAAAGATAGGCAGAAAACTACCTAATATCACAATTCAAGTAGAAGGAAGCATGACCATGGGAACCCAAAGCTGATGAAGGAGCTAGGCCAAGAGCACACAAAAACAGAAAGTGCCCCAGGTGCTGATCCTGCCTTCTTCCATATGCCGGACTGTGTTGTTACTGTGTGTGCAGGGGTTGTTACATCGAGTTCCTGGCCCCATGGACCACTTGCATGCCACCACCCATGTGGCATCACCGGAGGCCTAAATAGCAGGAAAGACTGAACCACCAATTCTGGCACTGAATAGGGCTAATTTTTATGCAGATGCAATGCAAGAGACTAATGGCTGAAATGGTCGGACACAATGCCCCATGCTGTATGCTTTAGTGGATGGAAGCAACGTGTGATTGACAACTGAGCAGACCAATGCATGGGCAAGGATGACTCAATGTCCCTCTGTTTTTATATATAAATATATGTATTTGAAAGCAATAGTCTGACGAGGCAGCTAAAGTTGTCTAAAAGGCCAGACCTAAAAGGTGACTGGAAGAGTTAAAGGAAGAGATAACTTCACCAAGGGCTCTGGTATAGAGCGATCACAGAAGAGGGCGCTATGACATGCTTCTGAGCACCTCTTTGTCCTTCCATCTCCATTATTACTCAGCTACAAACATGTAAGTTTAGATAATACTTGTGTTGAGAACAAAGGGTAGACATGTATTTCCCAAGACCACTTTGTCTCCCACTACTGCGTTACCAGGGATTTATTGGGATTTTCTCATAATGACGAAATTTAAATTTTAGAACATCTCAAAAACGAGAAGAAAAATACTTTACAACAAACCGTTTTTTGTTTTCTAATTATTACGTATTTTTCTTAATAAGTTTCAAGCAAAGAGACATTAAAGTAACGAGATTAATTTCAGGGTTAAAGTTGGGATTATGGTTAGCGTTACAGTACAGATCAGCGTTAATATTAGAGTTAAAGTAAGTGAAAGGTTGAAGGGGAGAGTTAGGCTAAGGTTAAGATAAACAACTATTTAACTGTTGTAAATCAGTTTATCTCTTCCACCGGACATGCATATCCATGGAACACAAGGGATAGTTTTCTCCTCTGAATTGTTGGATAGCTTGAGGTTTGCTGTGGTAGCAAGCTGTAGAACGGTAGGACAGGGATAGCGCATAGACGAGTGACACAAGGAAGTCCCATGTTAGATGGTTGGAGGAAGGAGAAGAAGTGTGATGTAAGGAAGTTCCACATGAGATGATTAGAGGAAAGAGAAGTTGGAGGTGCTGGGTTGTCCTCTCCGCATAAGGTGTATTCTTGGCAATAAATAAAGTACCTTTATTAACCAGTTCTTCGACAACTTCTCCATCAACAACCTTATAATCTCTTTGCTTGCCTGCTTCCCGTGTGACACAAGCACCTTTCTAAACAACTTCAACACTTTTTGGCAAAACTATGTGAACATTCAAGCTCCAACTAAAATATACAAGTGCAAGCCAAAACTTTCAGAACCCTGATGCTCTAAAGATCTTGCTTGCAATAGATGCTCCATCCACAGACAGGAAGGGAAATGGAAGAAAAACAGAACTCCTGATGACTTAATGAGACTGACATATCTCTTTATAACACACTGATTCCTCCTTATATCAGCCAAAGCAAAGTACTCCACCAACACCATAAATGCACCCACCAATATAAGCAGAAAGCTCAATCCGATACTGCATCAAACACCTGCTTGACCCCCCTATCTCACACTCCACAGACAAGTGCAATTCTAGCAACATGAAGGTGGCCCATTCTGATGAAAGTCTCCCAGCCTAAGAGTGGAGCCTTTGGGTATACTGCCATACATCGTCCCTATTTATTAGATCCTAATACTTTTCTTTTGACTAGTGAGTGGTTTCTACTCTATGTCATGTGCCATTTATGTTTTTTTGGGTGGCGCTGCTTCCTCTCTTACAGTCTTGTCCTGATGATGAAATTTATTCTGAGGGGGATCAAAGCTTCGATGATATTGACGTTTTGGGCTGTGTTTATTAATAATTGTGCAATGAGCATTGTAAGTGATTAAAAGCTTGCTCATGCAAACACTTTTGGACTGCCAAAATATATATTTTTGAGAGTTGCTGTGCTTTTTTCTGTGTCTTTTTTCACTTTTTGCAATCCACATGAACTGTGCCATTTTTCACTTGGACCACCTTTTGTACATGTTGTATATATTGGTTCAGGAATCTCATATAAATAATTAACAATGCACACCAATTGTTCAATTATATTGCCTGTGGCTTGATATTAGTCGTCACATAAATTAACTATATTGAGCATACATTCACTGATGTCCTAAGAGTTGCTAAATGAACTTATGAGTGACTCTGAAGGAGCCACTGTTGTTGTTACATATAATACCCAGGTTTCTAGGAATACCAGGTTGCCCCATTCTTAAATTGCTTATAATGTAAGTCACAGCCTGATTTAATACTGGCCAATTCTCTCACCTAACCATAAGTAAACCCCTCACTGTCCTATATCACCACATAAATCCCTTTTTTGAGCATTGCCAGATCTCTCCTAGGGGTTCCCATATCTCACACATAGGCCCTGTATCTCCACTTAGCCTCACCTATCTCGCCCTGAGACTCCAATATCAACTGCAAGCTCCCCAGTGTACTTGTTTCTCCTCCTCAGCCCTATTCTTCCCAGACTATGTCACCATGTCTTTCCCTCAATCATTGTTTTTTTCATCAGTTCCCCACTGAATCGCCTAGCCTCCCAATGAAACCATATGGATTCCCCATGGAATTACATGGTCTTACTGTAGACGCACATGGCCTCTCCATGGAACAACTTGGTCTTCCGATAGAATACTATAGCCTCCCTATGGATTTAAATGTCCTTCGCATGGAAACACATGTCCTTGCTATGGAACCACATACCCATTCTGTAGAACCACATGACGTCCCAGTGGAACCACATGACCTCACCATGAAGCTGCATGGCCTTCCAGTGGAACCACAGGGCCTTCATGTGGTTCCACATAGCTTTCCTGTGGAACCACCTGTCCTCTCCATAGAACCATATGACCTCCCTATGGAACCTCATGGCCTACCAATGGAATCACTTGGCCTCCCCATGGAACGACATGACCTTATATGCAACCACGTGGCCTCCCCGTTACTCCCCATCAGTCACATGTCTTCCTCACAGAGCTGTGCCTCCCTATCATCTCTCCATAAAATCTCAAGTTCTCCAAGAGAACCTCATGTTTTGCCCTTGTCTTCCTAAGTCTTTACCTCAACCCTAATATCACTGCCTTCACCCTTAGGTTCTCAATGTAGTGAACCTAGCTGCTGCTCTCCATTAGTGGCTTATCAAGTGTGTCAAATTACCTTATGAAGCTCTCTTGTCCCCTGGTTGGATAGTAATAGACATAAACAATTGGGATGTGGTAGGCCCTTCACTCTCGATCCCTGGTGCCACTGCACTTGCTTGCACTAATGGAAAAAACCCTGATCTCTGTCTCTTGCTGTGCACTCTTACAGAAGATTACCAATGTAGCTGCGATGGGTCAGCCAAATGCATACTGTTGAGGGCAGCCCTGATGGGCAGAGATCAGCAAGAATTTAAAATATAGCCATTGTACTTTAAAAATATTTCGAAGTGCTGCATTTTAATATCAGCACTTTCTTTGTAAAACATATAAAAATGTAGGGGGTCCAGAGTTTTTCTTAGGAACCCACCGCCTGCGCTGCCGAATGCTGGGGGGGGTGAATACGAAAGCTGCCTAGTTTTGATTTGCGCGCATACCTCTTTCTTCCACCCTCTTACATTTCCTATCTCTGTATCCCACTCTTGTCGGTTCTTTTTAATGGGTGATCTTTGTTCTTTTGTCTAAGTTTTCCTATCCTTTTCTTCCCCCTTCTTTATCTTACTTCTGTTTTTCTTTCTCTAGTTCATGGCCCGAGTTTGATGACGGAACATAAGTATCATCTCCAAAACAAAGAGTGCCTGTTCCCACCAACTGCAACATCTTGCACGGATTTTCACAAATTATGAAAGTAGTTGAACCATAAAACCCTTGTGTAGTGTGGTTATCTACATAGCAAGGAATCAGTGATCCCTATTTATTTCTCCTTTTTAATAGAAAATATAGAAATGGTATTACAGATGTGAAGATTATGTGCATTGATTTGTGTGACGAAGTACACTCCAATTTGTTTTGTTCTGCTGGGGTGTACAATTATCCAGTGCTTGGCTTCAAGTGTTTTTTTAGTTTTGAGCTACCTTTCCTAATTATATGGTCTTGATGCAGTTCTAACTGTCTGTGGATGTAGTAGGTTTAATGCAACTTGTTAACACTAGATATGTTGAATGATAGGATATCATTTGCCAGTATAACTTGAAGGAATGTACAACTGAGGGAGCAAACGCATAGACAACTGTATTACTTTGAGATGTATTGTGAATATGATGGTCTCAGGAATTGTGTTTAATGTGTGCTGTTTTTGTAGGGTGATGTGTTAAAGTTTCTGGGCATTAAATCAGGCTGCGTAGTGCCACACACACACTTTTGCACCATATTGCAAAGGTTTTTGTGTCATGTCTGGCATAGGTTTTGTACTGGAAGGGCCTTCTAGTAGAAAATACTGTGCTTAGACTAATTTTAAAACTGTTCCCGCTTTGGATGTGTGCTGTACAGTGCAAAGTGGGAAAAGGTAGGCAAAATAAAGGCACTCTCCTTTTTTTACACCAGCTTCAAAGAGGTGCTATTTTTTGGCTCAAAGTCCTGTCTACTATTGTTAGTAGATAGGGCCTTGTGTCAAGAAACTGTGGATGGTTGTATAGGAATGCTCATGTAAATCCCATGGAACTCATCCTTAATGTAAAATAATTGCAAGCAGCACTTTGTGCTGCTTTGTGTTACTTTCAACCAACTTTTCAGCACAAAACAAGTTTTGCAATGGAAAGTAAATCCAAAATAAATATTTTGTGCAGGTTTGCATTGCTTTTGTGATGCAAACCCAGTGCAAAATGATTGTAAATCTGCACAGAGACTTTTCACAAACTGCTATTTAAATAGCCTGTCCTGGCGCTTCCATGTCCTCAGCATACACAGAAATGTTGAGTATTTTTCCCCTGAGAAATATGGCAACCATTCCTGCAGGTCTTCAAATAAGAAGGGGAATCATGGTTAGAACCCTCAGCCAGATGCACTCCTATGGCATCAAGAGACAAGTATAAAACAGTGTGTGTGACTAACACTTCTGAAACATGAGAGTACAAGCTTCCCTTCCTCACCGAATAGGTACAGCACGCCATCTGCAGTGCAAGTGTCACTCACAGAGCAGGCACAGCCAGGTTTTAGCAGTACAGGTTTCCCTCTCTCACAGAACAGAAACACCATGTGCATCAGTTGATAAGCTTTTCATCTTCACATAAAAAGTACACCACATCATCCCTCACACAAAAAGGTGCCACTGGGCTTTAACAGTGCATGTTTCTATTTCTCATGGAACAGTTACAGCACGGGTAAAAGTACAATCTTCCCTCCTTCAGGAAATAGGTACATCATGGTATCATCAGTGCAAGCTTTTTGCCCTGATGCTACAGCAGCAGTACAAGCTTCCTGTTGTCACAGAATAGGTAAAACTCAGGAAGTTTTAGTGAAGCCTCCACTCTCAAATAACAGGTACAACACAGTCTGCAGCAAACACCCTTGCCTATTTGCTCCAATTGGTAAGTAAAATGGTTAGGTATGAATGGTTCTGAATAACCATCTGTTATTTTAGTGCTAATATGTCCAAGAGGTGAACGTTCGCTTACAAATACATATGTTGGGCCCGATTCACAAAGGTAAAATGAGATGAAAGCCTGACTTTAGGACTTTCTGTATTTCCAAAGGGCATTTACTACTCGTAAATGCTTTTTGTGAATATCAAAAGTCGTAAAGTTTAACTTTTGATATTCACAAAGGGCATTTACGCGTAGTAAATGCACTTTGTGAATACCAAAAGTAGTAAAGTTAGACTTTCATCTCAGTTTACTTTTGTGAATCTATTGATACATGAGTAAATGGATGGAGAAGGTGCCAGTTGGTGGACAGTTGGGTGAGTGGGAGGATGAACTTATGTTTTGATGAATGCTGAATTTGTGTGGACAGATAGATATGTATATAAATGGAGAATGAGGATGGAGATTGCATGTGAAAAGAAAATGAAGAAAAAGTCTGTAGATTGATGGGTATTCGTGCAAGTATGTTTGATGGTTAGTTTGTGTGTTTGAGTGATTAAGGGTCACTTTGTGTATGGGGTATATGCAGATCCACTGGAATTATGTGCTTCTGTGGTTGCTGCTTTTTTAGCATAATTGTGGATTTGCCACATTTGACACAAAATCCATCATCTGCTGCATGATCTGCAAATTTTAACAAAAATAAATTGTTTCTATTGCAAATGGATTAAAAGTTACTAAAACATTGCAACATGTGTTTGCGTGCAATGAAACGCCCTTCACAAAGGTTAAATGGTCATCTTTCACTTGCTTATTTCTTTATTTGGTTATTACTAATGAAGTGACATCTTTTCCCAGACAGTATTACTATGTATGCAAAATTCGAAATAATGAAATAATACTATAACAAACAGGGGCCACATTATGCAATACAATTAGTTTTTTCTTGCCGCATAATTTAGTCAACACTGCGACATAATTTGGTGCTTTTTTGCTGCATATTTCCAGTACCCCAGGGAATACATGGATGCCTCTGGTGTATGCATGGATGTGTGTACAACGGGATGGGTCTTTTGTGTGTGCCCAGACGATGTATATGTGAATGTATGTGTATGATGACTTGGATGCTGCTGCATTTGAAGCTGGTTCCCTTGTGCAAACGATGAGCTTCAAAAAGGAGCTAGAGACTTAAAAGGGAATGAACATTTACCTGATGGGCAACAAGGCACAGGAAATCTCTGTGATGGTGAAGCACTGTTACCAAATCTCATCAAGAATCCTGACACTGCACAGTTACTGGGAGATTCTACAATGGCAAACATGATGCTTTTGATATGATACTGTGATTTGGCCACTACTGGCTGTAAGAGAAGCCTATGACGGAAATAAAGGCAGTGAGTCATCTCAGAATGATGTACAACATGTAGTTTCCAGTTCTAAGGTCACACATGCAAATGCGACTTCAGCAATTGTGTTTACCATGTGCCCCGATTTATGAGAACATTTATTATTTACACCACTTCCGAATGACACAACATGAAGCACTATAAAAGCTACTCTTTGGGACTGCTGTGGATTACCTTTCAGTAAAGCTAACCTTCTTGTACTGCTATTCTCTGAGTAGATATTGAACCACACCAAACACTGTCGCAGTGGCCCACTGCCATACTGCAGAGGCAGATGGGTGACAGTTAAGGCCTAAGGGAAGTAGATGGAGCTGTGCTGGGTGCTTTGATGATTCAACTTGAATCTGGTGAAAGTGAACTAAGCTGGATTTTGTTAGCACCTCACAGCACCAGATAAATTCACCGGAATGCAGATCTTGTATCTGATACTTCTCATATACACCCGTGGATTCTGATAGAGGAAAAATGATGCTGCAGTGGGAAAATCATGATTTATGTGCTAATTTTAGTTGCTGAAGAACTGTGTCCCAAGTGACCAAGAACACTCATAAGGCCTGAGAGAGGCTTGAAAGTACAACACTGTGTGGTGATCAAATCACTGTGGTTATCATCCCAGGTGGCTAGTGCTCTAATTGGGATGAGAAATGTAGAGTCTTTAAAAGTGACATTGGCAAAGAAGTGTAACTAGGAATCCTTTCCAAGAGACAAGGATTACAGTAATTAAAGGTATGGAAAACTAAAATCCTGTGCTCTACATAGCATGCTACCTGGCCAGTTTTTAGGTGCCTCTCTCAGAGTTGTATGATATTGCATCCAGGCATATAGCACAATAATAGACATACACCTAAAAACAAGCCAGACCTATTAAAGTGGCACATATGTGACCATCATTCTGTGCGCTCTGCAGAGAGGCCAAGGATGGCAAACGCATGAAGTCTGAGCACCTTTGTGGCTCACTGACAGACACTGAAAAATTCACACTACCTTCAGACTTTCGCTTTCACTTCAGCTCTCACTCTTGCCCTGTCATGAACCCTCGCATACAACCAGATGGCACTCAAATGCCTAGAGATGACTCGGTTCATGTAAAAGGGACACATGTTACATGACAAAACTACTGAATCACTACCTGTGGGGAAAAAGACTAAATACTTATAGGGATTGCAAGACGAAGTTAATATGAAATGCAAACAGAGAATGACTACATCATTGTTATGATTTGCCTGTAAAGCACATGAATGTAGAAATCAATAGTGACCAATTTCAACAACAGTTTTAAATTAATGCTGCATCTGAGAGCTAGCAGGACCCAACCCACTTAAAGCCCTGCCGTTGGCACACTGTTCTGGATGGGTAGGGGCCCAATCTGATCTGTTTTCCTCTTCCATGCCTGCGCATCAGGCACATCTTCTTAGGTCACTAGAATAAATCCTGGCTTCCCAGCTTGCACAAATTGAGTGATCCTTGCAAACATTTTATTTCCCAGAGCCTGTTTTTTGTTTATTTTCACATATGAGAGTGCTTTCAAATTCATGAGCACAGGAAGTGTGCTTTGAAAAAAACCTTGTTTTTGATTCAAACGTCTTTAATTTTTCTTCATTTAAAACAAGAATCTACGCAACATACTGGTTGCACATGACAACAGACTTGCCTCTGCTTTCATAAGTAAATATTTGGGTGGTTCACACCATACATGCCCCTGAAGGTACGTCCCTGAAAACATGCACTGCATATTTCGCAACTACTTATGTCCTGTTTGTTACTGAAACATGGCTGCACCCTGAGTCCAGCCCTGATATATGTCAAGCAGTACCTTCTGGGTTAATTATTCACAGACATGATGGGGCAAATAAGCTAGGAGGAGGTTTAGCTATTATTGTACGAAGTGACATCCAGTACTCGACTTTCCAGCCTAACAACTTAAGTGGGGGGTAGAAAGTCTTGGATTTTGTATTCTCCTATCTGGCAAGATACCATTTTCTGAGGTTCTGATCTATTGCTGGAGGAAGCCATTTACCCAGTGGCTCTATGATAGTCCAATCTCACTGTGTTTGAAGGCTTTAATTTGTATGCAGACGCGGCCTGTGAGAGACCAGAACTGGCTTTGGTGGAATCGTCCCACGCATTCAATATGCAACAGCTGGTTTCACATGTTACACACAACGTATGACATATCTTGAACCTTTTCTTTTCAAATATCCCCCTTTCTATTGTTAAACCTATCCCACTTGTTTGCTTTGACAATTATCTTGTCCCATTTAGTAGGGAAGGTGGTCATCTGTAGAGTGACCCAGGTATAGAGGAGCAGAGGATTGGGGTGTAGCTAGAACCAGGCAACAGCTTTTACCACATACCGCCTTTGCCACGCAAGGTAAGTATATTTTCATAAATATATATGTGTGTATTACCTACTGGCAGGCCCCAGTAGGTAGTTATAGTTAGGACCTAGTTTCCATTGATGATCTAGAACAAATACAGTATACCTCTTTTACAACTCTAATCCTCCTTAGAACTTCGGTTGCAAAATAAAAAGATAAGAGTTCAGTAGCTTAAAAGGAAGTCTTTGCTTAAATTTTAGGTTTTTATCATTACATCCTGTCCATCCACTTTACTTTTTATATAGACAGTATATTGACCAGATGTAACAGTAACTCCTTCATGAAATATGATAGCCATAGTAGTGTATGTTCTTCCAGAAATTTATATTTGTCCTGCTTTTAAATTTTGGAATCGGTTTCCATTTCACTTCCATCTTCTCTGCATCGTTGTAGTGCTAAAATAAGATATTTCCCACTTCTCCGTGGACATAATGTTGACCTGAGATGTGATTGACAATTTGGGCAGGTATTTTTTTGTGTAGCTTGTTTGAACAATCTGTCAAAAGACACAGTTGTGCAATTTGGTAGTGTTAAATAAAGAAATCACTCTGAATATATTTCTGTACTTGATGTGAATGAGCAATCTTCACACTCATGGTTCCATGAGTAAGTAAGTCCAAATAACTCATCAATACATATTTCTTCTTCTTCTAATACCCCAAAGATCACCATTATAAACTCCTGTGCATCCTGTTGAGTGTTTGGAGTATACTGTACAGATCCACTACATATATCTAACAAGGTCTCAAATGTGTGAGGCAGAATGTGGTGTAGTGCTATTGGTACGTGAATGTTGCAACAAAGCACACAGTGCAGAACACAGTCTGTTCTGTGGTTTCTGTTCAATTGCATTTACAAGATGAGGTAATTGAATGAGTACGTTTAAAACAACATTGGCTTAGCAGTTGACACCAGAGGGGGTTGACAACTGGTAACTAAGAATATCTCTCTCATTGTCAGTTTTTTCTTTCTTAACAACTTCTTTCTTCCATATCATTTCTTTCTTTCTGACAACATCGCAACACTACTCTGGAAGCTTTTGCTTTGGACAGATGATGCTTTTTTCATAAATGCGATTCTGTTCTAAATGAGGAGCATAAACACTTCTTAATCGATTGTATTCTTTAACACAACTTGGATCAGCACTTACTTTACTGTCATCAAATGCAACAGGAAACATGTCATTGCAAATTTTTCTGCATTCCTCAGAGACCACAACATGGGCTCCATATACCACAACATTTTGATTTGAAATGGATGGTATATATAGAAATGATGGGGTTAATTTCACAGAGAAAGGCAACAGGGTGTTCCTCAATAACTTGAAGGACTGCATCATGATTTATGTGTAGTTATCATCTACACACCATAAACACAAAGGCTTCTTTTTGAGCCACCCTTTTTCTTTTTCAATCCTTCTTTTGAAATCTTTTCTCTACTCCACAGATCCTTTGCGGATACACAAACCAAAAGCACACATTGAATAAAAAGCAGCATATTTAGGATTCACTGTACAGGTCTGTGAGTGGATGTATGACTGTGTGTGGATCTCTGAGTGGGTATGTGAGTGCCTGTGTGGCTCTATGAGTGGATGTGTGAATGTTTCTGTGGATCTGAGAGTGGGTCTGTGAGTGCCTGTGTGGGTTTGTAAGTAGGTGTATGACTGTCTGTATAGGTCTATGAGTGGGTCTGTGACTGCATGCAAAGGAGTGTGAGAAGATGTACAAGTGCCTGCACAAGTCTGTAAGTGGGTGTGTAAGTAGATGCATGGGTTTCTAAGTGGGTATATGAGTACCTGCATAGGTTTGTGATTGGGTGTGTGAGTACTTCCATGGATCTGTGAATGGGTCTCTGAGTAGATTAGTTAGGGCCTGCATGGATATGTGAATGGATGTTTGAGTACCAGCATAGCTCTATCAGTGGGTCTGCAACTGGCTGTGTGATTCTGTGAGTGGGTGTGAGAGAGTCTGAGTGTGTCTCTGAGTGGATGTGTGAGTGTCTGGATGGGTCTGTGAGTGGGTGTGTGAGGGTTTGAGTGAGTCTGTGAGTGGGTGTGTGAGTGTCTGTGTGGGTCTGTGACTGGTTCTGTGAGTGGGCCTGTGAGTGGGTGTGTGAGTTCCTGCATGGGTCTGTCACTGAGTGTGTGAGTATCTGAGTGGGTCTGTGAGTGGGTATGTGAGTGTCTGAGTGGGTCTATAAATGGGTGTCTGAGTGTCTGTGTGGGTCTGTGAATGTCTGTGTGGGTCTGTGAGTGGGTTTGTGAGTATCTGAATAGCTCTGTGAGTGGGTTTCTGAGTGTGTGAGTGGGTGTGTGAATGTCTCAGTATGTCTGTGAGTAGATATGTGAATGTCGTAGTGGATCTGTGAGAGGGTGTGTGAGTATCTGTGTGGGTCTGTGAGTGGGAGTGAATGGGTTTGTGGTTGTGTGAGTGTAAGAGTGGGTGTGTGAGTGGGTGTGTGAGTCTGAGTGGCTCTGTGAGTGGGTGTGTGAGTGTCTGGGTCAGTGAATCGGTGTTTGAGTGTCTGTGTGAGCCTGTGAGTTGGTGTGTGAATGCCTGTGTGGGTCTTTGAGTGGGTGTGTAAGTGGCTACATGGGTATATGAGTGGGTCTGTGAGTGCCTGCACAGGTCTGTGAGTGGGTGTGTCAATTCCTATGTAGGTCTGTGAGTGGGTGTGAGAGCATCTGTGTGGGTCTGTGACCTGGTGTGAGTGCCTGCGTAGGTCTGTGAGTATGTGTGTGAGTACCTACATGGGTATGTGAGTGGGTCTTTGAGTGCCTGCCTGGGTCTGTGAGTGGGTGTGTCAATGCCTGCATACATCTGTGAATGGGTGTGTAGGGGCCAATGTGGGTCTGTTAGCAGGTCTGAGAGTGCCTGTATGGCTCTATGATGGGGTGTGTGAATGCCTGCATAGGTTTGTAAGTGGGTGAGTGACTGCCTGTGTGGGTCTGTAAATGGGTGTGAGAGTACCTGGGTGGGTGTCTGAGTGGGTCTGAAAGTGTTTTTTATTCTTTTAAAGTACGACAAGATTCGGGGATCCATCATAGATTTACATGGGGGGCACGCTGAGCCTCGTGGGGGATCTGCGGATTCCCGAAGGTAGAAAACAAGCCAAAATAATTCACATTTGTACCCAACATAGGTGCCTCTGACACTTCCCTAACACACCCTTAGGGCCAGGGTAGCTCTACCCTTACCCCTTTAATCATGATACAGACTGTTCCCTGATACTTAAAATGGTGGCCACAACCTCCTGGTTAGGTTGTGGTCAGCCAATCACGGCGTTGCTAGTGGCATGTGACTCCGCGGACCAACTGCAGGGAATCTACAGAGGGTCCGTGCCCCTAGATATACAGTTTTAGTTTTCCTTTAATAACTCCGTAACTGCTAAACGGATTTACGCCAAATCACAAAAGGGCTGTTTCTGGACCAACAGCTACCTCTGCCAAATTTGGTGTAATTCTGTGTATGGTAGTTCGGGTTGTAGTCATGTTCAAAAATATAGGGGAAATTGCATGGGAAACACTCATTTTTTGACCCCCCTTTTTCTAGGCCCCGGCTTGACGGATCACCCCAAAACTTTCCATGCAACTGTTTTTGGAAAATTTTGTGAAGATTCGTCAAATGGCGCCAAGTTATAAGCAAGTCAAAAAACAGTTTTCCTATGGAAACTAAGGGGCTAATTAGGATGTCGGGCCCGTTATGGGCCCCAAAAGTCCCTTTCCGCCTGCCTTTTCATGGCGGGTTAACCGCCATGAAAAGGCGGGTGGAAAGGGACATTGTAATCCCTATGGTGGTGCCTGGTAGGCACCACCACCATTGTAGGGAATACAACCCCCTCTGCCCCACCGGCGGGCTCAAGGAGCCCGTCGGATGCATGGCAGTTGGTCTTTCTGACCGCCAACCATCCGCCCGCCATTGTGATATGGCGGGCGGAGAACCTGGTTCTGATGGCTGTCGGTGGCGGTCCTACCGTCATCATAATCAGCCCCTAGATTCTAAATATAACTACCTACTGGCAACCGCCTATAGGCAATATATATATATATATATATATATATATATATATATATATACACTCAGTGGTGACTGCTACCGGTTAGGTATACTTAGGAATTCCTTTACATAGGAAATGGGTTTTTGGTTTGCTAATAACTTTGGTGCTGCGTAACGAATCGTCACAAAACTGCTAAAAAGTGTTCATTTTGCTGTGCTCCTTCCTGGAAAGTTTTTGGGTGATCCATCAAGTGCTACAGCTGAAACGGCTGAACGGAATTACACCAAATTTGGCAGGAGGCTAGATCTTGGTCAAGAAAGGGTGCTCTCTGTGATTTGGTGTAAATCTGTTTAGTAGTTTTCTAGAAAATAAGGTTAAAAAATATTTGTATATCTGGACAGTTGGGCTCTTGAGAGAGTCCAGCAAGCACAACTTTAAGGAAGAAATAGAGAATTTTGACTGACCAAGGGGGCTTTTTTTCCCCCTTAGGCCACCTCGATGATGTGGGAGTAAGGATCTTTGTGGGAGCGAGCGTTCTGGCTGGATCAACATGAAAACAAAAGTTGCAGAAGCCATTACAGTAATCAAGGACATAGTCCCCTGTCCTGCAAATATTTTTTTTAAAGAATATAAAGGGGCAGAGTGGGGATACACTGCCCCACTAGCCATTGTCTGGGGGTCCCGTAAGGACCCCTGCTGGGGCCAAAATGTAAAAAACATGTTTTTCTTTTAGAGGACCTCCGGATTGCAGTAAAAAAACAAAAATGGTGGCTTTCCTCAAGCTAATTTTGGCCCCTGGGACCCCAACCCCTGGGGCCCGCAATATTTTTTAAATGGGAAGAGTTGGCATGGTCCCCCTCCCTGAGCCTGGTAATGCCCCGGGGACCCCATCCTCCGAGGCCTGCCGCATTTTAAAAAATGGGGGCACACATCCACCCTTCCCAAGTATTTCCAAGGCCCTGGGGACCCCATCACATGGTGCTGCTATTTCAAAAAGTGGAGGGAGCATGGCCCCCCCTCCCTGATCCTGCAAGACCCCGAGGTTTCCATCCTCTGGGGCAGCTATTTAAAAAAGGGAGAGGGTGAATGACCCCCCCCCCGCTTCCCGAGTCCCATAGGGCCCAAAAAACCCATCCTGGGGGCTGGCTCCAAAAGTGTATCCTAGAGAGCCCACCCCTGCAACACTGCTTCCCTGCCCATGAGATGGGTGCCGACACGGGTGGCCACTGGGGACCTGGGGCTCCCCCGCAGCCCCCAAGAATAAAAAAACTTCTGGGTGATCCTGGTGGGCACCGGGGCACCAAAATATATGAAAACAAGCATTGGCATAGCCAGTAGGTCTCGTCTTTGGGACCTTGTAAGTATTTGGCCATGCAGCACATTATCTTGGGGGACTTACTTTTAAACCGCCGTTCAAATGATCATGCGATGGCACATTCATGGTGGTCACGCTCCTTGCCGGTCAATAAGTAAAGTTACGGGGGCCATCTTGGACTAAATCCAATATTATAACAAAGGAGTGTGAAGTGCAGAGAAATGGATGTATAGGATGGCCTCCCATTAAAAAAATCACAATAATGCAATGCCATAAAGTTTGTCTAAGTGTGATCCATTGAAAGCCACGCCGCGCCGAAGGAGGCATCCTAAGACAAGGGTATGTGGAGGCGGGGAAGGTTACCCCTTCCAATAAGCACAGGAAGCAGCAGCCTGCGCATATGTTTGATAGGGGGAAGGTGGGTCAGGGAGAGGCCTGTGCAGCGAATAAACAGGAGCCAAGTGAGCCTGCCAAAGGAAATAAGACTGTGACAGCGTGCTGAGAGGAGGAGCGCGTGAGACCTCCGGCAGCTGCTGTCTCCACACCATGGAGATAGGAGATCAGAGTGGATGTTGGCGCATCTCCTATTGATTCTCCAATAAAAAAAATCATTTAATAAACAAAAAAAACACTATGCAACCAGAAAAGGGAAAGGAGGAGGGATGAGGGAGGTGGTGAACACTGACAAAGGGAGGGGGTGGGAGCAAAGGCAACATGGACAGCGGGTAGTTCTCGGAGAAAGGAGCAGATCATAGATATGCGCAAAGGGAAAGAGAGCGGCCGCGGGCAAGCAAGAAACGTTGTGGGACCATTGAATGCAAAAAAAGAGTGTGCAAGACAAATGACAAATAAATGCAAGAGTAAGGGCACATGTAACAGGGGCAGTCGCCACAAAAGTGAAACACACCCAAAGGCGGGACATTTGACCAATAAAAGAAAGGAATTTAGAAAGACACACAAAGCAACAAATTGAAAGTGGTGGGCGTGGTCTAAGCCCACAGAGGGATAACAGCATGCCTCATGGAGTAGTGCATTCGCGCTGCCTCTAGGCTTGACCTAAAAATTAATAATAAATGAACAGCAGGAGCTGCTCATTTATTATTCACTGCTCCTAGTAAGGTGTGCCTCACAATGCCCTACGTCTTTTAAAAAAAATATATTTTCATGTTTGTGGTCCCCACTAGAGGAGGGAGGGGCACTGCCAAACATTTTTTTAATGTTGTGGGGGGCAGCAGGAATTGCAGCAGCCCCCCAGTAACATTAACAAAATAAACGGTAAGTCTCCTAGGTCATTGAATCCATGACCCCAGGAGAGCTTAAAATATTTTTCTATAGCACTTCTTGTTGGAGCTCTATGCTCTTCAGCTGGAGTGCAGAACCCCCTTGTGGTCGGTTCAATGGCTGCACTTTGTAACTTGAAAGATATTAAAAAAAGACTCCAAGAAATGTTGATTTGTATATTTTTAATAAAGCTTTAATAAATGTTTTAATGACAATCACTTTTATTAAACATTGAAATGTGTGAATTAATGAAATATAAATTTCATTATAATTATATATGTTGATATTCTGACCACTTCATAAAGTGAATAGGCCCCCTTTTTGGTGTTCTGACCCTTTGACAAAGTAAGTAGCTCTGCCTTACTTAAAATGGTACCCCTTTTATTCAACCATGTGCCCCTAATATGCTTGGCTTGTGTGCAGTTGAAGGAGGTGTTCACCAAAGGGGGTTGGGCGCAGGGTCTGGCCTGCAGCTAACCCCATATGACACATGCCTGAAGGCCATGAGCAGCATGGAGTTGGATGTCCATGAGGGTTTGGTGGCAGGGCCTGGCCGTTGGTGTTACGTATGGTAATAAAATACTACTTTATGTTAAAAAAAAAACTAGAAATTCACTGAAAAAAACAACTAACATAACCACTGAAGTTCATCAGTTATAGTTATCTCAAGTAACTCTAACTCAGGCCCTAAAGTAACTATAACTCACACCATTGCAATGCACTGCCAATTGCCCCACATATTACATCACGCATTATCTATGACATCATTGATCATATGACTGCAACATCAGAAATACCATCATTGATGATAAGACTGCGCATGGCGGGGGCTGGAGTTATATAGGTACTTTTATTTAGTTTAAAATGGTATGTTTTAACTGACATTTTCACCTAACTATAATATCACTTTAACCTTTTTTTTCCAGTGAATTTCTCAGTTTAAAAAAAAATGGAAAGTAAGATATAGTGCCATACCTAACTGTAACATCACTTTAACCTTCATGATTGCTTCCTCCGTAATTCACTATATGCAGCTGCCTTTAAATAAATGTTGGAACATTTGTACTTACCTTGTGGCTTCTTCCAGTGGGGCAACCTTTTTTTGTGGATGTTGAGCGGCTATGCCCGGCCGAGGTAGAAGCCCGCTGCAGCAGCAGACCCTGATGTCGCCACGAAGGTGTCATCACTTACGGGAGGAATTTCCGAAAGGCAGCTGATAAAGACATTGGTGTTTGCACAGGAGTGAACATCAAACCCACGAGGGCTTTATATTTTTTGATTTTCTGGGATTTTAGATGGACTCACTCGAGAAAAATAACGGAACACTACAGGAACCAGAATGCTGTGAACACAGCCACGCCCACTGGGGCAGGCTCCATAAAAATAACAGTGTACGTGAAAAACCCTGTGCCATCCACAGAACGCCATTGAGGAAGGGAAATGATTCCCGAAACTAGTCTGGCTGATTCAACTTTCATGATTGCTTCCTCCGTAATTCACTATATGCAGCTGCCTTTAAATAAATGTTGGAACATTTGTACTTACCTTGTGGCTTCTTCCAGTGGGGCAACCTTTTTTTGTGGATATATATATATATATATATATATATATATATATATATATATATATATAAAAATATATGTATATATATATAAAATATATGTATATAAATATATATATGTATATATCTATCACACACAAACGGAGTCCCAAACGCGCTCTCGGGCCATTGCTCAATGATACCAGGAATCCAAGGTTTGTAGACAACAAAAGGGGTTTATTCAAATCATAAACCCGCCGTGACGCGTTTCACCCTCTGGGGGGCTTGATCACACAAAGGTATCGTGAAAGACACTGACTTACATACTGTTTCTAATTATACATGGACATAGAAAACAGACTGCTCGTTGTGTTGTATTCCTACATACCACACGGTCGCCATCTTGCAATAGGTAAAATGTCAAACATAACATGTAATGTCATACCTATCAGCAAGTATCTTAATGTAACATTGGCACAGAATGACATATGTTATTACAAATGTATTGTAACCATTACTTTGTTTAATGCGGTCTTCATAGTGCGTTATGAAAAATTATTATAAAAAATGTATTATAAAAAATTATTATTATGCATAAGGACATATGCCGTTCTGTGATTTTTAATTGTGGTGCAATGCAATGCGTGACTTTGTAGTGTCTCATTGAGCTCTCCCAGTATGCGTGTGTTATGAACCCCATAGTGGTGCATCCAGTTCGCGCACAGAATTCTGGATCATTGAGTCTACTTAGTATATCAGATGATGACTTGATAAAATGCGCTAGCTATTAATCCCTTGGTTAGTGGGAATAATTGTTGAATAAAACTGGGTGAATACCAGAGTATGCCTGTAACTGTTATGCAACATGAGAGCATTTCATGTCCCCTTGTTAGTGGGTAATAAAGTCAAAAGATGTCATGTGAATCAGCATAGAAGCACCATTATTGTGCTGAAATCCATTTGCGCACTGGATTTGAAAGCCTTGATAGGAGGGTAACAGGTTGTATCGTGTTTCTAAGAATGTATTTGATATGTGTTGGTACATATCCCTCCCGGACATATCGCATGTTATTAAGCAGTGGGAAACCACGCAATCTGTGATATAATGCGGATCCTTGAAATGCAAAGTCTAAAGATACCCTGAAAATTAACAAAGTGCATATTCAAAATAAATACCAAAACATGGAAACAGCACAAAATATATAAAGAAAACACAAAAGTTAAAAACTCTTATCTGTGTTCTGCTCTGGGACTGGATGATGTAACGAAGAAAAGGGTAGGGATCCTTCTGCCTTCGATTCTGAGACACAGTCCCTTCCTTTCCTCCTGGAAGAGAGACAGATATGGAAGCTGGTGAGACAAGTCAAAATTTGCACAGTATATTCAATTTTATGCTGTATGAAGATGTATCGACATTTCCTCGTCCAAATTGTGCCCCCTTGGGAAACGAGTCCCCATTCCTATGATATGTCTTGACTCCCGCTGCCTCAGTTTGAGGATGCGGTTGCCCCCTCTCCTGGTGCTAAGTACTTGTTCTATTGCATAATAGGAGAGCTTAGTGTAATCTGAGTAGTGTTCTGTTTCAAAATGGCGTGCAATGGGGTATTGCTGATCTCTATTAGTAATTGCCCTCATAAGTTCGAGGACACGCTTTTTCGCCATGTGTGTGGTATCTTAAATTACATGGACATTCTAGGACGTATACCACGAACTTACTGTTACAAGTGAGGAATTGTTTGATACTAATCATGGTGTTGGTACTTGAATTAAAAAACTCTTTTTTCATTTTGCTGTTCCCACAGGCCTTACAGTGGCCGCATGGGAAGAAACCCTGGAGGTCTATCCCCCTGTTGGAAGTGTTGATAGTGAGATCACTGCGTACTAAAAGATCTTTTAAGTTCCGCCCTCTCCTGTATGTTATATTGGGTCTCATTGGTAAAGTATTGCCTATGATGGGGTCTTCCCTGAGGATTTTCCAGTTCTGTACTATGGTTTTGCGAATGTTGTCTGAATTGCCATTGAACATCAGAATCATGCGGGTTTCCTCATTGCCTTCATTTGTTATGGTGTTCCCTGCCATATTACCCAGGATGTTATCCCTCTCTATCGTTTTGATCCTATCCTTTGCTTTTCTGAGGACCCACATGGGATAACCTCTGTCCTTAAATATGTCAATCATTGTAGATTTTCTTTTAAGAAACAATCTTCCGTACTGCAGTTCCTCTTTGCCCTGAGTAGTTCCCCATATGGAATACTCCACTTCAAATTGTCTGGGTGACTGCTCAGGGCATGGAGTAGAGTATTACCTGCTGTTGATTTGCGAAAGAGTTTGGTTTGGATTTTATTGTCCTCAATTTCTACCTTGGTATCGAGGTACTCCAACTCACACTCACTGATCGTGCTGGTAAATGCGAGATTCTTGAGGTTATTATTAAGTTTCGCAATGAACAACGAAGCGTCCTCCTTGCTGCCTTGCCAGACAACAAAAAGGTCGTCGATGTACCTTAACCAGAGTACTATATATATATATATATATATATATATATATATATATATATTTTACAGAGTGGCGGCAGTCATAGTTAGATTCCCCAAAATAGGAATCCCTCAAATTTTTGCTCGCTAATAACTTTGCCACCATTTATGGAATTTCAACAAAACTTTGCAGACCTTTTACTTTGCCTACATTGGCGGACGATGCACAGTTTTGCAGTGCTTCATCAAGGGGTGCAAATAAAATAGAGGAGTCCCAAAATGCTTTTCTGAACCAATGCATTTTCCATAAACGTTTTTGACAGATATAGCACCAAAATAGCCAAATGAATTGTCATGAAATTTGGCACATATATAGATTATGGTCTGGAAAGCATCCTTTTTGCTATTTCATGAAAATCCGTTCAGTAGTTTTGGACTTATAAGGCACTAAAACGTAGTGCTATTTGTGGCTGCTGTATACCACAGTACTTTGTAGGTACTAGCACAGTTCCCTGTAATTTGTTTTTTAAATATATAGAAAATGTAAATTCCATACCTATTATCATTTTAATACAGTGAAAATAGGTAGGGAACAATAATAAAACCTACTACTTACCTTTATCTAAGGCTCTAACCCAGAACACAGCTAAGGTGTGGTGAAAACTACATGGCTGGCTTTACTTTTGTAAAGGCAGCCATTAGCCAATGATATACTGCCTTATGATCGGCATGAACAGTGGTACACAACGGTTCCACTTACAACACTCCATTCTATGCCACTCCACTGTACACCCAAAACTATATGCTATTCCACTCTACACAACTCCACTCTATGCTATTCCAGTGTATGCCACTCCACTGTATGGCACTCCACTCTGCACCACTTCTCTCTGCGCCACTCCAATTTATGCCACTCCAGTATATGCCACTCCACTGTACACCATTCCACACTAAACTATTACACTCCACTACACTCTATGCCCCAACAATGTATGCTATTCTACTGTACGCCACTCTACTTTAAGCTACTTCTCTCTATGCCACTCCAGTCTAAGCCACTCCACTGTACACTATTCCACTCTATGCCACTCAACTCTTTGCCACTCCACTCTATGCCACTCCACTCTATGCCACTCCACTGGATGCAATTCCACTCCACTGGATGCTATTTCACTCTATGTCACTCCATTCTATGCCACTCCACTTTATGCTACTCCACTCTATGCCACTACAGTCTATGCCACTCCACTCTCTGTTATGTTATGTTATGTTACAGGGTATTTGTAAAGCGCACAGCTACTCCAGAGAGTGTCCCGGCGCTGACTTGACCCCATAGACAGATCAGTGTACACATCAACGGGTGCTTCATCTAATGTTGAAAAAGCCAAGTTTTTAGCTTTTTCCTAAAGCTAAGGAGATCTTGCACCTGTCTCAGGGAGGGCGGCAGGCTATTCCATAGCTTTGAGGCTGCAACCTGGAAAGAGCGTCCGCCCATACGCGCACGAGCGAATTTAGGCACGATCGACAACCTCTGAGTCGAGGACCACAAGGTTCTGGATGGTGCATAGGGCTGAATTCTGTTCCTGATATAAGGGGCCCCTATGTTGTGAAAGGCCTTAAAGGCCAGCACCAGGCCCTTAAAATTAACCCTCTTTCGCACCGGGAGCTAGTGCAGGGACATCAAATGATGCCTCATGTGTGTCCTCGGGTCAACCATAAGAACGGCCCTTGCGGCCGAGTTTTGTACCACCTGCAGGCGGCCGAGAAGGTAATCAGGGACGCCTAGGTACAGAATGTTAACGTAGTACAACCTTGACATTATCAAGGCTTGGACCACGGTTTTCCTATGCGAGACTGGAAGTAGGGGAAGGAAGTTCCACATCGTTTTCAGTAGCCCAAAACATGTGCCAGCCACTGCTTGGACTTGGGACTTCATGGACATGTCCGTGTCCCATTTCACCCCAGGGTTTTTTACGGTGGTGACTGGGCTAGCCGGGGGGGCATCTCCTGGGGCCACCATTGGTGCCATTCCTCGCCAGGACTATGGCCGAAGAAAATGATTTCCGACTTTTCTGAGTTGCATAGCAGTTGATTTTGCCTAAACCAGGCGAACACCTTTGTCAGGCAATTGTTTATTTCACTTCCTCTCAGAGCATCATCCTTCTCGCAGGTAAACAACAACTGCGTGTCGTCAGCATAGGATATAACTTTCGCTCCGTATTCCTCTGCCAGTAGTGCAAGGGGAGCCATATATAAGTTGAACAAAGTTGTGCTCAAAACAGAGCCCTGTGGCACTCCTACCCTCATCGGGGGGGTAGAGGCAGAAAAAGGGGGGACCATACTGTTTGCTGGCGGCTTTCCAAAAAGGAGGAAAACCACTTAAGGACCGTGCCCCCGATGCCACAGTTCTGGAGTCTGTGCAGAAGTAAATTGTGGGGCACGGTATCGAAAGCCGCCGAGAGGTCCAGTAATATCAATACCGCTTTTCCTCCTCTATCAAGAGTGGTTTTAATTGTATCTGAGACTTCCAATAAGGCCGTCTCCGTACTAAAGTTGGCTCTGAACCCTGATTGGCTAGGATGCAGTGCATGAGTTGCCTCTACAAAATCAGTGACCACAGTGTTCACATACTTCTCCAAAGCCTTGGAGAAGTAGGGCAGCAGCGATATTGGCCTGCTGAAGGCTTTTTTAAGAGCGGAAGAATTCGGCCATGTTTCCACTATCCGGCATCAATCCCTCGTACAAAGAAAGGTTCAAGACCAGGTTAACAGCTGGGTTGATCACCTCGGCGATAGATGCCAATACTTTAGCTGGACAAGGGTCCAAGGGAGAGCTGGATTTCAACGCTTTCATTATTTTAAGAGACGTGGTCAGCGGAATAGGGGGGAACTCCGAGAGGGTCTCATCTGAGTTGGAGTAGACGAGGGGGGGCAAGTCTATGATGCCATTGCTGGCTTGAAGCAAACACAAAGAGATGATGGACGGAGTGCTGAAACTTTTCAAACACTCACCCCCAGTCACAGATCTGGGTTGAATCCATCATCATTCTTTAGCTCACTTTGCCACCCCAGTTCAGACACAGCTATATGCAAATCAGTCTTGACCCTGTGCCTCATGGGAACAGTCCAGCCCGAACTGCCAAGCCATGTCTTCCCTGGACCGGAAACAAGCATCCTGGGACCGGTTTCGGGCTAACAGCCCTCATCAGCCAGGCTAGCTTGAATCCAGTGGCAAAGTGAGCAAGGGACCCACGTCTGGGCATACCCATGCTGGCTTGAGGCAGATCCCCAAATGAATCCTGGATGGTTTTAATTTTATTATAGAAGTATTGCGCAATGTGGCTTGTCCATACATATGTAGGGGTAAAGGGGCTCTTAATTGCATTGGGGGAGGAGAAGTCCTTTACAATCTTGAACAGTTCTCTGCTGCTATTCCCAGCTTTTTCAATTTTTGAGATCAAAAAAGATCTTTTTCCCTCGCGGACTTTGGCATTATAGGCCTTCAAAGCCAGTTTATAGATAATTTTATTTACGGGATCAAAGTTCCTCCTCCATAGTCTCTCCAGGCATTTGCACGCACTTTTGCTTTTCTAAGCGCCTCTGTGAACCATGGGGCGGAAGCTCGGCCCGTTTTGGCTACTCGAGTTTTGGGCGGGGCTAGTTTCATAGACCACTCCTGGAGCCAGCCTTCAAGTGAGAGAACGTCCTTCTCCAAGAGGCCACTAAAGGAAATGGGGTGCTGACTAAGTATAGGGGCTAAAACCTCCGGCGTTAGCTGCTCGAAAGGCCTAAAACTGCTGGCCCTCAGCTTACAGTAGGATAGAGGCCTTCCTGGTTCCTTGCATACTCTGAAGGTAAGCAGGAAATGATCGGACCAGATAATGGGCAGGGGTGAATCCGTTTCAATCCTGGATATCGAAAAGATCTGGTCCAGAATATGGCCTTTTTCGTGAGTAGGGAGCGAGACATAGGAAGTCAGGTTAAGGATGCTTAGGGATTCACACAACTTCACAGACTCTGGGTCGGCTAATTGGTCCATGTGTATGTTAAAATCCCCAAGAACCAGACAGTGCCTGTATTTGGCCACAATGGGGGAGATGGCATGGCCAAAGGACTCTAAAAACCGGCCTGCCGGCCCCGGTGGACGGTAAATTACTGCTCCGGCAATCGATTGGTGAGCTGACACAGTCAAATGGAAGCCGAGGCCCTCAGCACCCTCTATCTCTGCAATTGGTAGTGATAGGCAGGAGAGAGAGTTCTTATATATAATGGCCACGCCCCCGCACCTATCGCCTGGCCTATCTTTCCTTATTAACAGGTAACCCGGCGGGATTGCATTAGCGATGGTCGGGTTGGAGCCCTCATTAAGCCATGTCTCGGTGATAAACATAATATCTGGCTTTAAATCAGTGAGGAGGTCGAAGAGCTGAAACTCATTTTTTTTTATGGATCTCGTATTAAGAAGAGCTGCTTTCAGATTATCATCTATCACCGCATTCCGAGAGGGGGAATACGCGCAACGTGGTATTCTCCTCTTGTAGCACGGCCAGCGTCGGGAAGTCGGTGGGCGTCCCAGTTACAATTATTACACGAGAGACAATTTGTGTCTACTGATAGGGTAAAGTGGGAGCGACAGCTCACACACCTACCCAATGTTAATAGACGCTCTCTGCTATAGTTAATTCAGCGATTTTGAGGGCGGACATTACCAGGTGGGCAACTGGCAGCGTTTCCGGTGCCGGACCC
Source organism: Calotriton arnoldi (assembly GCA_963921515.1). NCBI lineage: Eukaryota > Metazoa > Chordata > Amphibia > Caudata > Salamandridae > Calotriton > Calotriton arnoldi. Next base: position 662,121 of record CAWUFW010006938.1, read on the forward strand.
CTCTGGGACGCTGACGGGCGCAGACGGGCTTGCCTTTGGCACTCCACTCTCTGCAACTCCACTCTACTGTATTCAGCTCTATACCACTGGACTCTGCGCCACTCTGCTGTATGCCACTCCACTCTACGTCACTCCACTCTGCCACTGGACGCTACACACTCTATGGCACTCAACTCTATACTATTCCACTCTATGCCCCTCCACATTATGGCACTCCACTCTATGCCACTCCACTCTACGCCACTCTATTCTACGCCAGTCCATGCTATACTATTCCACTCTACAGCATTCCAATGTAGTCCACCCTACTATATGCCCAACACTGTACCCTATGCCACTTCACTCTATGCCACTCCAGCGCAATTCCAGTGTATGCCACCCCACTTTACACCACTCCTCTCTGCAGCACTCCACTCAATGTTATTCTAATTTACGCCACTCCACTGTACGCCACCCTAGTCAATGCCATTCCACTGTACGCCACTTCACTGTATGCTACTCCACTCTACTGTATGCCACTTCACACTATGCCACTCCACACAACTCCACTCAACGCAATTCCACTCTACACCACTCCATTCTACTCTATTCCACTCTATACCACTCCATTCTATGCCCCTACACTATTTACTTTACAGTATTCAACTCTGTGCTACTCCACACCACTCTGCCGTATGACACTCCACTCCACTCTGTGCCACTAACTCTACACCACTGGACTCTGGACATTCTACGCCACTCAACTTTATGCTATTCCACTCTATGCCACTCCACAGTATGGCACTCCATTCTATAGCACTCCATTCTATGGCATTCCACTCTACACAATTGCACTCTATGCCACTACATCCCACTCCACACCACTCCACACCACTCCATTCTACGCCAGTCCATGGTATGCTATTCCACTCTATGCACTCTACTGTACGAGACACCACTGTATGCCTAACACAGTACGCCACTCCACTCTATGGCACTCCATTCTATACCACTCCACCCTAAGCCACTCTAATCTATGCTGTTCCAGTGTATGCCATTCCACTGTATGCCACTCCAGTCTACGCCACTCTACTGTCCGCCAATCCACTGTACACTACTCCACTCTATTCCACACAACTTTGCGCCTCTCCACACTATGCTATTGCACTTTAATCCCCTCGAGGCCACTTCACTGTACACCACAACACTGTACAATATTCCACTCTATGCCACTCCAGTCTCTGCCATTCCATGCTATGCCACTCCATGCTATACCACTCCATTTTATGCCACTCTATGCTCTGCCACTCCACTCTACGCCACTCCACTCCATGCTATTCTACTCACCACCACTCCCCTCTATGCCACTGCACTGTGCACTATTCTGCTCTATGCCACTCCACTCTACGCCATCCCATGCCACTCCATTCTACGGCAATCTATGCTATGCTATTCTACGGCACTCCACTGTATGTACACATTGTATGGTATTCCACCCTATGCCACTCCATGCTATTTTAGTGTACGCCAGTCCAGTGTATGCCACTCCAGTGTGTGCCACACCACTGTATGCCACTCCACTCTATGCTATTCCACTCTACTGCCCTCCACTGTACACCACTCCACTGTACGCTAATCCACTCTACGCCACATGACTGTACACCACTCCACACCCCGCTATTACACTCTACTCTATGCCACAACACTGTATGCCGTTCCATTCTACCCCACTCCACTCTGTGCCACTCAAGTCTACGCCATGCCACTCTACACCACTCCACTTTATGACACTACACTGTAAGCTATTCCACTCCATGCCGCTCCACACCAATCCATTCTCCACCAGTCCACACTATGCTATTCCACTCTACGCCACTCCTCTCTATTCCACTCTACTCCACTCTACGCTATTACAGTGTGTGCTGCTCCACTCTGTGGCACTCCACCCTATGCCACTCCACTGTATGCCACTCCATTGTATGCCAGTCCATTGTATGCCACTACACTGTATGCCACTCCACTGTATACCACTCCACTCTGCACCACTCCACTCTTCGTCACTCAACTCGTTGCTATCCCACTGTATGCCACTTCACTGTACACCACTCCAGTCTATGCACATCCACTGTCTCCCACTCCACTGTATGCTAATTCACTGTATGCTACTCCACTCTGTCACTTCCCTGTGTGCCACTCCACTGTATGCCATTCGACTTTACTCCACTCCACACTATGCTATTCCACTCTAACCCACTCCAATCTGTGCCACTCCACTGTACACTATTCTACCCTGTGCCACTCCACTTTACATCACTCTACTCTACACCACTCCACTGTATGACACTCCACACCACTCCGTGCCACTCCACGCTATTCTAATCTACGCCACTCCACTGTATCCCAATCCAGTCTATGCCCCTCCACTTTTTGCCACTCCATCGTATGCTACTCCACTCTACTCCACTCCACTGAATGTCACTCCACACTATGCTATTGCACTCTATCCCACTCCACGCCACAACACTGTACACTATTCAACTCTACGCCTCTCCAGACTTTGCCACTCCAGTCTATTCCACTCCAGTCTATTCCACTCCAGTCTATTCCACTCGTCTATTCCACTCGTCTATTCCACTCCAGTCTATGCCACTCCACTCTATGCCACTCCACTCTATGCCACTCCACTCTTTGCAACTCCACTCAATGCAACTCCACTCTACTCCACTACACTCTACACCACTCCACTCTATGCCACTACACAGTACACTATTCCACCATACACCACTCCACTCTAAGCCACTCTACTCTACAATATTCAGCTATATGTCACGCTCCTCTACACCACTCTGCTGTATGCCACTCCACTCTACACCACTCCACTCTATACCACTGGACTCTGCACACTCCACGTCATTCAACTCTATGCTATGCCACTCTACACCACTCCACTCTACGGCACTCCACTATATGGCACTCTACTCTACCCTATTACACTATACGCCACTCCACACCACTCCATTCTATGCCGGTCCATGCTACGCTATTCCACTCTAAGCACTCCACTGTACATCAAGTCACAGTATGCCCAACATTGTCCACCACTCCTCTCTATGGCACTGCCCTCCACCCCATCCCACTCTACTCTGCACTATTCCACTGTTTGCCACTCCAGTGTACCCCACTCCAGTCTACACCACTCTACTATCTGCCACCCCACTGTGCGCCAATCCACTCCATTCCACTCAACTGTATGCCACTCCACACTATGCTATTGCACTCTAATCCCCTCCACTCTATGCCTCTCCACTCTCCACCACAACCTTGTACATTCCACTCTATGCCACTACAGTCTCTGCCACTTCACTCTATGCCATTCCACTCCAAGCCACTCCACTCTATGCAACTCTACGCCACTCCACTCTATGCTATTCCACTCACCATCACTCCAGTCTATGTCACTACACTATAAGCTATTCAACTCTATGCTTCTGCACTCTATGCCACGCCACTCCATTCTATGCCAGTCTACGCTATGCTATTCCACTCTACGGCACGCCACTGTATGCACACACTGTACGGTATTCCACCCTATGTCACTCCACTCTACGCTATTCTAGTGTATGCCTCTCCACTGTATGCCACTCCACTATATGCCACTCCACTGTATGCCACTCCACTGTATGCCACACCACTGTACATCACTCCACTCTATGCCACACCACTGTATGCCACTTCACACTATGCTATTACACTCTGCCCCACTCTATGCCACTGTACTCTACACCACAACACTGTATACTATTCCATTCTATGGCACTCCACTCTATGCCACTCCAGTCTATGCCATGCTACTCTACACCACTCCACTCTACAACATTAGAGTGTATGCTATTCCATTTGTTGCCACTCCATGCCACTGCACACCACTCCATTCTCCACCAGTCCACGCAATGCTATTCCACTCTGTGCCACTCCATTCCTTGCCATTCCAGTCTATGCCCTGTCACTCCACTCTACTCCACTCTACAACATTATAGTGTATGCTATTCCATTAGTTGCCACTCCATGCCACTCCACATCACTCCATTCTCCACCAGTCCATGCTACGCTATTCCACTCTGTGCCACTCCACTGTATGTCCAACACTGTACCCTATTCCACTCTACACCACTCCGCTGTACGGCACGCCACTCTATGCTATTCCAGTGTACTCTACTCCACTCTATGGCACTCCACTGCATGCCACTCCATTGTATGCCACTCCATTGTATGCTACTCCACTGTATGCCACTCCATTGTATGCCACTCTACTCTTGTTCACTCCACTCTTCATCATTCCACTCGGTGCCACTCCACTCTATGCCACTCCACTATATGCCACTCCACTCTTCGTCACTCCACTTGTTGCAACCTCCTTGAGGTTGTGGAGGTAATCAAGTTTGCTCTTGATAAGCGTAAAGGTACTGTTCTGGTTTTGCTTGATATGTCACCTGCTTTTGACACCGTTTTCCAATCTGATCCTCCTCAAAATCTTAACCGAGGTAGGCATCAAAGGGCCGGTCTGGAGCTGGTTAAAATCCTTTATGAAAGGGAGCGAGCAGCAAATCTGGCTGTTTCTTAATTTCTCATCCAGCAGATGGCTAGTGTTAGACCTGGCACTGTTGGCGTGGGTCTCCCTTCCATTTTTTTGCTGTTGCCTCATGTGTTTTTGCTGGTTTAGATGCTTTGGGCACTGTGCCACTGCTATTCAGTGCCACAGTGCAAGTGCTCCCTATGGTAAAATTGATGTATGGATTAGTGACTCCATGTTTGGCCTATTTGACTCACTGTCAGACCCTAGTACAGTGCACTGGTTGTGCCCAGGGCTTGTGACTCAAATGCTGCTGGTGGGCTTGCAGCACTGGTTGTGCCACCCACAGGAGCAGCTTGTAAAGTGTGTCTCAGGCCTGCCATTGCAGAGCCTGTGGGCAGTCTGGTACTGCCATGTCGACTTGGTAAGTGCACCCACTTACCAGTCCCCAAACCTTCCCTTTCCTGCATATTAGTCACCCCTAGGGTAGGCCCTAGGGCAGGGTGCATTGTATGTGTAAGGTAGGACATGCCCTGGTGTGTATGGCATGTCCTAATAGTGAATTACAGCCATTTTCGTTTTTCAATATTGCAAGGCTACCTGTTCCCCATAGGCCAGAATGGGCAGTTTGATTATAACATCTTATAATCCTAACTGACCCAGGGAACATGGTAGAAAAACGAATTTAGTATGCCTGAACTCAGAATGATAAAATACATCTTTTAGTGAAGTTGGTTTTAACATTCTGTGTTTGAAAATACCACTTTTAGAAAGTGGGTATTTTCTTGCCTAACATCCAAGCCTGCCTCTGCTAGCTTGTGTATTCCTTGTCTGGTTTGTGAGTGACAGGGGCTGGGGGATTCCAGGAGGCAGGGTGAGTCAGCACAGGGCTGAATAGAGAGATCTGCATGGAGATGGGTGGGAGGAGTTGCACCTGGGACCTGAATAGGGCTGTGCCTTCCCTCCACAATGCTGGCTCCACCTCCTGTGGTGCGTCTGATGTCCCTGGCCTGCACTGTGAAAGGAAAGAAGGAGTCTTGTCAACAAAGTGCCCCAGGACTGACCAGAACTGGTTTGGACTAGGCAAAGGCCTCTCTGCCTTCAGAGACAAAGGATTTTGGTGTATAAAAGAGGGGACCAAACCCCAGAACTTTAGATCACTTTGGGAAACAAGAAGAACCTTTGCTGAGGAGAGGAACCAGAGAAACTGAGGAGGAGACTATCCCTAAGCTGAGTGCTGTTTGGGGGATTGGCCTGCAGTGGTTGCCTGACTGCCAAAGAAAGGAGAAAGGAGCTTTGTGTGTACTTTCATCAACTTGTAAAAGATCTCCAAGGGCTTGAGAGAAGAGCTTGCCTCCTGCTGAAGTCTCAGGGACAACAGACTTCACCAACCAGCTCCCCAAGAGTCTTTCTGGAAAGTGCCTGCTGCTGTGCTGGACTTTCTGAGGGACTGCGTGTCGCAAGGTGCTGGAAGCGCGACTCACGAAGGAGAAGCGTCGCCGCCGAAGCGCCTCGCATCGCCGCCGAAGCGCCTCGCATCGCCGAAGAAAAGGATCGACGTCGCATCAGATGCCGCCGCATCAACGGAGAAGAGTGTCGCCGCCGCTGTCGCATCGTTGCCGAAGCGCCTCCCATCGCCGGAGAAGAGGATCGACGTTGCATCAGACGCCGCCGCATCACCGGGAAGCGTGTCGCAGGGCCTGTCGCGGCTCAGAAGAATCGTTGAGTCGCCGCACGGCCGTCGGGCGTGCACGCATCGTGTCGCATCAAGAAGAAGACGCCATTTTTGTTTCATTGCACCGGATCTTCATCGCATCACGGCGTTGCTGGTCGCATCGCCACGAAAGCGCAGTAAGAAACCGACGCATCACCTCCCCACGCCGAGAAGAACCGACGCATCCCCTACGCATCAGTAGGGACCCGACGCATCACCGTTCTTGCGTGTAAGGAACCGACGCATCACCTTCCCTGCAACACTTTTGTTGTATAGCGTTACGCATCCTAAGGTACATTGAACTCAAAGTGTCGCATTTACCATCTTAAGAGAACTGAGCTAATTCTACCATTTTTGAAGTACAGTATTGTGGATTTTTGTCGTTTGTGGTCTTGTGTTAAATCTACATAAAAGATACTTATTTTTAATATACAACTGGTGTGGTGTCCATCTGTAGTGTTGTCACTTGATTACTGTATGTGTTCACAAATGCTTTCCACACTGCCTCTGAGATAAGCCTGTCTGCTCGTGCCAAGCTACCAAGGGGGTGAGCAGGGGTTATTTTAGGAGTGTACCCCTTACCCTGACTAGACGCAAGGGTCCCTATTTGGACAAAGGTACCTACCTCTGCCAACTAGAGACCACCAAATCTAACAGCTAGCTTTTGGGGTGCCTCGGGGTTCTTCCCTTAGCCCTACTTTATTTAACACTTCTATGACCCCTTAGCCAAACTCATCGAATTCTATGGAGTTCTCACCATTTCTTATGCTAACGATATTCAGTTGTTCCTCACTACCAATACCACTTCTACTCACTTATGTGCCTCCTTTTATTTATATCTGGTAGATGTACTGCATTGGTAGGGAGTGAGTCATCTTCACAGCAATAAAGAAAAAATGAGATCTTTCTGTTTTGGCCAATGAGTTATCATTGGTTTAAAACCTGCTGGGCTAAAAACCTTCCTCCCTCCTACACCTACCCCTGTTGGTAAGAACCTGGGTCTGAGAATTGATGATAAGCTCTCCATCCTCCACTAGATTCCGTCTGTGGCCGGAACTTGTTTCATTTTGCTGCGTACTGTTAGGAAATTCTTGGACCTCCTCCCACAGGTAGCATAGAGGACAGTTGTTCATGCACTGATAACCGCTAGACTAGATTACTATAACATCCTATCTCCAGATATTCCTGATGGATGGATAAAAAACTTCAGGTAGAGCAAAATACAAAATGCAAGTTGAACTATGGAAACACTCTATGCCAGGATCACCAAGCAATGCACTAGAAGACTACAAACCCTTTAGAACTCGGCAGCCAGACTCATCCTCAACCTCCAACACAGAACCCACATCACACCACACCTCAGGGAATACACTGGCTCCCAGTAAAGAAGAGGATTCTTTTTAAGGCCGTTATCCTCATGCACTGGGATTTTTATAATCGGGTCCACAGTACTTGAGTAACAGGATCTAGCACTACCATCCTACACGCTCCCTTTCCTCTGCATTAGCCTTATTGGTCACGGTGGCTTGATTCTGGGTGGAAAGGAGTGGTGGTTGCTCCTACTTAGTGCTCACGAGCAAGCAATTAAATCCTCTTCCACCTGCCTTTTGGCCTATTTCTCAGAAATCACAGTTTATAAAGTCTATACTAACCCATTGTTTTGCTGTAGACTAGGGCGGTCAGTCTATAATGTACCTTGGTTGGTCCTAGTGCCTGAACACTCTGTAGAGTAGCTGTGCACATTTTTAAATTATGTGATTCATTTATTCATTGTTGAATGAGATTTTCAGAAAGTCCACATAAGACAGATTTGTTTACAATTGGCCTATATCGAACATATTTTTATAACTTGTGTTTTTCCTGAAAATTTCACTTGGATCCAGCCCCTGTGATCATATTTTTAGACTTTCTGGGTTTGTTCAATCAAAGGGCTTTCAAGCAGGGACACTGGAGTTTCTTTTGCTATCCCTCTCTACGCCTGAATGACACCCTTAGTTTCTGATTGTTATATGTTTTGCCCAACTTCTCTTTCACTGTCATCTTTTAGTAAGTGGACATATTGACACATAAACGCACGAATATTCTCCTGAGATAAATTCATGGCAGGGATTTTCCATGTAACGCACAAGATGAAAACACTGTCAGTCAGGTGTTTTGTCTTAGTGTGACGACTACAGTAACAATAGAGTATTATTTATTTGTGTATTTTTTTGTGTTGCTGGCGTGTTTACATGTAGTCTGCGTATATTAGTGAACTTTACGAATTTCAGTCCGATTTATTTGGAGTTGCTGTTCGACCTGAAGAGGAAAATGCAACATATACACTGCAAAAATATAGACTACACAAAATGTTCTGACTACAGATATCAGCCATATGATACGCATCAACAAAATGTTATAATTACAATAATATCTACTCCAAAAATATCATCCAACCTATATCTACCTGCAAAAACCATTCAGATAAACATTTTACAAAAATGTCGTCTATGCAATAATGCTCAGAAAAAAATACCAACCACACAAAATCTACCTGAAAATATCAGCCTTATAACATTGATCTACAAAAATGTCAACTATGCCATAATATCTATCCCCTAAAATATCGGTGATACAATTGCAAAGTGCCAAGTTTAGTCCTATAATCTTTATCTTCAAAATGTCGACCATGCAATAATTTCTAGCCTCAGAAATATCAGCAATATATTATTATTTTACAGAAAAACTCACATGCTCAAAATACCCATACCCAGCCAAAGGCACTTCGTCTTGTTGTAGAACTTAATTGAATGCTATTGTTGATCAAGGGGGACGTATTGTCATATTTGGGGACGAATGTTTGATTCCATTCAGATATTGTTGATGATTGATAGCTTTTCGATGGTCGATATTTTTTGCAGTCTTCTTTACTCACTCTCCATTGTTATAGTCTGTGTTTTTGTTGTCTGTATTTTCACTGTATACAGTTCACCTCATAGCCTTAGGACAGCGATAATGAATGTCCTTTGTACTTGAGTCTGACTGTGGATGTGTTTTGTTGCTAGGCGCTGGACCAGGGATGCTGCAGATACATGACAAAGACTGCCTTGCTTGGAAGCCCTTCTACCACCTTGAAGAAGAACCTGTTCAGAACTATCGATGTGATGTAATTGATGAGCTCCAGCCTGTTGCCTTGATCACCTCATAACTTGCTGAGCATTTCTACAATGACATTTTCTTCAAATTACTTTGGCGCAAATGTCTTCTTTGACATATATTTGGGATGCAAACAAATGCCATCAACCAACACAAATTGCTGGTGTGGCCACCAGTCTCTATTTTTCACTAAAAGTGCCTACTTTTCCACTCTCACAAGATATTGTGATTTAATATAAAACTGAACTTTTCCATTAAGTATAATGATAACAGTCGGTGTAATCTGAATAAAACACATAGCCCTCAAGTTTATAAATGATAAAAGAAGGAAGCATTTAAACTTATGCACTTTCATGTAGTTGAACATTTATTGTGTTTCACACAATAGGAAATCAAGCTTTGGTTGCCATATGTGGAAAGATAGCAGTGTTTTCGATATTTTCAAAAGGCATTGCCTGTAAAATGTAATGGCCCGATTACGATATGTGGGGTACATTTCTGTGAAAAATGAGTTTGAGCATGGAGTGGTGATTTCCATTTATGTGGTAATTGCCAAATGTGGTCTAGACCCCAGGGTGGGAATCTTACAATATGGAGCATTACCGTAATACCTGACGTTTTGTCCTGACTGACTGCAGCAGGTGAAAGCTGGCAAAATTCAACTGTGGAAAATGTGTAGAAAAAAGGCAAAACATGATGATTTAGGTGCTTTATGCACTGATTCTGCATATTATGCCTCATTCCCAAGTTCAAAACTGGAAATAAATTATATTTACTGCACCCAGTAAATACTGGGTGTGGTAGCTACCCCACCTTATTCTGTGCATAAAAATATAGGCCTGTCTTATCTTTTTATGTGCAGATTTCTCAGCCTCGACTGCACAGTCTCCACAGTTGCAAAGTTACTATTAAATCATAGTTTGTGAATACTGAAAAAGAGTAAACTTACACAAAAGTGTAAGGTTACCTTTGTGAATCAGACCCAGAGTCTTACTTATGCAAGAAATGATGGAGAGGTTGGGATTTGCTGTTCAGCTCCCTGGGGCAATCCAGAAACCACATTTAATATAAATATGTTTTTAATGATTGATTTTAGATAATGTGACTTGTCTTGTGGTTACATGGTTCCACCAACCTCCTGTAGGGATGCCTGTTGTATTTTTCAGGAAAACTGCTGTTTGGGTTATAGTTGAGGTGGTTCAGTCTAGGTGATATAAATAGTAGTACTTAAAGTATTCATTTACTTGCGGTCTCCTTTATGTCCATGACCTTTTTAGACATTAACACTGTCTTCTCACTCTAGGTTGTACAGACGTTTTTCTACGAGTGCAAAGTTTACAACATCTCAGCTCTTCGTAATTTAAAAAGTTTCCCTGTTTATGTTCTGTGCCACTGGAGTAAACTTTTCTGCGCATTGCCAGGTGTGTTTTTTTTGTTTACCTTGTTTGCCAATCAATTTTAGCTCTGATCAAACCGAGTGCTTGAAATGGAAAACTAGAAGTGCAGGTACTCTGTAGCAGAGTACATGCTTGTTTCTGAGAAGTGCAGGTACTCTCCAATTAAAAGTATTACGTCGCTCTTGAAAAGTGCTGGTACTCTCCCTCTTAAAATATAAAAGTGCCGGTACTCCGTACCGGGCAGTACCGGCCCATTTAAAGCACTGGTTGGTCCCAACCCAACCAACCAAGATGGAAAATGCAAGTTTACCCTTTGCTTAGTGCTTCTCTGCACAGTAGCAAATGTAAGAACATTGTTTCTCTCCCAGTTGACCTTTTGCAACGTAAATTGTTGCCAAAGTTAGCCATTTTCGTGTTAGCGTGGGGGAAGCATAAAACGTCGTAGCTTTGGGGAGTTACAAGATTTTCACTGAATTTCACAAAGGTTGTACACGGACCTGTATGCCACTCACTGCCTAAACATGGATCTGGAAGTTTTTGATGATTTTCGTTCGGTGCCTGTTGATGGAAGCAGAGTCTAAACCTTTTTCGAGAAAAAAACACAGAGAGGCGCAGTTATTAATGCCGTGTAAGGGCTTCACTATAGAAAGACAGAAGGATGTGCTTTGTGTGAATCTCATCACATGGGCCCTGTTTTCATTTCACTGTTTCTATTTCAGTTTCTCTCACTTTGGCAGTCTTTTAATTTTGAGCACAGCTCGCTGCTGAGGTCTTTCTAAGGTAGGTCTTTCGCTCTTCCTATATTTTACAGGAATTATGTGTGGGTTTTATAGCTTATATCTTAAGTGATTGGGGAGAATACTGAAATTTTAAAACTATGCCCCGAGTCAATTTATTGCTGCTTGTTTTAGAGACTTACGTCAGCATTAATAGATTGAAAGCACTTACTTTTAGAAATAATGTGAACTTTTGCGAAGATTACATGAAATTGCATGTACGTTGTGAGAAGTACGCTTCAGGTTATCTTGAGTGAAAATTGAACGTGTGGGCATGATTCTAATAAAAAAAAAAGCCACGTGAGACATGGGCAAGGGGTCTGTCTTGAGGAGAAAGTATTTTCTGTGACGCAGTTACTACGTGAAGCATGCATATGTGAGACATTTCCCACTCGAACTAGCCCCTGAAGCGGAAAAAAGCACAAAATCACACGCTGACGTAATATCATAATTGCATGAAACTTTAAATTGCGCGAGCCTAACGAAAAAATGTGCACACGCCTGTTTCGCACCCTTTGTGAAAGGCTGAAACTGTCACGGACCATCAGAATGATTATAGTTCCGGGTATGACTAATGTTTTTTTCACTACATTCCAGGTTCAGTGGCGTGGACATAAAGCAGACAGAAGGAGTGGATGTGACCTGTGTTGTGTGAAATTAGTGTTGATGGATGCTAATAGCCTGATTGCTCATGTCCGACTCCGGGCCTTACCAGCTCTTGCTTTATACATCTTGGCCTTTGGCTTGACCAATGTTTGTTGGTCTGAGCAATTAACACTGATTAATGCCCTCTATAAAGATAATTACCACTGTTAATGCGCAGAGCTGAAGAAACTGACTCCTGATAGGCACTCTCTTTATTCGTTTCACATTTGGTTAATTGCTCCATTAATAAAGTAATTAAAGCCGGTCAACATTTTTTAAAGAAAACCACACTGCTGCGCAAAATCTTCAATGTTAGAATACCTTTGTAAGTTTAAATATATATTGCTGTCAGAATTTTAAGACTACTTTAAAAACTGTGGACCATTGGCAATTGTACAGCTACTTTCAATCTAAAATTATCCTTATCAGGACCATGTGAAAAACTCCATTTAGAGATGCAATCTTATAAAGAAAACTGGACCAGAGAGGCCTTTACCTTTATTTATTTAATACCTCCAGGATATCAACTCCACCTAGCAATAGGAATACATGCAATTGAACGGTGAGTTGACTGGAGTATTGCTAACATTGCTAGCTTAAAATTACTCATGTATATGGGTCTATGATGTTGGTTTTCCTTACATAGTCTCCGCATGAAGATGAAAAATGCATTTTCTTCACATCATATTTGCAAAGTTATTTTTGAAATGCAGTCCGTTAAGTTACTAAGGTGTAATCCTGGGTGTAGTGGGCGTAGTGGGGCTACGTGGAGGTCCACGGAGTTGCGAACAAACTCTGTGGAACTCCGCTACGCTACGCTACGCATCCCGCCTCCATCCCCCCTATTAACAAGTAATTCGACATTAATTAAAAGTACATTAAAAACCACTTACCTGTACTGCGGCGTCCCCGGGCTGCCCTCCTCCTCTTCCTCGCCGTTTGGGTATTCCTTGAGAAAACTGCGCATGCGCGCACGCCCGCTCATGCGCATTTCCTGCGAGAAATGCGCATGCATGGGCGCGCGCACATGCGCAGTTTTCTTGAGGATTACCCAGACGGCATGAAGAGGAGGAGGGCAGCCCGGGGACGCCGCAGTACAAGTAAGTGATTTTTAATTTACTTTTAATTAAAGTCAAATTACTTGTTAATAGGGAGGGTGGAGGCGGGGGCTGGCCAACTCCGCTCCGCTGCGGAGTGTGCGGAGATTTGCCTTCTCCGCGAACCCGGAGTAGGCAAATCTCCGCACACTCTGCGGGCGGAGCGGAGGTCTCCGCCCGGGCTTACTGAGGTGCGCCTTATTTATTGAATACTTTATTGTTAAAAGATTAACTAATATCACAGTAAGCATAATCAGTATTCAGTTAAATGTTTTCTTCTTCATAAAATGAATGGCTCCCCCACGATGATAAATTGTCCTTCAATGTTAGTGAGGGGAGTTTAGGAAGGCAAAGATCACACCTATGCCACGTTCAGCAGCTTCTGTCTTCTTTCTACAGTTGTACTGAGGTGCCACACACCTCTTTTGGACAGTAACAGGTCTGCAGAGCGGTACAGTGATGAGATCCATAACGTTATACAGGATGAGGTGTAGTAGGTCTTGGAAAATTCAAATACCTCAATCCCAGAAGAAAAGCAGGAGGATCAAAGACACATGGAAAAGTGCCAAGGTTTGCTTTCAGTAGATTGAATTATAAAGAGAATATTGGTGACCGTTGCTTGCTCATATCTAACATACATACACTTTTGAACCTTTGGAATCCTTTGTCAGTAGGTAGAAATACTTTTATTTGATTGCTTTAAAATCATAAAAGGGTGGAGCAGACCACCATGGTGCATGAGACATCAGAACAATTGATCGGGTCAAAATTACAGAAAATTAATTAAAAAAACAACACATAGGACTACATTTATGTAGAGTAGAGCAAACTTCTAAATAAATTAATTAAAACTGTACACAGGCTTGCATGTTTCTCCAGGGTATGATAAAGTGCAAGTGCTGAGAGGATATGAGCAGCTGGGTTTAAAAGGAATAAGCAAAGCGATTCTGTGTTGTCGAGTTCAATTCAGCACTCGTTCTTGTCAAGTTCTTTTGCCGCTAAATTCCAAAGTTTTATTGCCTTGCATGACAGTAGGACAGACGAACCTCAGAGACATTTTATAACTGCCGCTCTGCAGGTCCTTATTTGTTCTCTCCTCCGTGTTCCCGAAGGAGAGTTTTCTGAGTGTCTTGTAGCGCTTGACAAATACATAGAAGATGTAGTAGTGACTCATCTCCTTGCCCACAGAGATGGCATTCCTTTGTCGTCCAAGTACGTTTCCATTTTGGAGTGAGGTCTTTCGAGGGGAAAGATCCCAGCCTCATTAGGGTCAAATTCCGCTTGTAATGGTTTGAGAAGTGTTCTAACAAGGACGGTTGGGGTTTCAACGATTTGTAAGATGACATCACAGCCCATGCATGAGTTTTATGGGCCAGGGCGGCTTTGTCTATTAACAGCGATTGTTGCTTGATAGCTTTGTTTGCTGCGTGTTTAAACCCGGAGTAGGTCATTACTGTAAGCCAAGCCACGTCTAGCTTTAGTGCAGAAAGCGATTCTTTTAAGACTGGGAATACTGACTTGCTTAGCCTGGATTGTTTTTCAATCTCCTGCCAGCAATGATGGGCTAAGGTGTTGTCTTCTGCTGCCCTCATCCTCCAATAGTATTTAACCAGGGCCCATCCTTTGTCAGTAATATGTTGCTACCACACGTGGTCCTGGTTGTAACTATATGGAGTGAATATTTTTGTTGTGCAAGAGGCATTATTCTGATTGACAAGTGAAAATGCCTCATTGTGTAATACTATTGTGACCTATAATTGTTCCCTACACCCTTGTCGCTTTGAGGTCTGCTGACTGCTACATCATTATTTCATGTTCTCTATGTAGAATGAGTACGGGACACTGATGACATGGAAGCCTGCCTATACTTAACTTGATGCTTTATATGTGTTACTGATGCTGATTGTAGTTTGAGAATCAAGACCCTGCCCGCCAAACTCTTTCTGTCCACCTCATTTAGAGATGGGCAGACTCTAAACTTTCCGTCAATAAAATACCTGTTGGCCCTGTTGATAAAAAATGTTCCACCAATGGCCCTACAGAGTCAGGGCCATCGGAGTAAGGGCATTACACCCCCTCTATTTAGATAGGAGGTATGATGTGCTTTTTTTCTATTCATCTCCAAAAACAAACTCCCACTTTTGGAGTTCACTTTTGAAAAAAAAACATTTTGAAAGTTTGGTAGATCGGCATCAAAACCGATAGCAGCCATCCACCAAACTTTTTGTACCTTAACAGCAACCGCTATGACAACGCTTCCTTTCAATGGATAGATATTACAGCTGGGCCGGTGGTCATCTTTAAATTTGATAGAGAGCTGTCTGTCAGGGGGGTGGAGGTAATGTCCTACACCACCCTGACAGACGGAGTACTGTCCACCAAAGTCTAAATCAGGCCCAGAGTTTAAAAAAAAGAAAATATTGAGGGTGACTCTTTTGATTTAATACACACCTTCCTAGTATATTGCAAGGTCGATTAGAACCTGAATTTAAGCAGAACCCTCCGACTCCTAGTTTTGGTCTGCCACCTATTGAAACATAAACATGCCACGTTTTCATAATGTTTATATGGGCCTTGTTCGTAATCAAAATGTCCGTTTTCAGAACCTTTTGATGCTGATAGCAATGCTTGGGATTTGAGATTTGCGCAGCACATTTTTTTCAAGGTACTTGATCTGACAATATGTGCAAGAGTGGCAGGACAGGTGAAAAAATACCCAATTCATGCCAGAGAATTAGAATGAAATAGAACAGTGGCTTGACCCGGAAACAGGTCCGATATTGCTAATGAAAGGGTATTGCAAAGTTATGATGTGAGAAGTCATTATGTTGGAATCCTTTTCTTTTGAGATGACCAGAATTAATAGAATTTGTTCACAGTGTGCAAGTGTTTTATTTAGCCATGGACTTTTCAGGCACCGTCTCTACTCACAAAATAATGAAGTGTAAATGCTTCTATAGTTAAAAGCAGTGTGATGAAGACACTCAACTCTTTGCCAGTTTTCTGTTGCATGTTTGGGTGTCTTATTTCAGTGCACCTTCAATTCAGACTAGATCATTTCGGCCTGTGCAAGTAAGTGATAGTGAGTGCTAACTTGTAACCACATGTAATCCTACTTTTGAGACATGTAGTGGCTTTTATATTGATACGTTTTGGGTAAGGGTTTGCTTCATCTGGACATATACTTAAAAAAAAATCAACTACACTATTGCTTAAGAGAGCGATTTTCTAACTTACATAAGAAATAGGAAGAAAAAAGTTATTTTTAACAATTTCTATTTTAGATCTGACTTAACAGCTTTAGCTGTTTTCATACCTTTTGTCACTTTTCTTCTCCAAACATATAAATACCGTGGGTTTAGTGAAGTAAACACCTCTCGCTTTAAGCTGTTTGCTGCTTGGTATCATTCCGCATCTTAGGAAGTTCTATCATTTGAATGTATGCACTTTTTGTCACACTCAATCCGTTTTATTATGCATGAATTTTATACACAAATAAATCTATTTTTCCACTGCAGTACATGAAAGAAAAGCATTTTGAGCTCATTTTTCAGGACTTTAGTGCACGCCTGACCCTAACATGGTTCACTTCTTGGCTTATTTTTCATGATCGGGATGGACTGAGCCAAAGTTGGGTGCCCCAAAATCAACAAAAGCTGCAATCTCATGAGACTTCTGGCAGCCATCTTTGGATCAGACCATCCCAATATCAAAGAGAGAAATCCTAGGTGTTTTTGAGCTCTCATAGTCTAGCCCTCCTGCATTCATGGTGGAAAGCTTTTCTTGGATTCAGGCATGCTTAGTTTAATGACCAGAGCTGCATTAGGCACAATATATATATTTCGGTTCGAAACGCGTTGGGGCGAATATTGTTGTACTCACATGCTAATAAAGAGAAAATAGAACTTGCACTTAGACAATAACAAAGTTGTTTGAATCACATATATCAAAGATATGCTTTTAAATTTAGAGACACTAAAACACGGCATCATAGATTTCATAAATATGCTATCACAAACATTTTCAAAGAAAAGTCCATGCAATGTGAAGGGATGGTGTCCCTGGCTTCCATTTAATTTTTGCCACTTTAATATGCCATACTGATCTCAGCTGCCAGTGTTCCTGCTCCATTGCTACCTCAATATGCATCTACCAGGTAAGATCTCACCATGTACGTGGTCAATTACTATTTATCACCCAATCACACCAAGATGTAGACCTACAGATCACAATCAGACTCCATCCGCACAGTCTTACTCAGACCTAGACCACACAAACATATGCAGAGCATCCTCACAAAACTTTGACATAACCCCATACAAATCCCAGTAACCACTACACAACCTCAATCAACTGAAAACATGCAAAATGCATAATTACATAGGCTCTGCAGTACTCCACACTAAACACATCACAGACCTCATCACGTATCCAAAGCTTAACACACTCTTCATCACAGAAACATCTGTCACCCTATATCATTCCACTTTCCATATGTTCTTGTTCACATAGGCTAGAACACTCAAATGCAAATTGTATACCTAAGAAGAAAGGATGTCTGGATGCCATTCATAAGTCCTCTCACCTTGCACCCTAGGCAAGTAAGCAACACTAAATCCATGGAACTCATCACCTGCCACTTCCTACTATGTTTAATCCAGTCCATCACCCCTACCTTAGGCACTGGTCTCCCAGAGAACAAGGACTTCATAGATAAATTATCAGACCTCATCACCACCTCATCCAATCGACATTCCCACACCAGCTCCTCAGTGACTTCAACCTCGCAGACAACTCAACTAAGAAAAATACAAAAGGGACCATTTTAATCTCATTGACACATCCACTGTTGTACAGCATATAACCCAAACAACATACTCCAAAGGCCAGGTCCTCAACTTTATCTTCTCAACATCACCAACTAAAAATTGCAAACCTCCCGTTAGCCCCTGGACTAGGCCCACTACCCCACTCTCCTAATCACCATGCTCAGGGCCCAACCATCACATAAAGATCAACTCAAAAGAGAACAAACCTTCTGGTCCTTCAAGGACTTCTCCCTCAACAACCTAAAGTTTGAAGTCAGTCCACGCCCTACCACCTCTACATCTGATCTCAGTACTGCTTTAAATGAGCTCAGTGCATTTCTGGAAAGCCAAGTGAACGTCTATGGCCTAGCTATAAACACAGTCTAAAACTTTCAGCCCCTTGGTATCCAAAAGAGATCACAGACAACAGATGCTCAATCTACAAACAGAATAAAAATGGAAAAAGCCCAGAAACCCAAACAATCTTACTCTAGTGAAGTCCCTCCATGCAATAGTCAGGCAACTCATCACATCATCCAAAACCAAGTATTATACAAACAGCTTCTGTGATGCTGCCAGCAGAAGCATAATGCTTGTCAAGGCAATAAGCACGGCTTCATCCCCTGCCTGACCCTCCAAACCTACATTCCACAGAGATGTGCAATGGCATTGGTAGAGTGGGAATCTACGTTCAATAAAAATGGCTTAACATTGCTATCTCACACCAAAACAGGGTAGGTTGTCGATCCAGGTTACATGTGTGAGTTTCCTTTCACTTTTCTGCAACAGAACTTTGCTGTCATTTGAGAAGATCAGGAGCTATACATCACAAAATCAACAATCTCAACAATACATTAACATTTATCTGTTCAATAAAGAGAGTTTTGGTCAGTTTTAAGGGCTTTTTTCTCATTAAGAGTTTTTGTAAGTTTTCTATTTCTTTTTATTAAATTAGTCAAACAACATCAATCAAATTACATAATTGATAACGAAAATATTGGTTAGAACAATTCATCAATAAGCAAAACAGTGCGTACCATAAAGGAAAGAAATCCCTATTCTGAAGAATGGGGTAAATAATGAGTGTTAGCAAGAACCCGTTAAGAGTTCAAGTTGGAGAGTCAAGAGTGAGAGTAAGCATGAAGCTCAAAGATCAATTAGTCATTTTCAGCTGAACTTCCTATAAAGAGAGGATCATAAAGCAAAATAATAATGCAGCAGCAGTAGCGAATGCAATCAGCAAACAGGTCAGGTATGGTTGCAAATCAGCATTCACCATCAGCATAAAGCTGTTAGCATTCAGCTTCAATGCAGACAAATGGTATGGACATAGAGAAGCATCAGGGAAGGGAAGTGAAGAGCATTACCTACTCTAGGAACATGCATTAATATGAATAGCTGAAAGCAATGTTGCACATCGTTCTGTATCTTCTCTTTTTTTCCAGCCAACAGGCTGTTGACTCTTCTTGAGCACCATCTTGATCTTTTACACTTTCTTTCTCACTATGCTTACAAATGATTACCTTGAAATATGAAACAATCATGAAAACTAAAATTATGTACAAGGCCTTTCAATTCTTAGAGCTCCTTTCCCATGGATTTGAGCACATTCTAACTCTAATAAAATTAATTGTATCGTAAACTAAACAATAGACTTATGTAAACGAAACATTTGCAGCAATGAATATTATTCAGCACCACTTTTCTTCATTATAAATTGGAAAAGCAATAGGTTAAACTATGAACATTTTCTATTCATGCATTGTATTAAACGTGTGAAATAGTATGAAGTCATTCTATTCAATGATAAATTGTTTCTAGCAGAACAGTTCAAAATGTTATTATTAATCAAATGTATCCTCTAATGCAGCGTGGTGTGATGCTTTAAAAAAAAACATGTCAGGATAATGTCAACTATCAAGCATTTTATGCACATCCCAGCACATTCAGTTTTACTGCTAATATAATGTAGCTTGCTTCAGCATTTTTGAGGCCTTGCATTAATAAGTATAACTGCGTACTACAAAATGCACTTTTTAACGTGTCAGTACAAAATATTTTGTATGTTAACATTGCATACTCCTTTTTAACTATTAATTTTACACTTTTAATAAAATAAATACTTTCAGTCCCCCATCTGATGGTTATCTTAACCATTGCCGTTCACATGTAATGTATGTTCAGAGGGCTTTCTCATCATCTTTTCAAACTTTTGAATTTCAATGATTTTCTATATTCATCATTTAGATGGTCATTCTTTTTCAGTTCTCGTGCTCATTTCTCTGCTCTTTCGTCTGTTAATGCAATATCTACAGCCTTTGAATAATGCAAATAAGGTAAGTAAACAAAGCCCTATAATTAGTATGGGCAGAAGAATAGCTTTCAGGATTCCTCCCCCAGCAGTTGCAGACCAGTTTTCAGTTGTGAATATTCCTTTTCCAAAGTTTCCTAAAATGCTAGGTGTCTCCAATTCTTCAAATTCTGGTTTCAAGTCTGAAATGTTGTTAGAAATTCTTGTATTTACCTACTTTCACCAGGTATGTAAGAGCAGCAATGCTGAGTTTTCAGCATCTGGCAGACTCTGAATTTTCTGCAAGAAAAATTTCTAATGCTAGAGGATTTTGTAAAACCATTGATCTAATTGCTACAAGCTCAGTGTTTACAACTAATAAAGCTCCAGAAGTGCTAGTTGTCAGATTGTCGACAACTGTTGACAATTTTCTAATGTTTCCATCATTAATTATGACACCTACATGTGGAATAATTGCTCCAAAAAGGTATCCTACTAAATGGTTTCCATTTTCTGTACTGCGGGTGTGTCTGTGTGCAGGTTCATTGTTAATGCATCTATACTATATACATGATACATCCTAGGAAACAATATAGCTAAGTTGCATATGCCAACCCTATCAACAGGTAACTGGAAGTAAGCGTCTTGTCCGGACACAAAATTAACTCCCGGAATTGCGTTTTCTTTACCCTGCAAAATTTGCCATGTTTCTCCCATTAACTCAAATGTATGTGCACAGCTACTAATTCCCACATGTTGTGTTCTTGTGTATGTTCTTTTATAAACACTAATTTTTCCTTTTTGTTGTCTGGCTAATTCAGCTTTAGGTAAACCATTTTCTTTTTAAAGTCATTCTCTTACTCTTCTACTACAACCTTAGACTTAGGTTATCTTCTTAAAGCAAAAAAAGGAACTTTACATTTCAGTCTTTTTGCATTTTTCAAACAGTTCTTTGTTTTTCTTCTTTTTTCCACATGTCTTTCAATTATTTTGCCAAAGGTCTTTTTGTCAAATAGCTTTATCCAACAAGGTCTTTAAAGTGATTTCATGGAGGTTCATGCAGCTCAGTTTTCACATCACACAATTTATCCACTGATGCATTCAGTACCTTATTCATGTAGTATGTCCGTGCAGGTGCAGAATACCTTTGACAAAGCAATCTTGCTCTTTTTGATCTCCTGAGTCTCTGGTGATCCTCCTATGAGTCAATTCCGCCACTCGATTCTGTCTTGTCTGTGATGGTCGGTGGGATTCAATCAACTGAAACACTTGCTCTCAATCTCCTTTGATTACTGTTTTGTGGCTATTCAACTTTACGGGTGACTCTTCTTGTTTCAGTGATTGTTTCTTCACCCGGAACTTCTATTTGTACTGATGCTGTCTCAGTAGTTCTCTCAAGTTGATTTTCAGTCTCTTGTTGTTCATCAGAGACTTCAATGGCACTTTATGAAATGACAGGCACTTGATTCGGTGCAACAGTTTGCAGTCTTCATCCCTCTTTTCTCCTTGCTGTTGTGACATTGGTATCACTTCTCTTTACTGAGGTTCAGCTTGTGATGGTACAGTGACTGGTGCTCTTCTTTCAGACTTATTTCTCACTCTCCTGGTGTGAGAAGCATGCACCCAATTTGGAACTCCAGCACAATTGACAGCAGTATTCGTGACCAAGATGATCTGGAAGGGGCCTTTTCACCTAGGTTCCAAGCAAACATTCAAATGTGCTTCTTGATCAAGATCCAATCTCCTGGATTGAGGTTGTGGCATTGTTCTCGGTGTGGATCTTGTGTAGCGGCTGCAACCTGGTGAGAGACAGAACGCACCACACAAGACAATCCCTTATGGTAATCAAGTATCATATCATCTGTGATGCTCACAAGTGCATTTGCAGGTACAGCAAGCAGTCTCATGGCATGTCCCAAGAGAATCTCATGAGGAGATAAACCAGTTCTTCTTTCTGGGATACTTAGAATACTCATCAACACCAAAGGCTAAGCATCAGGCCATTTGAGTGTTGCTGAGGCACAAATCTGGGCCATTCAAGACTTAATTGTGCCATTTAGGTGCTCAACAATGCCAGAAGCTTCAGGTCTATAGCTGCAGTGCTGTCTTTGCTCAATCTGAAGTGCTGTACAGACAATTCTCAGGTCTTCATTGTTGAAGTGGGTACCTCAATCTGATTCCAGAGAAACTGGCTTCCCCTATTGGGGATCAATTCTTGTAATAACAGTTTTGCTGGTGTGAGACTGCCATTTCTTCTGTTTAGGTAGGCTTTCACCCATCTTGATAAGATGCACATTATTACCAGGACGTATCTCAACCTGTTGCAAACAGGCATCTCGATAAAGTCCATCTACTTCCTGTTGAAGGGACCACCTGACCTCCTTATGTGACTCAGTGTAACAGGAGTTCTCGCTACATTCATTTGTTGACTTCACACAACAATGGCATAGTTCTTCAGCAAGCATCCTAAACCTGGGATTGAACTAGGCCCGGGTGTAAAACTCTGCTCCGCTCACAGAGTTTGCGGAATTTGGGCACTCTGCACTGCGCGGAGGAGCGCAGAGTTCCTGAATTCCGCCTTCCCGGCCGCAAAGTGGAGGTTTTTTTTCCTTTTGCGCGCTTGAAGTTAGTTTTAAACTTGGGCCACTACTGAGCTTGCCAATACTTTGCGCTTGCTTGCACAGCTTCCGGCCGCGACAGCACCAATGTAGTGCTGATCTCGATCTCAAACAAACAGCTTGAGCAGCTTTTTTGCTCGAGAAGAAGCTGAAAACCTGTTTGAGTGGATTTTCTTCTCCAATGGGCCGTTGGAGTTGTTTTTTTGTGTGAGAAGCCCTTTTTAAAACTTTATTTTGCAACAGAAAAGAAGTGCCCCAAAGACTCCAACTTCATTTTCCTGTCTAGCAGGCTCCTCCCGGTGCTTTATCAATATCCTGGTCACTTTTCATTGAGATTTGGAGCTGGAAGGATCACTCTCCTTGTCTGCTGCATATATACCATTGGATTTAAGGACTTTGTATTTGAGATTTCACAAGTTCAAAAACTGTTGTATAAGGGTGTTGTTTGTTTGATTGGGGGCGTGTCCCAGGATTTATTTGTACTTTTATTCGATTTTAAAAATTTATTGTGGTGGGTGGCCTGCAGTTTCAGTAGGGGCCTAGTTATTTTTTTGCATGCAATTTTTCTTCTTTTGTAAAGGAAAAATGTTGAACAGTTTAGTACATTTTCTTTATTTGAAAAAAAATACATTTTCAATATTCATTTAATTTACCATGTGGCCTAGCCTGTCAATGGCCTTCCAGCCAGTAGGCTCAGTACTAGTCATATGTGCATGAACCAACTGTTTCTGTGGTGTCTGTTGAATTGAAACATCATTTAGGCCATGGATGGCATTGGATTAAATGACAAAATATGTTTGTCTTTTCCTGAAAACAGTGTATAGGTGGGGTAATATATTTAATGTCTTTGGAGGATGGGTGTTGTAAAACTTTTTAGCCCAGTTAGATTTCATTTTTGGCACTGCTGAATTAATGCTGTTTCCTCCTGTGCTACCAATTACCATGCCTCTTTTCTTTGTCTAGCCAGTATGTGAGTGTGTTTTCCATAGTGCATGGTTTGTCTTTGTTTCCCATGCCATATGACCAGGGGCGTTTTTTGTATAGTCAATGTCCATAGGCCTGTTATGTGTTCTTTGTTGTCCATGCCTCCTGCTTGTTGTTGTTTGACCATGTACTGATGGCCATTTTGGGTAGGCAGCTAGTGTGCTTTTGCCATAGGCCTGCATGTGTTCTTTGTTTTCCGTACCTCTTACTTGTTGTTGTTTGACCATGTGGCTGGTGGCCCTTTTGTGTAGGCAGTCAGTGTGCTTTTGTTATAGGCCTGCATGTGCTCTTTGTTGTGGCCATGCCTCCTTGCTGGTTGTTGTTGTTGTGACCATGTGGCTGGGGGGCATTTTATGTAGCCAGCCAGTGTGCTTTTGCCATAGACCTGCATGTGTTCTTTGTTTTCCATACCTCCTGCTTGTTGTTGGGACCATGTGGCTGGTGGGCATTTTGTGTAGCCAGCCAGTGTGCTATTGCCATAGGCTTGCATGTGTTCTTTGTTGTGGCCATGCCTCCTTGTTGGATGTTGGATGTTGGTTGTTGTGACCATGTTGCTGGCAGACATTGTCGTGTAGTTCCTATAAACTATATAGGATCTGCGCGTTTAGACAACATAGACTGTGGGATTGCGGTTCCAGACACCCCCACCGGGAATGTTCGCCTGTATACCAGCTAGCTCACAGTGCCACTGTAAACTCCTCTTACCAAGGAGAGAATAGTTCTTGGCAACTATCGGACATGACAACTCTGTCCCATCAGGGATCGTGGAAACAGTACAGTAATTTTCGCTCAGTCACTCATGCTCACTTTGTCTCAGAGGGATCACAGAATAAACGGTGGGGACGTCTTGCAATATGCATTTATTGAACCAGCGTCATTCTAGTGTAAAATAGGTGTGCTGAAGCAACCATAAGGCAGAAACAGACATAAATTATTATAAGCACCAACAGAGTAAAAGGATGGTAGATTCCTACCATAGTGCTAAAACAATGAATATTTGCAAGTATATAAATACATGACAGTAATAATACGTACTCCTACGATACAACCTTAATTAGATGTACCTAAGTGTACCTAGCATGTATGTAGGTGTAGAGCCAAGAATCCCCCTAGGCTTAAGCCAACCCCATTACCTGAAGTCAAAGACTGTGGGACCCCGTCTTGGTCTTGAGATGGACACCCCGCGAGGGATGTCAGAGCACTGCTAGCTGGAGTGTCTGCGTGCAGGAACCTCAGCGTCTCGCGTCAGTGTGTCAGCATGAAAGTCTTTCTCCTCTGCCCCCCTCAGCAAAGATATGGTGTATATACACCCAAAAGGTGCCCTGATGGATTCTACCTTGCTGTGTCATGTCGATCGAGGATGATGAAACGGATGATTCTTATACATAGTTATTATGCAGAAGATGGTAGTCCTGCTGTGATTCAGAGAATCCTCATGCATAATAAATGAGGCTAGTTTTTGGGGAAAACTACACAACATTTATGCAGCACCTTAACTAGGTAAAAGGTCAATACCAAACCTGTTATGTAGTGTAATGGCAGGAGAAATATAGGTGAAAGTTTGGGTGACTACCTAAGCCTATATTGGGGTACATTTACGAATCATAACACCATTTTGTGTAGCCAGCCAGTGTGCTTTTTGCTGTAGGCCGGCATGTGTTCTTTGTTTTCAATGCCTCCTGGTTGTTTTTTGACAATGTGGCTGGTGGCCATTTTGTCTAGCTAGCCAGTGTGCTTTTTCCATAGGCCTGTATGTGTTCTTTGTTGTGGCCATGCCTTCTTGCTGGATGTTGTTGTTGTTCACCATGTGGCTGGCGGCCATTTTGTGTAGCCAGCCAATGTGCTTTTGCCATAGGCCTGCATGTCTTGTTCCCCATGCCTTCTTGCTCAGTGTTGTTTTTGACCATGTGGCACTGGCTGGCAGCCTTTTTGTGCATCCAGACAGTGTGCCTTTGCCGTAGGCTTGCATGGATGGAAGAGATATCAGTTTCATAATATGCTTTAGGATAATTTCACTTATTTTTATTTTTTTAATTTAAAAATTGAATTGTTTTATTGTAAAATTGAAAATAATTTTTTTTAATTTACATTTTTTATTGTAATTGTTTTCTAATTTTATTTTTTAATTTTGTTTTTGTAATTGAATTTTTTTGTAATTGTAATTCTTTTTATTTTAATTAAAAAAAAAAAGAATGTTAATTTTTTCACATTTTTTTTCTGTTTTGCTTTGGTCAATCCATCATCCATCCATTCACCATAGGTGCACATCCGCACAACACCATTCATTTTTTTAGATATATAGTTCCATTTCCTCTTGGACACCCTGGCTGTGGTGCACGTTCGAGTAGACATATTAGTATCATTCATTTGTGTAATGATGATGATTATTCTATTCCCCCCTGGACCACATTGCCTTTTACTAGGGGCACACTAGCCTCCATTTTTTAAAAGATTACTATTCCATTTACCCATTCAGTTCCCTATGTGCCACAGATGCCTTCTTTAAAATTAATGGAGATAAAGGAAAGAGCTCTATCATTGTGTATATTATGTGTTATTCTGATGGGGATTTATAGTATGGTGGTGTGTTTTGACTTTAACCCCTTCGGTGCTCATGATGGAATGGTTCCGTCATGAGCACCTGTGCTCCAGTGCTCGTGATGGAACCATTCCGTCATGAGGACAGGGGCACAAAATCCCTCTGCTGCAAACAGCAGAGGGATTTCCATTTTTTTTTTGGGGCCTCGGGAGGTGGGGAAGAGCTTCCCCAACCTCCCGAGGCCCTTCACACGTTTTCAGTCTCATGACGATCGCGCGCATGGCGCGCTGTCGTCATTAGACTGAAAAGGAAACTGAAACTTAGTTTCAGTTTGAATGTTTCAGTGCTCGTGGGGCTATCTCAGCCCCCCGAGCACTGAAACACTTGGGAGAGGTATCGTTGGAAAGGGGAGGATCTCCCCTTTCCAATGGTACCCTTCCCTAGTGGATCCCCAAGCAGGGATCCACCCACTAGCCACCAGGGAGGGGGGAGCGGCCCCTTGGGCAAAGGCCTTTGCTCCCCCCATTTAATCTCCCCAGACAGCCTTTCTGCCCCCCCCGGGGGGCCGTAGCGCCCAATCTGCCCCCCCAGGGGGGCAGAAAGCACCCTATTCGCCAGGGATTTTTTTTATGCGCCAGGGGTGGGGGCTGCCCAGAATGGGCATGCCAAAGCCCCCACCCTACCCCCCCCAAGAAAGAATAAGACTTTCTGCCCCCCCAGGAGGCAGATGGGGGGAATAGCCCCTGATCTGGCAGAAAGCCCACCAGGACCCATACATTTTTGAAAACTAGACACCCTGGGGAATCCAGGATGGGGTGACTTGTCTGGCTCTCACCAGGTTCTGTTACCCAGAATCCCTTGCAAACCTCAAACTTAGTCAAAAAAACACATTTTCCTCACGTTTCTGTGGTGGAAAGTTCTGGAATCTATGTGGATCCACAAAATTCCACCCACCCCGCATTCCCCAAAGTCTTCAGAGAAAAATGGTACCTTACTTGTGTGGGTGGGTCAAGTACCCGCGACAGGCAAGGGCCCAAAACCTATTGAGGCGACATCAAAATTACCTAACACAAAACAACCTGGTTTTTCAATGGGGGTCCCATGAGTTTTTGGCCCCGGGCTCGGCGGCCATCTTGGGAAACCTACCAAACCCACACATTTCTGAAAACTAGACACCCAAGGGAGTCCAGCGAGGTATGGATTGCGTGGGTCCCCCAACGTTTTTCTACCCAAAATCCCCTGCAAACCTCAAATTTAGCTGAAAAAATCACCTTTTTCTCAAAATTCTGTGTGGAAAAGTTCTGGAATCTAGGTGGATCCACAAATTTCCTACCA
This sequence comes from Calotriton arnoldi, assembly GCA_963921515.1. Classification (NCBI taxonomy): domain Eukaryota; kingdom Metazoa; phylum Chordata; class Amphibia; order Caudata; family Salamandridae; genus Calotriton; species Calotriton arnoldi. The sequence continues at coordinate 690,008 of CAWUFW010006938.1, forward strand.
CCCAGCGTTCCCCCAGGTCTCCCGATAAAAATGGTACCTCACTCGCGTGGGTGGGTCAAGTACCCGTGACAGGCAAGGCCCCAAAACGTTTTGAGGAGACATCAAAATGACCGATCAAAAAACAACCTGGTTTTGCAAGGGGATTCACCTGGGTTTTTGGACCCGGGCTCGGCGGCCATCTTGGGAAACCTACCAAACCCACACATTTCTGAAAACTAAACACCTGGGGGAGTCGAGGGAGGTATGGCTTGTGTGGGTCCCCCAACGTTTTCCTACCCAGAATCCCCCTGCAAACCTCAAATTTAGCTGCATAAATCACAAATGACCCCTTGCTGAATTCAGAATTTTGTCTACTTTTCTAAAATGTATAGATTTCCAGGACCCATTATTGCTTTCATACCCATTTCTACCATTAACTGGAAGGAGGTTGAAAGCACAAAAAATAGCAAAAATAGGCTATGTCCCAGAAAAATGCCAAAACTGTGTAAACAATTTTGGTTTTCTGACAAAAGTCTGCTTGTCCCTGAAAGCTGGGAAGTTGGTGATTTCAGCACCACAACCCCTTTTTTGATACCATTTGCAGGGGAAAAACCAGACGCTTTCATCTGTAGCCCTTTTTTCCCATTTCCCCCCCCCAAAAAAAAACATTTAGCTGTATTTTGGCTAATTTCTGAGTCCCCTCCTGGGGAATCCACAAACCCTGGGTACCTTCAGAATCCCCATGATGTTGGAAGAAAAGGACGCAAATTTGGCGTGGATACCTTATGCGGTCAAAAAGTTACAGGAGCCTAAGCGCGAACTACACCAAATAGCCAAAAAAAGGCTTAGCACAGGGGGGGGGGAGGCCTAGCAGCGAAGGGGTTAAAGTGGTTGCCTAAATTAACAAAACAACCACATTAATATTGCCTTTGTCTGTACTAATACAAACTGCAAACAATGCCACGTTTCACACTAAATGCTTTTCTTGCTTGTTTGCTTTTAGGTGCACAAGAGAAGAGACATCACCATCAGTACTGCCAAACAGAAGGCCTGTGCAGTCACACGTCAGTCCTCCAATCTCTTCTGCTTGTGCAGCTTAGTGCCACTGCCAACTGAGAGCTTTAAGATGGCCCCAAAGAAAGATGATTCCAAGAAAGTGCTCAGTGAAAAGAAGCAGCTTCCCACCAGTGACATGTTGCCCCAAACTTTTTTAGGACCACCACGTCATGTGCCTGCTGCTCCGGCCCCTTCGGGAACAAGCTGAGAGCAGCACTCCTGCATCAATAGCACCATCCCAACCTAAGCCCAGGACGGGAAACAGCCTTTGCAATGTGGTTTTTACCACGTTGTAACTTTACCAGTCATTTTTTACCACGCATGTTTTTTCTGATCACACATGCTCTTATAGCGTATGCGTTTACCACGCATTTAAGGTTAAGTTATGGGGTGTGGGGGGTCTCCCCCCACAAATACATTGTTTATATATATATAAATACATGTATAAACAATGCGTGGTAAAGGCATACGTTGTAAGAGCATATGCGATCTAAAAAAATGCGTGGTAAAAAATGCGTGGTAAAGACATGCTGACTATTTTGCAGCGTTGTTCCATCATACAACCCCCAGGACTATGTCAGTGAGGTAGCCACTGCAATCATGGTGACACCAATGAATAGTGAGGTTAAATTGGATTTGTCCCTTTCACAAAGTAGTACACAATAATTTCAGAAAAAGAGCAAAGTGTACAGCAGCCACAGCCAGCAATCGTACATTTTCCTGATGTTGGAGCAGATCAGGAGTTTGAGCTTCTTTACAAGCAAGAACCTCCTCTTTTAGAATCATTGGCTCCCAGATCTCCAGCAAGGAAAAGGAAGGGTACTACTCCACCATTTTCTCCAAGCACCACTTCTGACGACAATGATAGGGACATGGAGTTGATCCCGGCAGAGTCCAGGAGACAAACGGAGAGGCAAGGGAAAAGCGAAGTTCCTTAAAGACTTAGGCTTATGGAAGGGGATGATGAGGAGGATGATGATGAGGCATTCATTGTGGAAGGTGACACCGGGGAGTCTGACATTGCTATTCAATCTACTCTGAGGGATGTGGCACAGGTAGCACTGCCAGCTCACATATTTGCAAAGCCCCAGCTGAGACTGCACCAACCCCTACCTCAGGAGAAGAAGAGAGGCAATCGACGAAATGCCCACTTACCTACAGTTCTTCAGGCATTGGCAGTGGCACAGTAAAAAAGTTTGGGACTTTTTTAAGGTTTGCAAAGAGGGGTAGCACATTGCAGTAAGCAGCATTTGCCACATGAATGTTCGTCGAGGTAAGCCTGGTACAAATTATGGTACTGGAGCCCAACCAACCCATATGAAAAAAGGCACACAATCAAGGGAGAGGAGCACTTTAAAAAAACTGCTGAATGTGATCGTGGTGGTGAGGAGAGCTGGGAAACATCAGCTACAAGTTCAATCACGGTGGGAGGTGATGATGAGGTAGAGGAGGGTGACATCTTCACGTAAAGCAGCCCTGACCTCAGCAGTGCACCAGCAGAATCACCCACCTCAGTGACTTCACAATGGCTCAAGACTTGGAGTGAGGTGGAGACACTAAGGCATACAGTGACTGCCCCACCACAACGCATATTGAGTCTACAACCCCCATCTACTTCTCGAAAGATGCCTGTGTCAGTGGCCCCAGAAAAGAAGAACATCCAGGCTTTTAATATGGGCATGTTTAGGCAGGAGGGACTGTACACGCGGAACCACCCAACCTTTATACAGTGTGAAGCTGGCAAAAATGTTAGTGCTGGACCTCCTCTCTTTTTCTTTTGTGGAAGGAGTGGGATTCTTAGAATTCCTGCCAGCCATGTGCCTGAAATGGAAGGTACCAAGTTGAACCTTTTTTGCCAAAGTTGCTGTTCCAGCACTGTATCATGATGTGCTGCAGTTTGTTGGACAAGCTTTGTAGCAAGTGTTGTTCACACTATCCACCTGACGGCAGACATGTGGACCAGTTGTCAGGGGACTGATTACATATGTATCACTGCACACTTGATCTCTTTTTCAGGGGTAAAGCAAAAGATATCTTTAGGTCTTGGCCCTGAAGAAAGTTTTAAGAGCATTCGGTGGGCTTGCAATAGTGTCCATTTTCACCATGGAGAAAAACCATACAGCTGTAAACATCTTGGATGAATTTACCAGCAAGTTGTATGAATGGCTGTGACCCAGAGGTCTCAGAATTGGATTTGTTGCCATGGACAATGGCAGTAACATAGTCAAGGCCATAGCAGACGGAGGCTATTTCAGGGTCCTGTATTTGGCCCATTGCAGCAACCTGATTGTGCAAGACTTTCTTAAAAAAGAAGACATAGTCAGCAACATACTGACCACCTGCAGAAAAATCTGCACTCATTTCAGCCATTCTTTTAAAGCCCGGAAACTGTTGGGAATTATTCAGCTTACTAATAGAGCATCAGTTAAAGCCCTGATACAGGAGGTGCAAACACGTTGTAACTCGACCAATTACATTTTGCAACATCTGTTTGAGCAGTACAAACAGATCAATGACCATGTCATTCTAAGAGGAGGGGATGCAGTTGGGAAAGCTATGACCATGGATGCGGACAAATGGGACTAGTCAAATGCCTGACACAGATGCTACTCACTTTTGAGGTTTTCACATGGGAAGTTAGCAAGGAGGACAGTACAATGGGACAAGCTATCCTGTTGTTGCATCCTCTACAGGACCAGGTAAAGAAGGTGTCTGAAAGGTTCACCCGCAGGTTTGAATGGAAACACAGAAGCGCATGCCTTAATTTAGAGCTTAATCCTTCGTTTGGCTTGTAATACAAGGCTGCAACATGACATCAACGCGTCCAAAGAGTACATCTGTGACACACTACTTGATCCTTGGTACAAACAAATTCTGCCCACTTTCATTCCTTTTTCTAAAGGGGATGTTTAAAAATACAAGAGGTGGATTATTGAGCAAGCCAGAGACCTGGAAGAAGAACGGCTTGAACTTAAAGTCCCACCCCGCAGTTCTGGGGTGCCTCCTTCAACTTCCAGAGAGGGCAGTCTTGTTTCACAGCAGCCAACAACATCAACCAGAACACCGGCAACAACAGCAACAGAAGGACCGGACCCAACCTCTGCATTTTATTGGTTTCCATTGGCAGGGCTTAAGTCCAGTGCAGAGGCAATGGTAAAAGAGGTCGAGCAAGTGGCAGCACCAATGACTATCCACAGGATGTCCCACGAGTCTCTGGGATGATTAAAAAAAATGGGCTTATGTGGATCAAAACCCATTGATGTATTGGCATGTGAAGATGGGCCAATGGCCAGAGCTCAGCAGGCTGGCAATAAAGTATCTGGCTTGTCCTATGCCAGTGTGTCTGCTGAGCATGTGCTCTGTGCAGCTGGTGCAGTTGTTACAGTGAGAAGGACCAGTCTCTTGCCTCAAAACATGAAGAGATTGACTAATATCAAAATGAGCCAACATTTCATACCACACAAATAGACCATTCTTGAAGCAGCACAAGAGGAGAAGAAGAATGATTGGTCAGAATACCGTGTGTCAGCTGACCAACTGCTGGGTGAACCACCTGAGTTTGAGGACTAACTCTACTTCCCGTACTGAGTATGCTGGTGCCCCCATAGAACCTTTTACTTATTTCTCGTTGAACTTCTATCTTTTCAACAAAAAAAAGTAGCTAGGGGAACATTATTATTTTTGTGTCAGATTTATGCTGTCCCACCATTTTTTAGTCACATATATTGACGTAATGCAGTTGGACCAGAGTTGCATTGAAGAAGCCTCCACAATTCTTTCATGACATTGGAGACAATGCCTGCCCCCTTGCATGCCTATCCTTTTTTGCATCTCTTAGCACTAGTAGGGCTGCCACAGAAGGTCATTGATTTACAACAGTGTCAATACCAAATTCCAATGTGTTGCCTGAGTCAAAGATGGATACCTACTACCTAACCTACCGGTGCTTGGATTGGAAGAGGTAACTACAACTATTGCAATGGTGAGTGAGTGATTGTGAGTGATGATTGAGGATTCATGTGGTGAAAGACACTGAGGGAAGATGTTGAACTGTGATTTGGGAACTTGCTTGAGATGATTTGCAATGTTTTAGGCCTGAATGATGGGCGATCATTTTTTTCCCTGGAGGTGATTGGCCTTTATAAACTTACTTAACAAAAATTAATGAACCTGTACGGTCCACTCCTATGATACTTCTGTTTTTTCATCACCTATGAAGGCTGCTCCATGAGGTCATTTGATTTACAAGATTGCCAAATTCCAATCTGTTGCTTGCATCAAAGGGGAAATAGTGTACCTACCACTGTGCTTGGATTCAAACAGGTAACCATTGAACCATAGAGTGATCTGATTATTGAGTGATTGTGAGTGATGATTGATGATTCTTGTGGTGGCATACAGTGAGGGAGGTGTTGAACTGTAATTTAGGAACTTGCTTGAGATGATTTGCAATGTTTGTGGCCTGAATGATGGGCGATAATGTTTTCCCTGGAGGTGATTGGCCCTTTCACACTTAACCATTATTTACTTGCATGGTCCTCTCCTTTTTTCTGGTTCTTCAGAGACCAGAACAGTCACTTTAGTTAAACAAAAACATATGCAAATTACTGAAGTTCTGTTTCTCTATTTGTTCTTCAACAGCAGAGCACTGCAGGTCTGTCTTCCTTGGGTCATGACTGGTCTGAGATGGAGTTACTCAGAGTCAGGACGAGGATGGAAGAACTCAGGGCGGGAGTTATTGGCTTCAAAGGTGAGTCCGAGGCCTAGTACTCAACTATGTGGATTGGAGAGAGGTGTGTTGATTTGTTAAATGCTGCTGCTGTGTGTGTGTGTGTTGCACTGGTTGCAAAAATAAACTCTGAGTTCCATTCTTTGTTTTTTTGCTCTGCCTCTTGGTCTTCTTGATACATTCCTCATGAAGGGTTCACTGACAGAATATCGACTAGGAAAACATCGACCTACAAAATTATCGAGGCAGAAATATCGACAACAAAAATATCGATTACCTATACTTAAAAAGGTAAGTGCAAAAATATTGAAAATAATATTGTTTACAAAAATATAGTTGTATTAATTATATACAGATTAAAATACTAAAAATAAAATATATCAAATGATAACATTAATTTAATAAACAGATAGGGGTCGATTCCGATCGGTCGTTCGGAAGGGCTCCGAATCAGATTCGGGTTCGCCAAATCCAATCCGCAACCCTTGTTGCTGACCGAATCATACACAGTTCCCAACGACCGATTACGATACCCGAAAACTGGTAGGGCTGTCCGAATCAGTTCTGAAAGGCATTCGGACAGGTCACGTCTTTCGGAGCCGAATCATACAGCTCTATGGACTCGGTTTTCTGAGCGAGCGAGTACGATGACTGATTCGGACAGCCGTTCTGATTTGGTTTCTCCGGAACAAATCGGCTGCCGGAATCTGTCTTTGGGGGCCCATAGCAGGCCCCCCTTTACCCAGGACCTTCCAAATTGGGCCCTTGGGGGTACCCAAGGACCACCTTTTCCAACCATGCAGTGTGGCAGGCACCATGGGGTGCCTGCCACAGGGTGCAAGGTTCCCCAGCCATCCCTTTCTTCAAAGGGAGCCTGTGTTCTCGTTTGGAACACAGGCTCCAATTGAAGTCAATGGGAGTCCGGCCGAATCGTATCCGGATACATCCAAATCGCCCAGTCGGACTTCCCCGATCCGAGTCGTCCGGAAAGCATTCCGGGACCGATTCGGGAGGAATGCTTTCCGAACAACATCGGAATCGACCCTAAAATATTTGTAATATATATTTTAACAAATATAACAAATAAACTTACTTTCAAAAACGTAGACCCACATACATATATGTTAACATTTAGCTATTTAAAAAAATATAATTAAACTAATATTTGTAAATTATACTCAAATGTAAAATTGTTTAAATATTATAATAATATAACATATATATATATATATGTTTATCACACACAGTACGGACGTTCGGGGCTTGTCTTTGCAGCGGTCCTGGATGAACTCCGTTGCTCCACACTATTCCAAAAACCAAGTTTTCTTTCTCATAGAAAATACCAGGACGCTCCAGGATGCTTAATTCATTTATTAGCGGAAAATTTCCTCCACCAACGCGTTTCGCCTTTCGGCTTGATCACGGTATGGCTTGAGTAAAGTGCTCTCGTTTACATACCCATGCAACAATTGACATTGAAAGTGGACAAGCATAACATAAAGAGTCACTCTCAGCAGTTTCTATCAGCACCATTTTGAAATATCTCAAACACATATTTTTTCTTGTAAACGTATCACAAATCACGAAATAAATGTTTCCTCGCTGTTTTGTACAGAATCATGTTAAAATATATATTCATTTCATTTTTTGCATATATATAAATAACATAAAATAGCAAACTGATATAAGCATTGAGTTGACCGGATTGTTGGTTCACCTTTTTCAGCTCTCTTGTGAGTTAATGTTATGGCATTGCTAATAATCTCGCCCCAGTGGGCATTTCTTGAGATCCTTTGACATCACTAGTCCCGCCCCAGTGGGCATTATTGTATTTTTCTCAACTCGTTTAGGTCACAAGTCACATAGTTCAAATACACGATATCTTTACCACGTTGTCTTGCCCCAAGGGGCATACATTTAGTAAAAGTTGCAAATGCCTACTCTATACATGATCTTCCTACCACGCTTGGCATTTCTCTCAGACATTTAATTGTATATAATTCAACTCACAACCTATTTTTACAAACAATTCCGCCCAAGTGGGCATGTTCTATACATAGCATAAATGCAAAGATCATCATCTCCATGTTTTTCTATGCCTATTGTCCTGATGAAACTTATCTTATCTGGTCTTAACTCATGTTCTTACTGTTATCCTTGTGATAATCCGCTCACTATTCTTTCAATTGTGCTTTCTCCCTCTGTATAAAACGGAACAAAAATAAAGAAAAAAGAAAAAACAGATATGTAAAAGATTATTATAAATTTTCTAAAAAAGCCACCTTGCAAAATATTTCCGAAAAAAGGAAACTACACACAAATATGTACATTTAATCAAAAACCTGGAAAAAGACTTATACTCTATTCCCCTCATTCCTTATTCTACCCCAGATGGAGGTAATTCCTAGCTTTACTTACCATTACTCATCTTTGATATACAGAATTGGCCATATGACCAATATTCAAGGTACATTTTACTATCCCAGATGTACAGCCAATTCTTCGCTGGAATTCAAACCTGTGGGCAGTAGAGTCTCAAAATCAATTATATATTTAGATTAACCCTGGGCGTAAAAATCCGCTCCGCTCGCGGAGTTTGCAGATTTTTGGCAACTCCGCGTACCGCGTAGAACGGGGAATTGTCGAAAACTCTGCGGTCCGCGGCGTAGCGGAGTTTTTTTCTTGGTCGCGCTTTGAAAATGCGTTTTCGCGCGCGCGGTAGCGACTTACTGGGATCCCTGCATTTGCCGACGAGTTTTCCTATGCGTTCGCGTGCGCCACGAGATTTTGGTAGCTGGCCGCGCAATCCCACGAGAGTGTGCGATCGCGAACACGTCATTCGGACACGCCATCTGACTTCCGGCGGAAGTTTGGTGAAGCTTGCGATGCCGAACACGCAAAATTTGCAATCTGGAGAATAATATCTCTCGAGCAGCATAAAACATTCTCTAAAATGATGATTTGGATGAAAAAAACTCCTCAGATTGACATTTGGCTGTACTTTTTGTGCAAGGAGTCCTTTTTCTTTTTTTTGGAGAGGAAGGAAGTGCCCCAGAGTCTCCAACTTCCTGTTCCTGTCCAGCAGGCTCCTCCCAGTGCTTTGTCCATGTCCTGTTCACTTTTCATTTGGATTTGGAGCTGGAAGGATCACTCTTTGTGTCTGCTGCATCATCATATATCATTGGATTTGAGGACTTTTGGATTTGAGGATTTTTGGATTTGAGATTTTACAAGTAAGTTGGTGTTGTTTGTTTGATTGGGGCATTGCAGTTGCTGCAACTACATTTTTGTACTTTTCATCTTTTTAAAAAAAGTTATTGTGGGTAGGCAGTAGGCCCAGAGCTACTCATGGTGGGTGCATGTAACTAACAACTGTTTCTGTGGTGTCTGTTGAATTTAAACATCATTTAGGGCATGGATGGCATTGGATTGAATTGCAAAATGTGTTTTTTTGGGGGTATTTCACTTTTTTGGTGTGTTTAAATAAATGCCTTTGTTGGATGTGTGTGTGTGGTGACGTTGTTGTGTAACTTGCAAACCTTGTTTAGCCCTGTGGATTTTTGTTTTTGCATTTTTGCATTAAAGCTGTGTTTAGCATGCCTCCTTTGCCTGGCCACTATAGGCTTGCTTGAGTTCATTGTTTTCCAGGCCTCCTGCTTGTTGTGAACTTGTGACTGTGAGTGACCATGTGGCTGGTGGCCATTTTGTGGTGGTAGTTTAGAAGTGTGCTGCTTTTGCCATATAGGCCTGCATGTGTTTCCTTTGTTCCTTTTGGCCTGGGCTTCTTGTTGTTGTGGGCCTGGCCATGTCGCTGGCGGCCATTTTGAAGCCAGGCAGTGTGCTTTTGCCATAGGCCTGCATTGTCTGTCTTCCCTTTCTTGTTGCTGTGGGTGGGCTGGCCATGTGGCTGGCGGCCATTTTGTGGAGCCAGCCAGTGTGCTTTTGCCATAGGCCTGCAAGCTTGTGGCCTAGTCTGCCAATAGGCCTTTCAGCCAGTAGGCCCAGAGATACTCATGGGTGCATGTAACAACTGTTTCTGTGGTGTCTGTTGAATTTAAACATCATTTATGGCATGGATGGCATTGGATTGAATTGCAAAATGTGTTTTTTTGGGGGATATTTCAGTTTTTTGGTGTGTGTTAAATAAATGCCTTTGTTGGATGTGTGTGTGTGTGTGTGGTGTGGTTGATGTGTAACTTGCAAACCTTGTTTAGCCCTGTGAATTTTCGTTTTTGCACTTTTGCATTAAAGCTGTGTTTAGCATGCCTCCTTTGCCTGGCCACAATAGGCCTGCTTGAGTTCATTGTTTTCCAGGCCTCATGCTTGTTGTGACTGTGAGTGACCATGTGGCCACCCATTTTGTGGTGGTAGTTTAGTAGTGTGCTGCTTTTGCCATAGATATAGGCCTGCATGTCTTTCCCTTTTGTTCCTCTTGGCTTACTGCTTACATCCCCTTTGCCAGCTGCAGCTCCCTGAATGACGTGATGTGCAAATTAATGCCAAACAGGTTCCACTTCCATTACATTTGTATTTTTGTTTTAGTTCTTCTTCTTTCCTATCCTTCCTGAGTGTACACAGTATACCATGAAAGTCCTTGTTGTCAAAGTCTCACAAATGGCTACACTGTTAGTTTTTTTTTTTTATAACTTAAACTGAGTTAATAAAATGTAATAATATAACACTAACAAGTGTGATCACCAAACACTAAGTTATATATTATATTTGTTTGTACTAGTAGTAACTGAACCACAACAACAAATGCAACATTTCACTGATGTTCTTCTGACTTCTTTGCTTTTAGGTGCACAAAAAGACTGAGGAGGAGGTGTCATCATCACCCGTTATACTGCCAGACAGAATTCCTGCTGCGCACGACGTCACGTGACGTGTGACCACAGACATCTCTGCAACTTGTGTACCTGCGTCCTGCTGACATCGGAAGAAGAAGATGGCCCCAAAGAAATGTACCAGGTCCTCCAGTACCAAGAAAGTTGCCAGTGAGAAGAAGGAACAGAAGAAGGAAGTGGCACTGCCACTTACCAAGACTGGTGTGCCTCCCACGATGTTTTTTGGGAAACAAAAAATTACGCCTGCATCAGGGGTGTCCGGGGACCAAGCTGGGAGCAGCACCTCCGCATCAGCAGGCCCACCCCACCAACCTCGGCCCAAGCCCATGAGTGTCGCAGAGGTAGCCAGTCTACTTGTGCAAACACCAACGAGCAGTGATGTTGAAATATCATTATCGCAAAGTAGTAGACAATCAACACAGGCGGAAACTCAGCAGATAAGTGGGCACCAACAGCCGGAACAGCAGCCGGAAGTGGAACAGCAGCCGGAACAGCAGCCGCAACAGCAGCCGGAAGTGGAACAGCAGCCGGAACAGCAGCCGCAACAACAGCCCACAATAGTAGTTGTTCCTCCCGAAGTAGGGGCAGTTCAGGAAATCGAGCTTCCTGCAGAGGAAGAAGAGCAAGCCACTCTTTCAGAAGATCCATTGTCTTCCAGATCCCCAGCAAGGAAAAGGAGGGTTAGTCCATCAACTTCTTCTTCAAGCCCCCCTTCTGATGATCTAGATACCACTTGGAACCCACTAGCTGAGTCTGAGAGTGAGGCACGCCACGCGACAAGGCTAAGGAAAAGGAAGGTTCCAGAAAGCCTTAGAGTTATGGAGGAAGATGTAGAAGAGGAGGATGATGACAAGCCATTCATCATGAAGATCACTCCCGCCCCAGTGGAGATGGAGACCGACATTATTATTACCCCATCCCAAATTGCTGTGAGGGATGTGGCACGGATACCACCAACACAGGTAACACCAACACCACCTCCAGCTTCCATATTTGCATTTGCAAAGGCCCGGCAGGGACCTACATCCAGCACAACCACCACCTCAGTAGGTAGTGGTGGTACTGCACAGAGTCAAATTGCAGGCATACCCTCCAGTTCATCCGGCATTGCAAGTGGCACCTCCAGCAGCGCAAGAAAGTACACCTCCCCAGTTTGGGACTTCTTTTCGGTTAGCAGTAAGGAGGAGAATGTTGCTATATGCTCAATTTGTCGACAAAGTGTTAGTCGGGGTAAGCTTGGTACAAACTATGGTACCGGAGGCCAAACAACCCATCTGAAAAAACACCACATGATCCAGTGGCGAGGCGCACCTACTTAGCACACAAAAAGGTAAAACTGCACCCATTGCTGTTGGTGGGGATGAAGAAGTAGAAGAAGATATGATCGCGGTGGAAGGTGAACAAGAGGGAGACATTTTCTCTGGTACACAAAGTAGCCCTGCCCCCAGCAGTGTAGTGGTACCTCCCACATCCTCAGCAACATCTCAGTGGCACCGTAGTAAGAGTCAGGCTGAGTGTCAGACACCAAGGCAACAGATTACCGCAATGAAAAAAGTGCGTCGTTGAGCCTAACTGCGTTCAAGAAGTCGCATGCATCAGCTGCACCAGAAAGGAAAACAATCCAGCCTACCATTTTCAGCATGCTTAGGTCGGAGGGGCAGTATGAACGCAACTACCCAACGGCACGTTTGCACAATGCGAAGCTGGCTAAAATGTTAGCGCTGGACCTTCTCCCTTTTTCTTTTGTGGAAGGGGTGGGTTTCCTTGAATTTGTGACAGCCATCTGCCCAAAATGGAAGGTTCCCAGCCGGTCCTATTTCACCAGAGTTGCTGTTCCAGCACTACATCACGATGTGCTGGAATTGCTTGGACAAGCTATGCAGCAGAGTGCTGTTCACAATATCCACCTGACAACAGACATGTGGACCAGTTGCCAAGCCACTGATTACATGTGCATCACTGCACACTGGATCTCTTTTGTGGGGGTTAGAGAAAAGATATCTGAAGCAGGTGTTGTTGACACCAGGTCTGGGCGTAGTTCGCAGAGTTTTGCTACACGGAACTCCGCGAAGTTACAAAAAAACTCAGCGACGTTCCACGAGTGGCGGAGTGCAGTGCGAACTGCAGTTTGTGCTTGTATTCCTGCCGCTCGGGTAGAAATTCTACCCGAGCGGCATCTCGCGCTCGCGAACTGGGAAAAAACTCCGCTACACTTCGCGAAGCGGAGTTTTCTGCACTCCGTGAGCTCCGCAGAGTGCAGAAAACTCCACAAACTCCGCGAATGGAGCGAAGTTCACCGCCCAGGCCTAGTTGACACTGCTGAGATTTTTAATGCTACTCATAAACATGCAACTGTAGCCATGTTCGCCATGGAGAAATCTCATACTGCTGAAAACATTTTGGAAGAGTTTAACAGCAAGGTCTTTGAATGGCTGCGCCCAAGAGGGCTTAACATTGGTTTTGTTGCCACGGATAATGGCAGTAATATAGTTAAGGCCATGAAGGTTGGTGGCTATTTCAGGGTCCTGTGTTTGGCGCACTGCATTAACATTATTGTTCAAGACTTTCTGAAAAAAGAAGCCCGAGTCAGCAACTTACTGACCACCTGCAGAAGAATATGCACACATTTCAGCCATTCTTTTAAAGCCCGGAAGCAGCCGAGGATCATTCAACGTGAGCATAGAATGCCAGTCAGAGCACTCATCCAGGAGGAGCCAACACGTTGGAACTCAACTTATTACATGCTTGATCGTCTGTTTGATCAGTACAGACCAATCAATGAGTATGTCATGCAAAGAATAAGGGATGCGACAGTGAAAGGCATGACCCTACAGATGGACCAATGGGGCCTAGTTAAATGCCTGACAGAGATGCTACTTCCTTTCGAGCTCGTCACACGTGAAGTCAGCAAGGAGGACTGTACTATGGGCCAAGCTATCCCATTGTTGCACATGCTAGAGCAACAGCTGAAGGAGGTGTCTGACACGTACACAGGTGTGGAGGAAAAAAATGAAGCGTATGAGTTGGTGGAGAGCTTATCCCGTCACTTAGCTGGAAATCCAAGGGTGCAAGCTCGCATTGTTTCAGAAAAACATCACATTTGTGCCACAATTCTGGATCCACGGTACAAATCGGCACTGAACACTAAGACATTAATTCCTTTTTCAGAAGTGGATGTTGCCGAGTACAAAACTTGGATAGCTGAGGCAGCCAGTGCTTTGGAAAAGGAACGGCTGATAATTAAAGGCCCGCTACTCAAACCCACAACAAGTACTGCAGCAGGGCATCCGGCTTCAACTTCAGAACCTGAGGGCAGTGTGTTTGGCTCACAGCGGTCACCAACACTATCGACAACAGCAAGAACCGGATCATCACCAGCCCCAGTAAAATCGGCACAGGATTGGAATTTATAGCAAGGGCTTGCTAGGTCCAGTGCTGATGCAAAGACAAAAGAGGCCAAGCAAAGTGGAGCACCCCTGAACATTGAGCGGATGGTCCAGGCCTATCTGGATGACCCAACAGAGGTCTACATTGATCAAAGCCCATTGCTGGCGATAAACTATCTGTCTTGCCCTGTTGCAAGTGTCTCTTCTGAGTGTGTTTTCAGTGCTGCTGGTGCCATTGTAACAGTGAAAAGGACCAGTCTCTCGCCCAAAAATGTGGAGAGGTTAACCATGATCAAAATGAATCAGCACTTTATACCACCGAATTACAAAGTACGTGAATCAACGCAGGAAGATGAGGACAGCGACTTGTGTGACGGAAGTAGTGTGTTAGATGATTCCCTAATTCTGGTTGAACCACCAGAGTTTGAGGACGAGCTATACTTCCCTGACAACTTGGCTTTGAACTTCTTACTTTCTTTCTTCCTTATTTACTTTTATTTGTCTGTGTCTCTGTCTTTCTGGGTCGAAAGTTAAACTTCGAATAACAACAAATCCATCACCACCGTCTTCTACTCTTTCTTTTTATTATTACCATATTGGAGTTAATTAAAGCTGTGTGCATTTAACTTAAGTCCACTCCTCCGACTCCTGCTCCTCCATCCTCCTGACTGCCTAAATCCATTACCCTCAAGCCAGATGATGATGATTGGATGGAGAATACTAGTACAAGAAAATGTTGCCTCTGCGAGTCCCTCCAAAAGAAGTGGAACATGATGACTACTATAGCTATCCTCGTTTCCGAGCCAAGAGAGACTGCCCATTAACTTAAGATGAGAAGGAACAGGTAATGATGCCATTCATTGGACGCTGACTCTGAGTGATTGGTGTTTGTGTTGTTGTTGTTTGTTGTGCATGAAGTGAATTCATTGTGTACTATTATTTAATCTACACACTAAAAGTGACTCAAGTCAATGTTTCCCTTCTTGTTTAATAACAAAATTGTACTTCTACTGCAGGCCGATCCATTGCATTTTTGAATATGGAATCTGGACTCACTCTGTACACTGCAGACTGAGTTGGACAACACCATGATGATGACCACAGTGACAAATATCTTTGCAGTCAGTCAGTAGGATCGGAGATGATTGATGGAATAACTCAGGGTGTTTCATGAGTGGCATAAAAGGTAATCAAGTCAACAACAACCACAGCAGACCTACATGTCTGTGTAGTGGTGGGGTCAGTCGAGTCACGGGTGTAGTAGTGGTGGTATGACTGACAGCTGTGCATGCCATTGATGTAGTTACTTACTTTGGAAAATGCTATGTTGCTGTATATGTGACATGTCTGCTCTGTCTGGCTCAGTCAAAATCTAAGCTAAGTGGAGGTTGGGTGGGTGCCGTGGGCCTGCTCTGTCCTGTTGGTGTTGTAGGTTAATGCTGGAAACAGACAACAGAGTAGACATGATTTAGCCATGCCGCTCTGAAAGTGTTTGCACTCCTCCGTAATTTATGCTTTGTTTTCTCCTTGATTTTTAAATATCCCTTTTGTTTTTCCATCTACACTTACAGGCCAGCCTTTACCCTGTACTAAACAGAGAAAAAACAACTCACACTCACCTAACAATCTGCATCCGCCAGGCAGGCAATGGCACCCAAGATTGACGGACGCAGCGTCCATGGAAGGGAGGACCAAGAGGAATGCCGAGATACAACTCCCCAATTTGGCCAGGATAACATACAGTAACACTTTAGTATCAACATTCATCATCTTTTAAATAATTTGATTCATTTTTTCTATTCAATCATTACGAATGTGTGTTGTTGTTGTTTGCTCTCTGCTTATAATTGATCCCTACATCTATTTTTTAATTTTCTTTGCTAGATTTAAAAAGTAAGCCCGGTACAACAAAAGTAAAAATGTATGTAATTTGGGTCTCTCTGAGGGCCGACAGGCATGGCACATTGCATAATAATTAATACTGCTGCCCTGTACTGTCTACTATTCTAGTTAGTAAGTACTACTTATCATTAACCATCAAGTCATCATCATCATGCATGCATTTCCTTTTTCTCCTTTAACAGATTTATGGATATGATGGTCGTCTGCCAAGATTGTGTTTTGTGTTGTTTTGTCCATGCGTAGTGTTTTTCTTTGTCAAACCTTTCCCCAAACCCCCCTTCTCAACCATTCATTAAACCCTAACCCTCTTCCCCCGGGCTGTGTGATTTATATTGAGGTGTGACTAAATTTAATGTACACCAATAATTGATCACATGCTTGCTGGGGCGGATGTGGTGAAAGCACCACTAATTCAATTTCAAGGCAGGGCGAGGATCTTCTTCTGCTTGCCCACCCATGCTCAGTATATATGCAAGTCAATTTTGTTTCCCAAAGGAACCTAATCCATCATAATTAATTGCCGGCATCGATTGGATTAATCATCCTCCTACACAGCACTAAAGGTTACGCTTGTGTCGAGTCACTCGACACAACTACAGTTTGTAACTTGTTGTACTAGGCTATCCCCGCCACCATTATGTTTTATTTTACTTTAGCATTGCTAATCAGCATTATTATTATTGTTTGGCAGTCTTCTTGTGTACTGTACTGTACTTCGTTCTACTACTCCTCCCAGAGTCTCTCTCAGGTGACTGACTGTCTCATTTTCTTTTTTTGCAAATGCTACTGCCAGTGTCTACTACTACCACCACAACCATGGCATCTTGGGAAACCAAACCATCATCGCCATGCAGCCATCGCTGTGCCTAAGTTAAACATCAATCACAGGTAAGAGAAGAAGTTTGGGGGAGGTATAATTAATAATATTAATTAATTAATTCACACACCCCTTGAGTCCTCCTGTTGCCGAATGCAGAGACTAGGAGAGACTGACAGTACTAGTAGGACAAGTCACTCAGTGAGGGGTACCGCATCTATCTGTTTGTGTGTTACAAAATCGGCAGATTATTTAAATCAAACACTGGCTGCGGCCCTGCAGCAGCAAGGAAACCGTGTGACGTAAAACAGTAACCCCCCCACAAAACATTGACATCGTATGTAAAGTTTAAGTATAAATATAATTTAATCCCCTAACAAAAATAAACTATGTAAAAAATCCCACAACACCTGACCCACCCCTCTCACTAACCCCAACCAATGTCCAACAAGAAAAAGTCCAACCAATGTCTGGTGAATAAATATAAAACCCCAACACCCAATTCCCACCCACCAAAAAAAGGAATAAAAAAGGGGCAATCCAACAGGGTCTTTGGTTTCCTAACGGATTCAGCGGGCTCTCAGGTGCTTGTCCACCAGGATCTTTACCCGCTCCTCTAGGTGCTCCTCTAGGCGTGCCATTCGGAGGAGCATGCGGCGCTTGAATGCACGACAATTGCATCCACGGGGGGCAGCAGTGTTGGATGTTGTAGTGCGGCGGCGGGCGGCTGCCTGACCGCTGCGCCGTACCACTGGAGGGGCCTGGGCCTGGCTGGGGCCTAGGGCATTGGAGGAGGCTGCAGCTGCTGCCGCCTCCTCCTCCGCCAGAACCACCAGCCGCCGGTATTCTTTTTGTATGGCCTCCAGCTTCCGGCGCCGGGCCATGGCTGCCAACTCCTTCCTGTCCGGTTTCGATGATTTTGGTTGGGAAGGAGTAGCTATATCAAGAAGAAAAAAAAAGACTATTGTAACAATATACTCTTAGCAAAACAGTAAGACAAATTAATTCTACACATAGTGGCACAGTAGCACTAGCAAGCACAGTACATAACATTTGTGGTATGTATCTATCCTCCCACTTCCTCGGCCTCTAACATTTGTGGGAGTTTCAGGCATTATACTAGCACTATGGACTCGAGTACACAGTACGTAACCTTTTTGTAGCCGGCACGCCAGCTCAGTCAGCTTGCGCCCAAGACAAACATACTCGTGAGGCAGACTCACGTTAGTTTTATTTACTACTGTCTGCAGGTGGGGAAGCTGAGTGACTACACAATCATCGTATTTTTCTATTACGGGTGGCACTGGCCATACTCTGTTACATCAAGGGCAACTGCTCAATTTCACTTTCACCCTGCCCTGACAACTCCAAAAAGGCAGATGATATATGATCCAAATGATCATTGCTTATATATGGGACGACAAGAGGTACTTTGTTTTGATTGATTGTGTAAACAATAAACATGCAGCCGATAGGCCACCCATGGCAGGCTGACACAGTCAAAAATAAATTAACATAGGTAGGGA
This sequence comes from Calotriton arnoldi, assembly GCA_963921515.1. Lineage (NCBI taxonomy): Eukaryota > Metazoa > Chordata > Amphibia > Caudata > Salamandridae > Calotriton > Calotriton arnoldi. The sequence goes on from CAWUFW010006938.1 coordinate 708,250, forward strand.
CTGGGCCTCTGAGTCGGAGGGAGGCACTTGATAACAACATACATGCACAATATATATGCTGTGCTTGCAAACTACTGAGTCAAGGGTGTATTCTGAAAATACAACTTCTATTCTACTTGGCTTTGCTACTCTGGTGCGGTTTCTTTTACATTCTCTTCAAACTAAGACTCTTCATCCAGTGACATTCTCCACCTACGCTATCTATGATGAATACCATCCAGGCATCCATCCATTCAAAGTAAACATGTCTATCATTCTTCTTAATCTCTCAACAAACCTTAGTTTGTTTCACCAACAACAAAAATGTATTCTTTTTTTTTTAACCCACCATCCATCGATCCTTCCTTCCTTGCTTGCCTTTGAGTTTGACCCATGTAACACCCCGGAGGATTCTTGCTATCCACCCATACAGTTTTACCCACCCAGGCAGGCATCTTTTCTTTCACCTTCCACCCATCCTTCAACCACCCATGCATCTGATTCCTATCAGCCACCTATGCATGCATCCCGCGTATCCTTCTCTGCCAGTCATAAATATTACATCTCGCCCGTCCTTCCTCCTTGGCTTCCACCCTTCTTTCCCGTTTCGTTCAACCCATCCATCAAGGTCATCTGATCTGACTCTTAGTCTTCTCCATAAAACTTTCACAGCTGAGTTATAGTCAGATAGAAGAGGCCATTAGTTACTCAACTCCCGCCGCTAATGCTATTGCTAATGCTAAGTAAAGGGTGTCTTCTTCAACCGTTGTTCACAACAACTTAATCTCTCTCAACAGTACAGTGTACACCCTTGCAGCGAGTGTAATGTCAATAAGTAAGGAATATAACTTACCACCGCCCGCCACTGCTGCTGGCTCACCCCCTGCAGCTGCTGCATCTTCTGCTCCCTCCTTACTGGCCACGTCGCCTTCGCCGCTGGCCCCGGCACTGGTGGTCGCTACGCCTAGAAAAAACATTACACATTTTTTAGATGCCATATACACCTCCCCCTATTTATTCATTTTCACTAGGAAGATTCAAAAAAAATGTTAATACATACATATACAACATACATCACTAGTACAAATCGGGTACTAGAGTAGACTAGTAGTAGTATGTCCTATCCTATCAAAAATAGTAAAATATCAGGTTGGGCATTTTGTTGGTGGGAATTGTTGAAAAGCCTCAAGATTAAGAAGACTAGAAGAGGACAACCCAAAGGACTGGACTCAGTGGCTACAGCTATTGGTGAATCTGTGTTTTAAAACCTTTTAAATAAACAGTGGCCAACTGGGCAAGCTTAGCTACAGACAGACTAATAGTAGTAGTACAGAGAGTCATAGCAGAGGCAGTTAGAGGCAGGGATAACAAGAATTTAGAAACAGATAGTCTAGATCGAAGAAGAATTGGTAAAAATTAGAATTAGGAAATGGAAATAATAGTTCGGAAAAAATAAGGTGCAGTAAAAGTTAGGGAAGTATAATTATTAATATTAACAACAGGAGGACTTACTGGGGCCAGCAGCAGAGCCCTCGGTAGAGGTGCGGTCCTGGCTGACTTCTGATGCTGCTCCTGCCGACTCCGACCCCGTCTTCTTGCCCCTGGGTGCTGCTGATCATGAAAGATATAATAAAGAAAGAGACAAACATTGATGATTGGTGTGAAACAAATAAAAAAAATAAAAAAAACGCTCAAAAAAACATTTATGGAAACAACAATTGCAATAAAATGGACCTATCTAATCTGGTCGACTAGTAGTATCGCGGGATTCGTGGACCGTCTAGTTATTATTTATGAACACTAATCCAGTGTTCCATTCTGATTCCAGAATACTAACTAAGCCTAAGTACCACCTGACCTAGCCCACCTATTCCAGATGGGCCAATTGTTCACTAAGTCTGCATTTCCATATATTTTAGTCCTCAAAGAAATGCATAGATGGAGGACACATGCATACATTTTTGCATACACCAAATTGTTGGTTGGTTGCTGCTGATGTTCTGCTAGTGCTAAGCCCATTACCACTCACTAAACAAACTACATAAGGTTCTACTAAGGACTGGAGTAAGCAGCACTCAGCAGCATGTGACGTGATAGAGGATGCGTCACGCAGACTGCTAAAAAATTAACAACTAATACTAATAAGTAACTAAACCTATCAATCCACCACTATCTCTTAGTGACAGGAGGACAAAGGAAGGACTAGAGTCTCTCTAGCATTACCTAACTTAAGTTCTCTAAAATAAACTCTTACATAATCAGCCCAAGCGAGCGCAAAGTTGCAAACAAGTAAGATGAGTAGCGCTGAGCACCTGTGGCATAACAATCACAGAAGATTTTTAAACGTAATTTACCTGCAATGTAAGCAGCAGCATTCTTGCTATTCAGAAAAAAATTATATTCACAATATATAACACAGAGCAGAAGAACACAAAGTAGTAATATTAAATAGCTACTCACCAAGCCCCGGGACCTCAACTCCTAGCAGGTCCAGCAGGTCCTGCTCCCGGTCCAGGATATTGGACCACCAGTGCGTAAGCTGGTTATGGGTGCGCCGGACCCCAGAGCAGCGAAACACTGCCCGGCGCACCCTTCCCCACCGCTGGTGATGCTCCCGGAGCCCGTACCCGGACACAGGCCTGCCGCCTGCTGCCAGGGTTAAGGGGAGGTGGCGCTGGACAAAAAAAACAAGTGCGGCCACCTCCGCCTCCCCAAATAAGGACCGTGCCTGCACCCCTTGTGGGCGCCGCCTTCCGCAAGGAAGGCGGTCGCAGCTCTGGCTACGACTCCTGCGAGCCTTGGCCATGGTTCTGGTACTCGGGGGGGGGGCGGAAAAGAAAAGGTAGGAATTAAAAAAGTAAGTAAAAGAAATGAAAAAAGAAAGTAATAGAAAAAGAGTGAAAAAGTAGTGGAAAAACACACAAAAAGTAGAAAAAAACTCAAAATATAGAATCAGGAAAATAGAGAGATAGATAATAAATAAAAAAGATCCAAAAAAAGTTTGCAGAAACAAAGGATTGAAAAGATAGAGGGAGGATTGAAAAGCAGGACCAGAACCATAGCAAACAAGTGAAAAACAAGATGGCCGTGCCCATTGTGGCCGCATGGGCAAGTTTGCGCGATATTTCCCCCCCGAGCACGCAAAAAGCATCGCGAACACGCAATACGCGTTCCTGAACTGGAAATACGCATCGCGAACGGGCGGGAAGCATGCAATATGCGTTCCGGAACAGGAAATACGCATCGCGAACGGGCGGGACAAGTGAAAAACAAGATGGCCGTGCCCATTGGCGACCGCATGGGCAAGTTCGCGAGATATTTCCTCCCAAACACGCAATACGCGTTCCCGAACAGGAAAAACGCATCGCGAACTGGCGGAACAAGCAACTCCGCGTGCTCGCGGAATTCCGCGTAGCTCGCGGAGTTCTTTTACAACTTCGCGGAACTCTGCGTAGCGCGACTACGCGAACTTCGCCCACCCTTAATTTAGATTCAAGAATTCTCAATTGACGTTCTCTATCACCTCCTCTTTCCTGCGGTTTAACTGCATCTAAAACCAGAAAGGTCAGTAATTTCTCATTCTGACCATGCACTTCCTTGAAGTGACGAGCTACAGGGTAGTGTTCATCATTACGCCTTATAGCTCGTTGGTCCTCCAGTACCCTCTTTTTAGCTCTATGTATGGTACTACCTATGTTGTATTTACCACAAGGACAGATTAGGCAGTATATACAGAACTCAGTATTACAGTCAAAATTTCCTTTAATCATAAATTCTCTCCCACTGTTTGGGACCTTCACCTTAGTGCGATTACTACTATTGACACAAGCTTTGCAGCGCATGCAACATGCAAAGCCCATGATTCTTTCCATTTGTTGCCCCGCCCCGTGAAGTTACTAGATTGCAGTTTAAATCATCCGTTAAGGATCTGCATTTTCTAAAAGTAATTTGGGGGGACTCATATACATAATGTTCAAGTATAGGATCTGTTTTTAAGATGTGCCAGTTTTGATTGATGATTTTTCTAATCTTATACGCCTGGTTTGAGAATGTCATTATAAATCTCACCTGGCTCTCGCGGGACAACGTGGTAAAGATATTGTGTATTTGAACTATGTGACTTGTGAACTAAACGATTTGAGAAAAATACAAAAATTTACATAGATATATTGTCTCTCAATAATGCCCATTGGGGCAGGACTAGTGATGTCAAAGGATCTCAAGAAATGCCCACTGGGGCGAGATTAGCAATGCCATAACATTAACTCACAAGACTGATGAAAAAGGTGAACCAACAATCTGGTCAACTCAATGCATATAACAGTTTGCTATTTTATGTTATTTATATATATATACAAAAAATGAAATGAATATATATTTTAGCATGATTCTGTACAAAACAGCGAGGAAACATTTATTTTGTGATTTGTGATACGTTTACAAGAAAAAATATGTGTTTGAGATATTTCAAAATGGCGCTGATAGAAACTGCTGAGAGTGACTCTTTATGTTATGCTTGTCCACTTTCAATGTCAATTGTTGCATGGGTATGTAAACGGAAGCACTTTACTCAAGCCATACCTTGATCAAGCCGAAAGGCGAAACACGTTGGTAGAGGAAATTTTCTGCTAATAAATGAATGAAGCATCCCGGAGCGTCCTGGTATTTCCTATGAGAAAGAAAACTTGGTTTTTGGAATACTGTGGAGCACCGGAGTCCACCCAGGACCTCTGCGAAGACAAGCCCTGAATTTCCGTACTGTGTGTGGTAAAAATTAAAGACAAGTTCGGGGCTGCCCACGTTATTCCCTTCGAGCTGATTGACGGCTGGAGAGCTTCCGAACAAACGGCTCCCTGGATCAGGGAAGGGAAGTACGGTCAGGAGCTGTGGATTTTACCGCAGGGATATTGACTGCGTCAACAGTAACAAGCAACGAAGAGAGCCATTTCTGCTGGAAAAGCGGTACGCGAGTGATTCGAAGGAACCGCCGCAATCCGTATTAAGTACAGTGGTAGCACAAGGTCCTCTTAGCCAACTGCCCGTCACCGGGGGAAAACGTGGAAGCGGAGCAATAGTGGTTGAGGACGAACGAGTCCATCACATTGTGCCGGGGTGCTAAGACGTTGATTGAGGCAACAGGGAAGCAGTAAAATGAACTCTTTAATGGAAGCAAAATGGAAAGAGGTATCGAATCGTTTATTTTTCACCCAGACGGTTGAAAGAGGTGCCGTGGAAGGATTACCTGGCAAGGAACATTTGTTTCTTAACAATGAGGTACAGACGCAGTTACTATATGACAAACTAGAAAAACTCCACAAGAAGGAGATGGCTAAATGGTGGGAGGCTGATTCCTTGCAAAAATATATAGATGTGGGCCGGGTCCCAAGAGGGCTCTGCATCTATACTGTTTCCACATATGAGAACCCTGATCCTGAGATGCTTGATGAGTGGGCAGGCAATTCCAACGAATGTTCCATCATGATGATGCGGTTTCTAATTAAATATGCATTGAAGGACCACACCAAGATTTTTGATGAGATAAATGAAACAATGGAGGAACTATTGAAACTTATCTCTAAAGAAACCTTGGATGAATTCATTAATAAATTACAAATCCGGTTGGCAAACACTGAGGAAGAGATCGCCAATAAGAAACAACGGAAATTCATACGGGACTTTAAGGATTATCAATCTGGCAGAACACTAACGTTCCATAAGAAATATGATTATATTTTTATGGAAAGTGGAGAACAATATACTCCGAGTACAAGTGGGATAAACACCAAATACCGGGGAAATATCACTGAAGAAAGTGATGTATCGGACAGCAATGCATCAGATATCTCAGTAGAAACCCTGGCACAAAATGCTTCGTCAAGCAACATGAGTAGAAATAATTTTTTGAAACAATTCCAATTACTAAATAGAGTAAAACAAAACCAACAAAATGAGGATTAGGATTTTAGGAGAGGATGGGGACCCGGAACACGAGAAAGAACAAGAGGAACAAGAGAAACCAAAAAGCAAGGACAAGAAGGAAAAGAAGATTGCAGCAAACCAGTGGCAATGACAAAAAGGGCAAAGAGAGGAATGAAATGACTGTGGTCAATTTATCAAAACGTGAGTTATCGCCCACAGATATCAAACTGTTATCACCGGGTCTATCATTTTGTCCATCTAGAAACCTAGACTATGTGCAAACTAGAATTGGCGTTTTCTGTTTTTTAAGGAAACTGAAACTAAAGAAGTGATTTCCTATGCAAACATCAAGGGCAAAAAATCAAAAGGATGATGTAATAACTATTACCTTATGTATTTCAGATGTAGAATTGTTACATACATTGGCACAGTTGGATGAGAATAATACATACCATGAGGACCCTTTTTTAAATTTAGATCCATTTGGTGTAACAGTTGATTTGGCTTGTTCAAGCAAATTCAGGCCGAAGTCCACATTTACACCCAATATACATTGTGATGCTTTGGAAGTCTTTGAGAAAAGCATCATTAAAGACTTAAAAAGAATAAGATATAATATTAAGGGCAGGTCAAAAAGAAATCTTTCAGTAGATCAACTAAATGCCCTAGAAAATTTGAAGAGGGATCCTTCTATAGTTATCAGACAATCTGATAAAGGCGGAAACGTAGTTTGGGCCAAGGATGAATACTTAAGGGAAGGCCTCCGACAGTTAAGCGATCAGTTGTGTTATAAAATAACTACCAAGTCAGAGGCGTTAGCATCTATCTCGAAATATAATGATATGTTATTGGATTGGAAGGATAGAGGATTGATGGAGTGGGATGAATATCAAAGTTTGTACAGCAAATATTCCCGAATCCCAATCCTATATCTACTTCCAAAATTGCATAAAGATGCACAGAAACCGCCAGGAAGACGTATAATTTCCTCAATAGGATCACAATTGGAGATGACTTCCAAATACATTGACCATTATCTAAGACACTTTGTAACGGCTCTACCAGCCTATCTGAAGGACACAACACACTTTTTAACGATGATTGATGGATTAACATGGGAAGAGGATTACATGTTGATTACGTTAGATGTAACCAGTCTGTATACATGCATCAAACATGACCTGGGGATCCAGGACATAAGACATTTTCTACGTGCGAGGCCAATGTCATTGTTACTCCACACGGAGATGTTGATTGAAATGTTGTGGTACTGTTTAACGAATAACTTTTTCTTCTTTGATCAAAAAATATACAAGCAGACACAGGGTACAGCAATGTGCACCTGCTTTGCCCCCAGCTATGCAAATCTTTTCATGGGCTGGTGGGAGGAGCAGGTGTCTAGTTGCTGGGAGACCCAAAGTGAACAAATTGTGATGTGGACGAGATTTATTGACGATATTTTTGTAATTTGGAAAGGCAATGAGGAGTCAGCATGTGCCTTTATGTCATCACTCAATGAGAATGATATAAATCTATGTTTTACATCACATATGAGTAGGAAAAAGATCATATTTCTGGATGTGGAGGTTGTAGTAGAGGGAAATCAATTGGTGACCAAGTTACATAGAAAGGAAACAGCCGGAAACAGCCTCCTGAATGCTACCAGTTCACATCCATCTAGTCTAATTCATAGCATCCTGTATGGGGAGTTGATTAGGGCCAAGAGAAACTGCAGCACAGAAAGAGAATATATGGAGGAAAGGCTGGTGATGAGTAGAAGGTTTGAAGAACGGGGCTATAGCAAGAAAACAATCAGACAAGCTATAGCAAAGGCTGATACGGTGCAAAGATTTGATTTACTGCATCCAAGACAAAAAGAGAGTGAGGGAACTGAGAGTCAGGTGAGATTTATAACGACATTCTCAAACCAGGCGTATAGGATTAGAAAAATCTTCAATCAAAACTGGCACATCTTAAAAACAGATCCTATACTTGAACAGTATGTACATGAGTCCCCCCAAATTACTTTTAGAAAATGCAGATCCTTAAAGGATGATTTAAGCTGCAATCTAGTAACTTCACGGGGGCGGGGCAACAAATGGAAAGAATCACAGGCTTTGCAAGTTGCATGCGCTGCAAAGCTTGTGTCAATAGTAGTAATCGCACTAAGGTCAAGGTCCCAAACAGCGGGAGAGAATTTATGATTAAAGGAAATTTTGACTGTAATACTGAGTTCTGTATATACTGCCTAATCTGTCCTTGTGGTAAATACTACATAGGTAGTACCATACATTTTTTTTTAACTCTTTTTTATTGATGTTTACAAGATTAACAGTAGATACAGTGCAGTATATGATGATCCACATATATAAAAATACTATACATTGTGCAGGTACGTACATACAAGGCTAACACCAAAGTCTAGTTGCATGAAGGTGCAGTAGGTGGGTATCACAGTAATCAAAAATTTACAACAGATTCAAAACCTCACCTACCTCTAATATGTCTCTCCCGGTCTCCTGGACTGCATTTTGAGGCTGTGAAAATACTGGCGTGTCTGCAGTGTCTGGTGTGTCCTGCAAATACAAGTGTAGTGGTTGCCATATATCCAGGGGTCTCGCCGTGGGCGGCTGTAGTTGTGCATAGGTGTCGCTGTTAGTGCTGCAGTGTGTCATACTTCACAGCCATGACTTGACTGTTGGTGTGCGCTTACTGCCCCAGTTTATGGCCACTTCCCGCTTAGCAATAAGCAACGCGATAGCAACAAATCATCATTTGGATCTGGGGAGGTCATGTGTATACCCAAATAGCGCCATTAGGGGCGTGGGCATAATGGCAAAGTCTATCATTTTGGAGATCTTCACAAATACTGCTGAGCAAAATTTGCCTGTCTTAGCACATGTCCATGTGAGGTGTGTGAAGTCCGCATCTGGGGAGCGGTATTTTGGGTATAAATGTGACCTAGACGGGTCTATACGGTGTAGCGCACTTTTTGATTTATATGCCCTCCAAAGAAATTTAAAATGTAACAGTTTATGCCTGTGATTCGGAGAGACTCGGCGGATTTGCGCACAGCATCTGCTTCATTGTGTGTTGGTGATGGGGTGACCAAGATCACGCTCCCAGGCCCCATGCACCCCCGCATCTCGGGAGGGCATCAAGGCCAATGTAGCCTTGTACATTCTATCCATAAGATGTGTGCCATCCCCATCCTTAATGAAGAGGGGGAACTCAGGGGGTTCAAGCGGATAGCTGTACATATTTGCTTTCAGAGCACCCTGTAACCTCTGGAATACAAAGTGATCCATAAGAGTTGCGTCACGGAAACGGGGATCTTCCGTAGGAGAAAATATATGTCCTTTAGGGAAGAGGTCTCCGAAAGTTACCAGATGGAATTTGGCAAGTGTGCGTTTCACAAGTGCTTCCTGCAGGATAGGGATCCAACCATTACCCGCCACTGGCAGTGCAGATGAATACAAAATCCGTGAACCTGTGATTTTTAGTAGTTTGTGCCACGCCCAACTAGTTGTAGATAGCGTTTGGATATCATTAGGGTCCCGCGGGTAGCCAACTGGCAGCAGGGTCCTGAGGGACGCGGGAAGAGCCAAGTCAGCTTCTGGCCTGTAATAGGGGATTTGTATGTCCGCATGATACCAGTGGCGTGCAAAACGCGCCTGCGCCACCAGATAGTAAACGTGAAAGTTTGGTACCCCAAACCCTCCCCTCTCATATGGTAGCATGAGGCATCCCAGCTGATGCGTGGCTGTTTACTGCCCCACACCAAACGTATCAACTGAGTGCGAAGGTTTTAAAAGAAGCCGTTGTACAGTGGGATTGGGATATTATGAAATAGATACAGAAATTGTGGGAGGACCACCATTTTAACAATAGCTATTCTCCCAGCCATGGACAGGGGCAAGGACAGCCTCTCAATGTTTTGCCCTAGTCTTTCAAGCACTGGACCATAATTTATTTGCAGGATATGATCTTTCTCCCTATGAATATGAATCCCAAGATATTTAACGGATTCCTCAAACCATGCCAATGGGTAATCACTCAATTTGCTACAGGGTGCCACAGTCAATGGAAACACCTCCAACTTTTCCCAATTAATGCACAGTCCAGAGAGTTTGCCATATCTAATGACCTCAGACAGCAGTGGCGCCAGGTTATCATCTGGGTGTCGTACGTATAATATAATGTCGTCCGCATATAGCGTGAGCAACAGAGGGCCCGTATTAAACTGTAAACCCCTATGGCTATGTCGCTCCTGTAAGTGTCGCACCAACGGATCTAAAGCCAACACAAATAATAAGGGGGATAGAGGGCAGCCTTGACGGGCTCTGTGAGTAGGAATTCGGGTGACAGTGTTCCGTTAAGTCAAACGCGCGCCTTAGGTTGGGTATACAACAGCCATACCACTGCCAGGAACCGGTCCGGCACTCCAAGCCTGCTCAATGTGGCATAGCGGAAAGGCCATTCGAGTGAATCACAGCGGCTGCCTGGACTGATGGATCTATTCTGTGCAGTGTCGCATATAATGTACGAAGGTTTAGCGCTGTTGATTTGTGAGGGATAAATCCAGATTGAGCAGGTGAGATCAACTTTTCAATTATAAGTGCTAGTCTCTTAGCCAACATTTTGGCTAAAACCTTTATTATCGAAGTTTAAGAGTGACAGGGGTCTGTAGGACCCACATCGCGACGGATCCTTGCCAGGCTTTGGGAGCAAGATTATAACCGCCTCTCGTAAGGTGGGTGGGAGCACTCCAGTATCTATGGCTTCCTGATATAAATCGATTAAGTAGGGCGCAAGGACGTCCTTATACTTTTTATAGAAACAGCCGGTGAACCCATCAAGCCCTGGAGCCTTGGAGCCATCCAGCGCATCTATGGCATCAGTCACCTCATCCTTTGAGAAGTGTTCCGCAAGAAACTCCTGATGAGCTTTTTCCATCTAGACCATCGAGACCTCGTCAAGATAGTCTGCGTAGGCCCCTAGTTGCCCGGTTGTTATGGAGGAGTACAATGTTGTGTAATATGCAAGCACTTCTCTTAAAATACCCACAGTGCCAATTATATGCGAGTTATCGCTGCCCGTAAGCTCCGCAATATACGTCGGTTTATGGAATTGTTTTAGTATGTTAGCAAGGGTCCGACACAGTTGTTCACCCTCCCCATATCGCCTGGCTATTGCATATTTGCCAAGATAATGCGCCTCGCGATCCGCTGCCTCCCGAAACTCTGCCATAAGGGCCACGCACTGCTGTAGCCTGGAGGGAGCGGCAGGGTGACTGTCCTGATGATCTATGTCCGCCAGTTGCTCTTCAATGCGAGCAATTGTGTGCCTTAAGTCTCTTAGGATCCCTGCACTCTTTGATATACACACTCCTCTAGTGTATGCCTTGAACGCCTCCCACAGTGTGGCTTTAGATGTCACCGAGCCCTCATTTAATGTGAAATATTCACTGATCGCGGCACCTAGTTCTGCAACAAATGCCATATCTCTCAGTGCCATATCGGGGAACCGCCATTTGCGTTCCACCCCACCTGCACGCGGAACTCGTAGTTCCGCTACTACCGGAGAGTGATCTGATAATGTGCGTGGGAGAGTTGTCATTTTGGTTACCCACAGCGCCAGACCGGGCTACAGGAACCAGTAATCTAGTCGGGTCCACGTGTTATATGGTGCGGAGTAGTGCGTGTATCCGTCCTGACTGGAGTTTCGGTATCTCCATGTATCTACCAGCCCGTTGCTATCGATATTATCTAGTAATGCCCTCCTAGCTCTAGGTTTTGTGTCCACTATGGTGGCGGTGCTGTCATGCACTGGATCTAGCAATAAATTAAAGTCCCCTCCCATGCAAATCTGGTCCGCCCCCATGTGTGTGATGAGCGTATGAATGGACTCCAAGAACTCAGGGTCGTCAACATTTGGCTCATACACATTTACAAACAGTACGGAATGTTCCAACATGTAACCTTTGAGCAGGAGATAGCGCCCCCCAGGGTCATGGTGTACCTCTATCTCCCTGAATGGTACTCTTTTATGTATCGGTATCGCCACCCCCTTGCATATGAGCTATATCCAGCGTAGTATCGGTGTGCTCCCCAGCCACCTGCAAAGGCTGATTTCGCGGAAGGAGTTTCTTCTACGAATGCAATGTCCACCTGATGAAGCTGCATGCAGTTAGCCACCAATCTGCACTTGCAAGTATTGTTGAGGCCCCTCACATTCCAAGTCATTAACACAATCTGCTTCCGGTTATACTTTGTTAGCCATTTCCTAACAGTCCAATCTCTGCCAGTACCTGCATCCATACTACTGTTCCTGCACTGTTACTTAATAAATCCACTAAGCTGTGTAACCAGCAAGCTTTGGAAAAACCCACACCCCTCCCCTCCCACTACCCATCCTCCATACCAAACTTACGGGGAAAAACCCAACCCCAATCAACTAGGTTAAAGCATGAAAAACAAAACATTAATACCAATACAACGCCAATTGAAGTGGTGCGTCCGCACATAAGGGGTGGCAACACCACGCCGCTACCCCATTATATTGGCGCTTAAGCGACTGAAAACAAACATGACATCCAATCCCGGGGGGGACGGTAATGAATAACCAATTTGAGTATACAACTGTCCGATCCAGGCAGTCCAACATGCACATGGTGCTGGTCCGTTAGACACTGTTTATGGGACAACAAGTGCGTTCAACTAGCTGAGAAGAGATCTGCGCTGGGAACAGATTTCGGGACACTCTGCGATTGCAAAGGGGAAGGTGTGTTGCGTTGCCGCCCTGATTTGGAATAGTTCTGGCAGAATTCCTGGGTCTCGTGAGGGGAATCGAAAATACGGGATCGTCCATCCACATCCACCTTGAGCCGCGCGGGGTATAGCATCCCGTACCGCAGACCCAGCTTGCGAAGGTTCGCTTTAACTCCTGCATATTTCCTCCTTGCCTCCTGCACCATGGCTCTGAAGTCCGGGTACAGGGAGATGGCAGAGCCCTGCCACTCCAGCTTACCCTTTTCCCGCCCCATTCTCAGAGCAGTGTCCCTATCTCTGAAATTAAGCAGACGTGCAATGATCGGTCTCGGCGGGCATCCAGGGTTGGGCCGCGGCCCAAGAATGCGGTGTGCACGCTCCACTACGGATGTGGCGGTGAAGGACTCTGCTCCGAACAGGTCAGTAAATAATGATTCCACAAACCGGTCCAGCCGCCCTGTATTTGTAGATTCGGGCGCACCCATAATTTGAACGTTGTTGCGGTGCCCTCGAGCTTCCAAATCCTCATTCTTTACTGCAACGGCTTTAAGGAGGTTCTCCATGCGCTCCAGTCGCCTGGTGGTCTGTGCGGTGCCATCCTCTAGGTCCGAAAGTCTACCTTCTGCTGTGGTTAAACAACCCTCCTGGTTATCGAGCTGGGCCCCCATCGCCTCCATTCTCTTATCTAAGCTATCAAAGCGGGTATCTAGGGCCCGAAACCCAGCCCTCAGTTCAGTAAGGATGGCATCAGGCCCCCCACCTCAGCTGTGGAGGATCCACCCCCCTCCGCCATGCTTGCCTGCTTGGCAGCTGCAGTGGTTCCAGGTGGCTTAAAAGAGAGGGTGCTTTGTTTGGGGTCCTTACGACCCATGCCACAGATGTTGGACCCTGTCTGGCCTGTGGTGCAGGCCTGCCCCAATCTCTGGTCTCCCGGGGACGCAACACACAGTTTATTTGTAGGCGCCCACCGCTGTCGCGTAGTGTGTGGCAGTTACAGAGCCCTTGTTGCACCAGAGGGGAGGCAGTCAATCTGTTCCTGGGGTCCCTTGGGCGTCGCTATATCATAGAGAGGCGATGGTTGCCTCTCCCTGCGCCCAATTTGCCGGTCCTGAAGGCGGGGGGAAGAAGGGGGCCGTACACGCTGCACCCAGCCTGCCGGCCGGTCCCCAGGCTCACCCGCAGCCCCTATCACTGCGGGGCCTCCGGGGGTGTGCCTGCGTGACGATGAATGGTGTGAGCAGCGCACACTGGCAGCCCCCCACCGCTGCTTCTTAGTTTATGTTTGGGTGCCCACCGCAGCGCAGTGTGTGGTAGTTGCGCATACCCTGCTGCACTGGAGGGGGGAGGGGAGGCAGTCAAGTTGTTCCTGGGGTCCCTTGGGCGTTGTCACATCATGGAGAGGTGATGGTTGCCTCTCCGTGTGCCCAAGTAGCCGATCCTGCAGGCGGGGGGAGGAGAGGGGGCCGCCAGGTACGTACACGCAGCACCCAGCCCGCCGGCCAGTCCCCAGGCTCACCAGTGGCCCCTATCGCCGCAGGGCCTCCAGGGGTGTGCCTGCGTGACGATCAGTGGTGAAGCAACGTGCAATGGCAGCCCCCCACCTCCACTCCTTACCCCCACCTTCCTGTTGCAATCGCACCCTCCGTCAGTGGCCCCAGCTTCTCTTGGCGCGCAGCTGCACCCTCTATGCGAGTCCCCGGCCTCTCCGCCTCCAACCAGGCCGCATCCACAAGGGCATCTGCTTTTGGCTTGCGAGCCCTCCGATGCGCTCCGGTACCATTTCTGTCCCCTCACACGCCATCTCCTGTTTGTTAGGTGCCTGAATCTTCCCCCAGGCGGTCTCTATGCCATGGGATTATGGCGGAGTTTCAAGCCAGCTCGGTCATGTCGGTCGGCGGCTTGGCCACGCCCCACTAGGTAGTACCATACATAGAGCTAAAAAGAGGGTACTGGAGCACCAACAAGCTATAAGGCGTAATGATGAACACTACCCTGTAGCTCGTCACTTCAAGGAAGTGCATGGTCAGAATGAGAAATTACTGACCTTTCTGGTTTTAGATGCAGTTAAACCGCAGGAAAGAGGAGGCGAAAGAGAACGTCAATTGAGAATTCTCGAATCTAAATATATAATTGATTTTGAGACTCTAATGCCCACAGGTTTGAATTCCAGCGAAGAATTGGCTATACATCTGAGATAGTAAAATCTACCTTGAATATTGGTCATATGGCCAATTCTGTATATCAAAGATGAGTAATGGTGGGTAAAGCTAGGAATTACCTCCGTCTGGGGTAGAATAAGGAATGAGGGGAATAGAGTATAAGGGGCCGATTCCGATTCGGGCCGGAAATCTCTCCGACCGAGCCGGACCCGGAGAGATTTCCGACCGAATCGGACCCGTGCAGTCCAACCGAACGAGTACGATGCACACGTATGCCATCGGACTCGAGTCGGTCGGACTCCCATTGAAGTCAATGGCAGCCTGTCGTACAACGCGTACGCGGGCTCCCATTGACTCAATGGGTGCGAGGCAAACAAGTGCGCCTCCTACAGCGTGTACGTGGCGAAGCGACTCGCGCCGTACACGCACAGGTAGGGGGGACCCATGGGTCCCCCCTGTGTGCGACTCGCGCGGCTACGCGTACAGGGGGGTCCGACACGGACCCCCAAAGTACGGCTCCGATTGCTCTTTCGAGCCGGAGTGCGCAGCTCGGTCGGACTGCTCGCGGCGCGCATCGTACTTACCCGGCCGGGGAACGTCTCCATTGCGCGGTGCGAGTCGAGTCCGAGCGAGTCGGTCGGTGCGGTTAGACCCGGGAACGAGTCGGTTGGAGCAGTCGGGACGCCCGAACGAGTCGGTCGGCGATTTCGCATCGTACTCGCTCGTCCGGACGCGCGTACGAATCGGTCGGGAAATAGGGCTCCGAATCGGATCCGGTTAAGCCGAATCCGATTCGGAGCCCTACCGGCCGAGATCGGAATCGGCCCCTAGGTCTTTTTCCTGGTTTTTAATTAAATGTAAATATTTTTGTGTAGTTTTCTTTTTTCGGAAATATTTTGCAAAGTGGCTTTTATAGAAAATTTATAATAATCTTTTACATCATTTTAATTTTTTTTATTTTTTATTTTTGTTCTTTGTTATACACAGGGAGAAAGCACAATTGAAAGAATAGTGAGCGGATTATCACAAGGATAACAGTAAGAACATGATTTAAGACCAGATAAGATAAGTTTCATCAGGACAATAGGCTTAAAAAAACATGGAGATGATGATCTTTGCATTTATGTTATGTATAGAACACGCCCACTTGGGCGGAATTGTTTGTAAAAAATAGGTTGTAAGTTGAATTATATACACTTAAATGTCTCAGATAAATGCCAAGCGTAGTAGGAAGATCATGTATAGAGTATGCATTTGCAACGTTTACTAAATGTATGCCCACTGGGGCGGGACAACGTGGTAAAGATATTGTGTATTTGAACTATGTGACTTGTGACCTAAACGAGTTGAGAAAAATACAAAAATGTACATAGATATAATGTCTCTCAATAATGCCCACTGGGGCGGGACTAGTGATGTCAAAGGATCTCAAGAAATGCCCACTGGGGCGAGATTAGCAATGCCATAACATTAACTCACAAGACTGTTGAAAAAGGTGAACCAACAATCTGGTCAACTCAATGCTTATATCAGTTTGCTATTTTATGGTATTTATATATATACAAAATATGAAATAAATATATATTTTAACATGATTCTGTACAAAACAGCGAGGAAACATTTATTTCGTGATTTGTGGTACGTTTACAAGAAAAAATATGTTTGAGATATTTCAAAATGGCGCTGATAGAAACTGCCAAGAGTGACTCTTTATGTTATGCTTTTCCACTTTCAATGTCAAATGTTGCATGGGTATGTAAACGGAAGCACTTTACTCAAGCCAAACCGTGATCAAGCCGAAAAGCGAAACACGTTGGTTGAGGACATTTTCTGCTAATAAATGAATTAAGCATCCTGGAGCGTCCTGGTATTTTCTATGAGAAAGAAAACTTGGTTTTTGGAATATATAGATATGTATAAACATAAAATATTTAAAAACCAAACCACTTTGATTAAAATTAAAAAGTAATAGCATACATTTTTACAATTTAATAAAAATAATTTACAAACAAAAAAATTTAAAATTATAAATATTCTTCTTCTAAAGAAACAAAAACCAAATTATATAAATTCAAACAAAATAAAATAAGTTATTAAAATGTATAATGAATACATATAAATTTCCCACTAAAACAAAAATAAACAAATTCTTATATTAATAATATATAAAGTGTACTACTCCCACCTCACACAACACAACAGTAATAAAATTGTTATATCACATAAACCTAAAATTTACTACTCTCACTACAATAAATACAAAATTTGTTAAAATATTATATTAAAAAGTTCTACAATTTACTATTTCCCTACAAATAATACACTAGTAAAAAGTTTATACTGCAGTGAAATAAAATTTAATAGCCCCACTCCAATAACTGCAAAAGTAGGGAAAGTGCTGGATTGTGGAGGGATAAAATGTACTATTCCCACTCCAGTCAGTACAACAGTAGGGAAAGTGTTGGATTGTGGAGGGATGCAATTTACTATTCCCACTCCAGTGAATGCAACAGTAGGGAAAGTGTTGGATAGCGGATGGATAACATTTACTATTCCCACTCTAGTCAGTACAACAGTAGGAAAAGTGTTGGATTGCGGAGGGATAACATTTACTATTCACACTCCAGTGAGTGCAACAGTAGGGAAAGTGTTGGATAGCAGAGGGATAAAATTTACTATTCCCACTCCAGTCAGTGCAACAGTAGGGAAAATGTTGGATTGTGGAGGGGTAAAATTTACTATTCCCACTCCAATAAATGTAACAGTAGGGAAAGTGTTGGATAGCGGAGGGGTAAAATGTACTATTCCCACTCCAAAACGTTCAACAGTAGGGAAAGTGTTTGATAGCGGAGGGGTAAAATTTACTATTCCCACTCCAGTCAGTAGAACAGTAGGGAAAGTGTTGGACTGCGGAGGGGTAAAATTTACTATTCACACTCCAATAAATGCAACAGTAGGGAAAGCGTTGGATAGTGGAGGCGTAACATTTACTATTCCCACTCCAGTCTGTTCAACATTAAAAACAAACAAAATATCTTAAAACAAAATAACATTATTTTAAAAACAAAGTAAATAAACAAATTATAAACATGTTGAAAAATAAAATAAATATATTTAATATTAAAAAAATAAAAAAATAAAAACATATTATAATGTTAAATACAGATCACAAATACCTACAAATATTATTATAAATAATATACAAAAATAATTTCCACATAAATAAATATTTTTATTTTGAAATTATTTATTAACAAAAACATTAATTATTACATAAATTTAGTTTACTTATTCCCCACTCTATAACACAACACCACAAAACTCACAACCTGCACATAAAAAATTATTTACACGATTAATATAAATAGTCATCACCAAATTAATTTTCATTAATTAAATACTCATTATTAATTAATTATAATTAATGTATTTTACACAATATACCCCCACAAAACACCCAACACAATTAGTAATTAAAGGAATAATTATTATTAATTAAAAACAAATATTAATTGCTTAAAATTGATTTATTTCCCACCCCATACCCCTACAAAACCCACAACTCATATCTAAAATGTAAGACAAAATATATTTGCACAACTAACATAATTAATTATCAATTAAACAAATATTATTAATTAAAAACCAAACTATAATTCATTAAAATTAATTAACTTCCCACCCATTACCCCTATAATCCCCAGAACCCACACCTAAAATTAAACTTTCAAAAAATGAATCACACAATTAAAATTAATTTTCAATTAAATAACTAATAGTATTTAACAACTAATTATAAATTAAGTAAAATTAATTTACTCCCATCCTTAACACCTATAAACACAAAACCCACACCCATTTAATGTACTTGAAGAATTAACATAATTAATTATCAATTAAATATTATTAATTATCAACTAATTATTAATTAATTAAAAATAAATTACTTCCCACCCTTTACCACTATTAACACCACAACCTGCACCTAAAAGAAGAATTTTACACATTTACCATAATTAATTATCAATTAATTAAATAATATTAATTTACTAATTAATAATTAATGAAAAATAAATTACTTCCCACCCTTTACCCGTATAAACCCCACAACCCACTCCTAAAAAATTACACAATTAGCATAATTAATTATCATTTATTTAGTTAATATTAATAAACAACTAATTATCAATTAATTAAAAATAAATTACTTCCCATCTCTTACCCCCTATAAACCCCACAACCCACACATAAAATGTACTAAAAAAAACTTAAAAGCACAATTAACACTATTAAAAATCAATCACATAAATATAATTAAATAAAAAATAATCACTAATTTGTAATAATTAAATAACTTCCCACCCTATTCCCCTATAAACCCACAACCAGCTACGGAACTAAAAAACGCAAAATGTAACTTAATTAAATTTGATAATTACTAAAGATTTAACATATATATTAAAAAACATAAACAAAACAATTACATCACATACATTTAAAATATATACTAAAATACATAACACTAATTAAAAAATATATATATTTTAAACAACTATGGGGCCGATTCCGATCTCGGCCGGTAGGGCTCCGAATCGGATTCGGCTTTACCGGATCCGATTCGGAGCCCTGTTTCCCGACCGAATCGTACGCGGGTCCGGCCGAGCGAGTACGATGCGAATTCGCCGACCGACTCGTCCGGGCGTCCCGACCGCTCCGACCGACTGGTTCCCGGCTCGAACCGCACCGACCGACTCGCTCGGACTCGACTCGCACCGCGCTATGGAGACTTTCCCCGGCCGGGTAAGTACGATGCGCGCCGCGAGCAGTCCGACCGAGCCGCGCACTCCGGCTCGAAAGAGCTGTCGGAGCCGTACTTTGGGGGTCCGTGTCGGACCCCCCTGTCCGCGTAGCCGCGCGAGTCGCACACAGGGGGGACCCATGGGTCCCCCCTACCTGTGCGTTTACGGCGCGAATCGCTTCACCGCGTACACGCTGTAGGGGGCGCACTTGTCCGCATCGCACCCATTGAGTCAATGGGAGCCCGCGTACGCATTGTACGACCGGCTCCCATTGACTTCAATAGGAGTCCGACCGACTCGGGTCCGATGGCATACGTGCGCATCGTACTCGTTCGGTCGGACTGCACGGGTCCGATTCGGTCGGAAATCTCTCCGGGTCCGGCTCGGTCGGAGACATTTCCGGCCCGAATCGGAATCGACCCCTATATTTTTGCAAACAATATGAATGACTTCTATATTTTATAACTCGATATTACTTAGCTTAAAATCGATATGCTTGCCCACAATATTCTTGCTCATGATATTTCTGTGTCATGATATTTCCAACTCAATAATTGTGTCTGTCGATATTACTGACTATATATTTTGTCTGAATACCCTCATGAAGCTTACCTTCCTGCTGGCCTTCTCCTTGACTCTAAAATACAGTTTTTGTTTTACAATCCGCAGGCTTTATACTCTCCTCCAAGAACGCAAGGCGAAAGCTGAGCTCAACACTCTTACCTACTGGACCAGTCCAGCCAGCCAGGCACCCAAGAGTGATGGACATTCCTGAGGAGAATGCAGATGCACCACCTAATTTTGCAATACGGTATCATTTTTCTTTTAACAATCATATTTGGAGAAATGGGTGAGTGAGTTTACTTCCAACCTAGAAGACAGAACATTTGGAAATCTGATACCTTGGGTCTCTAGGGATATAAGTAATGTTTGCAATGCATTTAACTGTACTGTGTCATACTCATTCCTTTGTTTCCTTCCACAACAGATTGATGACAAATGATCTGCTGCTCATTGCCCAGATGAATGTTGTCCTTGTGTAGTGTTTGTCTTTGTCAAACCTTTCCCCAAATCCCATTTCCCATCTATTCATCAAACCCCTAACCCTCTTCCCCTGGGCTGTGTGATTTATTGAGGTGTGGCTTAACTTACACCATCAATGGATTGGGGGGCGAATGTGGTGAAAGCAACACTAACTCACTGCAGGATCTTCTAAGCAATAGCCCACACAGGCCCCTTTTACCCACCCGTGCATAAAAGTGATCCATATTTTAGATATCGCACAAAGAACATCAGTTATCAGCATCATCATTCAGGCCTTGTGTTGCATAACCGTAAGCTTGTCCACTCCAGACTTTGAGTCCATTTTTTATGACTCGAGGATTTCGTAAGTTACTAGTAGACCCCCATTACTGAAGTTACTACTATTGCTATTTTTTGCTATTTTATCACTATCAGTAATTCTTGTTGTGTCATGTAGTAGTCTGGTCTCAATTCTTTGTAAAGCTTTGATATCATATAATCCACTAATTCAGTGTTTTTATTTCCATTTAGTTGGATAATCCTTCCTACTAATCCTACAATTGGAGCTCACCTGGGTGGAAGTGGGACCTCGCTTGTGAAGCTGTGATGCCTTCCCTGTTATTGCTTCATCTATATTCAGGTAAGAGAACTCTCGGACGGAACTGTTGGCAGCGTGCCAAAGTAGTTGGAGCAACATCTTGAAAAAGAGAACAAACAGCACCTTGAAAGGATGCAGCCTGGAGGATCGCCTCTTTCATTTTCAAGGAGTGAAGCTTAGCCAAGACTTCCCATGGTTGTTTGCCTCCCCCAGGAGTCGGGGGCCCACTCTATGAACTCTATCAATTTTGACTTTCATACGGGTGGATCCCAGCAGCTCCGAGAACAGGCGTGTAACAAATGCCTCCAAGTCTGGACCTTCCGCTCCCTCCTCCAGGTTGCGGAGTCTACAACTATCTCTCTGAGACCTGTTTTCAAGGTCTTCTCATTTCAAGATGGAAGCCTGGAATTGTGTATGGAGGAGCTCCAGATATTAGCTTCGAGATCCAGTGTGCGTGTGCCCACTGAGTCAACATCTTGCTGGAGTGACGTTAGTTTGCCCTGAATATCTGATTGAAGAGCCTCCAGGAAAGTTTTCAGATCATATTTGAGTTCCTCCCGTAGCTCCCACTTGAAATCCTGAGGAGGTCCTGTTTTGTGGGCACCATTTTGCCTTCTGAGCATCCCACAGGAGCCACCCTTTGTGCCTGTGGGGACAAAAAGTAGCTGGAAATTCTATTTGCTTGGGATTTTTAGGCAGCATAATGTCAACAGGCACAACCCCAAGGAGCGGCAATATGCTAATGTTGGACTTTGTTCAAATAGCACTGGTACAGTGGATGTGTTTTCTCACCACACGGTGAGTTCAAAGCAAGATAGCATCTCATGTCACAGGTTCTGCTCCTTTATTATGGAGTTCCACAGGGGCACAAGTGTGTTCCCACTCATAAGTCCACAGGCTTCCCCTGGCTGGTACTATGAAGCAGTACTCTCTGGGTTAAAATGGGGGAAACCAATGCTCAGGCCCCCTTTGAGCCATCACCATATGCCTAGCAAAGGAGTGTTTATTCATGCTCTCGGCTGTCTGCTGCAGAGGATTCAGCATTTATCCCTGTAAGTGTGCCACCCGCTCCCATTATGTGCAGTCTGAGGAAGGGTCTCTCCGAGTTCAAGCACCATCAACCACTCCAGGCATTTCCCTTTCTCTTCCACATGGGGTCAAGCACTTGGCTTTACACGTAGAAAGGCCTCAGAGCCCCAGAGGTTCGCCGCTCAGGAGAGAGCTATATTGGATGTTATGGGACTCCACTCTCAGAACCCTTCATAAGCATCCCCACAGGGACCAGATATCAGCAAGCCAGTCAGCACCAGTTGCTAATTTGAGGCAGTGCCTGCCCCTCAGCTGGGTAGTAATCACTCGCTGGGCCCAGGGTGCTCGCATGGAGTGTGCCTTCACTCCTCGTCTCCTATCTGCGTGTTGTCGCATGGTGCCACGATGTTGGAGTCAGGCATTGTCGTGGGCACTGGGGCCTTTTCAAGCACATTTATTCTGGGGCCTGCATCCCTCCTGAGCTTGGCCCTCTCCTATTCCTCAACACAAAGAGGCTGTTGGTCGGACTCGGGGTTTAACTCTCTGCTTGTCGAAGTCCGGGCTGACCCCGTTCGGCCCCGCTCCACCACTCCGCCATCTTAGGTTCAGGCAGTCGCTTCTTTTCAACGCTCCTCATTAGTCAGAGTCAGGGTCAGCATCGACAGCCCACCAGTCTTCACCAGTACCCGTAGCCCTCCCAGTTGCTCATGGGTGTACCCCTCCGGAGGATCACCCCTCCTGCAACCCGGCACGGAACAGCTCCGCCGACCCCCAACCGTAAGGCAACATCATGCCACCGGCTCCGCAGCCAGTTGGGTTCGCCTTGGGGTCTGCTTACCTCAGGCTCGTGCCTTGTTCCTGCACTTTGGTGTTGTTGGGGGGCAGAGCGGGTCAGTTATGTGGAGGGGCCGCAGGCACCAGACCCGGCGAAGCCCTGCTTGGCCTTCTCTCCACCACCACTCAGTTCCAGGACCAAATAAAATCTGGTGCCATCTAGCTGTCCTAAGGAGCAATCACGCTGCCTGGGTAGTGCCCCCCAACTCTATGTCTCATATGCCACTTGTATCACCATGAGAGAAGTTAAATCACGTTGCCATGCCAAGACTTTGCACTCGACTTGCAGCGGAGCCCTTGTGGATTACATCAACTGGGCCATCTTGCTTGTGGTAAGGCACCTATCTAGTGAAGTGAGATAATTAAGTTAGTAAGTAAGGAACTACCTGCTACTGCTAGTAATCGTTTATCTAGGTTGTTGCAGACAATATAGGTCTTGGCAGCATCCCCCCTAATGGTCGAAATAGTTAGAGAGGTATAACGCTATAACTAAGCGGTACACTCTTACAAGTACATAAACAAGCTGCTTAAAAACTAAAGGCAGCAGTACAAAGTAAAAGTAAAACAAACTACTTCAGGCATAAATTTCGATAAAATGTAATAGGTTTCCCCTTTATTTTTTTTACAAACAAACCCACCCTCTTCACCCACAACCGACCCAACCCTCTCCCCAAGCAAGCTGACCCAACCACCAATGTCCAAAAATCTGAAATGTCCAACGAATAAAAAAACCTGGTCCCAACTCCCTTCCTACCTTCTCCACCCACAACAATAAGTCCCTCTCACCAAAACAAAAAATTGAAAAAGGGCTAGCAGAGGGCATTCTGTATTTGGGTCCCGAGCTGGTCCAGGCTCTGCTCCATTGTGGTGAGCCGGCTCTATATAGTGTCCAGTTACTGCAGGATGCACCACAGCAATGACCTGCTGTTGTCAGAGTGGAAGGTGGCGGCAGCAGTTGCTGTCAGCTGGTGGCGGCACTGGTAATGGGATGGCCAGGAGGCTGGAGGCTGAGGGGGACCGGCTGAACTGGGGCTGAGACTGAGAGGCAGCTTCTGCCTTTTCTTATTCCTCCAGGACAACAAGCCGTCGGTATTCGTGCTGGATATGTTCCAGCCTCTGCTGATGCAGATGAGCCAATATCTCATGCCTGTTGGTGTTGGGTGCTATGGGTTGAACAGAAGGGATAGCTGAATTGAAAAAACAAAAAGGAAAAAGACAAATTGTAAATAATGTTCTGTGCAAACAATTATTTGAAATTAGTGGATGGCACAGTAGCAGTACATTACTGGTCCCCTATGGGCAGTGGAATTTGATGTGATTATGATTAGGAGATTCACAAGGCCAATTTATGTTTTACCTACACATGCTCTGCATAAAAAGCACTGACTATGTGGCAGAAAAATATTAAGAACACTGGATTTAAAAAAATGTGATTTGATTTTTTTTTTTCAAGTAACTAAACAGACACTTTGGGCCTCATTACGATGTCGGTCGGAAAGGCTCCGAATGGCATTTGGTTTGTCCGAATCCGATTCGTAACCCACTTTTCCGACCGACTTGGAAACACATCCGACCGACCGATTACAATAGTCGGAAACCGTTCGGTTGTTCCGACTCGGTTCCAATCCGCATTTGGAGAAACCGTGTCGGTCGGAGCCAAATCATACAGGTCTATGGACCGCGTTTCTGACCGTCGCATTACGATGTCGGATTTGGACAGCCTTTCCATATCAATTTGTCCAACATGGATCCGCTGTCAAAATCTGACTTTGGGGGCCTGTTGCAGGCCCCCCTTCACCTGGAGACCTCCGGGTGGGGCCCGTGGGGATACCCAAGAGTCCATTCTTTGCAGCCATGCTCTGTGTGGCAGACACCAAGGGGTGCCCGCCACAGGGTGCAAGGTTTTTCACGACCACCCCATTTTTCATTGGGAGACTGTGTTGTCGGTCGGAACACAGGCTCCCATTGAAGTCAATGGGAGTCAAACCAAATTGTGTTTGGAAACATCGTAATCAGTCGGACTCCCCAAATCCGATTCGGTCGGAAATGATTCTGAGACCTAGGGGCCGATTCTGATTCGGGCCGGAAATCTCTCCGACCGAGCCGGACCCGGAGAGATTTCTGACTGAATCGGACCCGTGCAGCCCGACCGAACGAGTACGATGCGTCCGTATGCTATCGGACTCGAGTCGGTCGGACTCCCATTGAAGTCAATGGGAGCCGGTCGTACAACGCGTACGCGGGCTCCCATTGCCTCAATGGGTGCGAGGTAACAAGGGCGCCCCCTACAGCGGGTACGCGATGAAGCGACTCGCGCCGTACACGCGTACCCGCGTGGCTACGCGTACAGGGGGGTCCGACACGGACCCCCGAAGTACGTCTCCGACTGCTCTTTCGAGCCGGGCGGCGTGTGTCGGTCGGACTGCTCGCGGCGCGCATCGTACTTACCCGGCCGGGGAACGTCTCCATTGCGCGGTGCGAGTCGTGTCCGAGCGAGTCGGTCGGTGCGGTTCGACCCAGGAACGAGTCGGTCGGAGCGGTTGGGACACCCGAACGAGTCGGTCGGCGATTTCGCATCGTACTCGCTCGTCCGGACGCGCGTACGAATCGGTCGGGAAATAGGGCTCCGAATCGGATCCGGTTATGCCGAATCCGATTCGGAGCCCTACCTGCCGAGATCGGAATCGGCCCCCTAGTCGGTTGAAATGCTTTCCATCCGACATCGTAATGAGGCCCTTTGAGTGGAAAAATAAATTACTTCATTAATGAGTAAGGCATTATGCACTATGGAGTACAAGTTGTGTGTTGTACTAAATTAATGGAGCCATGCTCATGTGCTATTCAGCGCATCGGGTATTTTGCTACTGTCTGCCGCTGACCGGCTGTAGTTGACAATTATCTATTTTTAATTCCAATGGCTCTGCTCTTCTCCAAATGCCTCTCTGTTTCTACCCTGACTCCAAAGAGGCAGATGAATAATAAAAATGATACTAAATCACATACCTCACGTTTGAAATGTGGATATTATTATCCTGTCTGCCGTAAGTAGACGTTGGGGAAAATGATGCACTGCACTGCAGGGAAAGAAACGGGCTATATAGATTGTATATGGTACGCTCGTCACAGCGTATCCAATATGCCAAACTTGAGATCAAATCACGCACTCACTCCCACTTTACTCACTGGCCTTGCCCACCACCACATATTATTTCCTACAAATTAATTTAATGGGCAGTAAGGAAAGGAACCTTGACTTAATCTACTGCAGGGTAGGGTAGAGGGATTAGGCGGGTATTGTAGAGCTTTTTTTTTTTATAGAATAGAGGGGTCACTACACTGATCATTGATTCGTCATCTTTGGCTTATTCAGTCACTGTACTAGTCGACAGAAGTTGAAAGGGAAAAATCTGAACAGGCATAAAATAAATCCGCTATGGGAAACAATTAAATATTTTTTGGAATCATTTCTCATGGCTATAAATGAAATGTGGCACATGCCAAGAATGGATTTTTAAATATTTTGGTAGGCTGGGATGGAAGAACTTAGGAAAAAATAAAGGAGTGAAGTACTAAGAGGTGACTGAGTGGGAGAAGAGAAAAAACACCTTGTGTGTTCGGTTTGCAATGCATTGAAAACTTTGCAAATGCTGCATTAACTGAAGCAGACACACATTGCACAGCCAACACTGCAGTCCTGAATTGAACCATACTGCACTTCAGTCATAGGTGGCAAAATGCCATGGGCGGGGAGGAGGGATGATGAAGGATGGGTGGGATACATCTGCCTCACTTAACAAATACAGTGAGTCAAGGGAGTAGAACAAAAATTTTAAAAATACCCACCACTTTGAACCATATCTTTGATAACCCTACATAAATAAAGTAAGCGAAGTTGGTGAGCTGCATGCCCCTCTCCATAAGAAGAGTTGTCTTGCTTATTCATCCAAGCAATCCAAATATTAGTTCATCCTTTCATCTAATTCACCAATAGCCACCATGATTAAGCTTTATTTTCCCTCATCCAGTCTTTCACCAAAATTTCCAATCCATTATCTATTTATTCAATACAATACACACATGATAGGTGTCTATGCAAAGAATGTCTGCACATTCAAAGCTTGTACAAATGTCTCTGGGAATTCAAATGTAAAAATCGAGCAATGCAGTGAGATTTGGTGCTCCCTTGATCTGTGCTTGCTGCCACCTGAGGTGCAAAAGGCAGAACAGGAGATGCCCCGTTTGGTGTATAATTGTTCAAAAACAATGCAGAAACACTCAGAGAAGTCCAAATTATTATGAGTCCGTTCAATGAAGTGGTGAGACGAACTTGTGATTGACTTCCATGTGTTTTATTTCTTACACAGTTTTGTACATTCTTTGTTAATTCTTGATACCCAAATGCAGAAAGGCAGCCGATACGTCTTTCATTAAAGAGATTTTCTCAAGGCTGAAATAAGAATATGAATGAATAGAATGATGGTGGAGTGCACCACAGTATGGTGCCTTACTGTAAGATTCCCATACTCTTCTGACGTTCCTGCTGCTCACATACAGAAGTTTTCACTACTGATATGCAGGCTTATCAAGGCCTGGTACAGCACAGTATATCCCTAGTTCTGTGAAATCACATTACAAGAGACGTGCTGGAGCCTTATGGCTTCTTTATTGATAGCTTTGACAACACGAGTGTTTCTTAGTGAGGCACCATACTGTTTTCATGCCCCATATCATTTCTTGAACATCCATTTATTCAATATCCACTCTTTACATCAATCATCCTTTCACCCATCCATCCTCTTACAGTACCACAAAATATATAGGAGAGAGGGAAAGATTAACAACAAAGCAGACGATAAGTGAACAAGAGACCAGAAAAAGTCGGCTACCAAAAAAGAAAACCATGCAATATAAGGGAACAAAAGATCATTTAAGGATAACAGGAATGAAAGGAAAATTGAATCCATTGTGCTTTGCATGAGTGGGTTTGTATCCTGTCCTCATCGCCAAGTGAAAGGAAGATAGCAAGTAAGGGTGTCAAAGCAACTTTATTTCTCACCAGTAACACCGGCCTCCAGGCAGCAACTCCCATCCTGGAACCCAGCACTAACATTCCAATCCCCAAGATTCTACCCTAAGCCCACAACAATCATTAAACCCAACATGAGGGAAATAATAATAATAAATAATAAGACTTATTGATCAGAGCCCGCCCCCCCAGCGGCGCTGGTGGTCAGTGCCTCCTCCCCAGCTCTACCCGGATCTGTCTCAGCAACGTCCCTCTTCTTGCCCTGGGGAGCTGATGTAAGAAATGAAGAAAATAAAAAAAAAAAAGAGATTAGTGCGTCAGTTAATCTCCACAAAATGTTTATGAAAGGCAAACTCAGTCACATTGTACTTCTCTAAAACATATTGCATATAGTACTAGTTTTGGGTTTATAAACTATCATTGAGTTGCCAATACTAATCCTACAATCCCTATTCCAAATTTCCTTAACAGAAACTACATTTGGAACTAATGCATTGCAGGGAATGATCTTTGAATCTATTCTCATTTCTCAACCCCCTTGATGGACCAACTCAGTCTCTCTTTTTTGCAAAGTATAGATGCATACTACACATCAATGTGAAATAGCTTGAAACTGTATGAGCTACATAAACAAAGTGTTGAAGCTGCCTTTATATTGATACCAAATATCGACTTTAAAAGCCTGTGGAACGTTGACACAAAAGAATTAATTAAATGATTCTGAAGTTGCTGAAAGTAACGCTGCTCTCCAATGCAAGGCTTGCTCAAGAACCACATTTAGACAGTACATGATGCTAACTTAACCACAAGTGCTTGGGCACACCATATTTGGAAGTGGCGCAGTCTACGTGAACTTCACTAGAACAGATGTTGCAAATCACTTCTGTAGAAATTACTGTTACTGGTACACTGCATGAGGTTGGGCAGTCCCAAAGTGTCACGAGCAGAGATCATGTGGGTAGCAGCAAGTCACACCACCTCAGAACATACAGGTATCACGCAGTGTTGGCCTCTTCTGATTGGCCTAGTGTTCTATACTTGTGTAACTTGCTGAGGCTACTGATTGGCAGAAGCCGCCCCCTTTGCTCAATTTCCTAAGAAATGTCATAATCTTGTACTTTTAAGGAACATATTTACATGAATAGTGACGCTTTTCCCTTGTGGTTTGCACCAATAAAAAGCTTTGGAAGACTCCTCCTTGTTGGACATTGAGCCACTTTGCTGTCTGTTTCAGTGCTGCATGTACTATTGATTTGTATCTTGTCATGTAATAAATTCTCTCTTTATCATATGTGCTGACAGACTGGTATTTCTTTTAGTAGGCTTCAACAAAAGTAACAGAGAGAACACTACTCACTGATATCACTGATTCACTATGGTGACAGGAGGACAGTCTGCAGTGGCTTCTTAATTAATCGGCCAAAGCGAGCGCCAATAATGAGTAGAATTAGGTAGCGCATGAACACCTGCCTAGCAGAAACTAGAAACTGGATCACATAATAATAATTTTCCAATGTAAACTAACGTAACTTACCTCTAAGTGTGAGCAGCATGCTATTCGGAAAAGAAATGTGAGCATTGTAGAATACAAACACAACAAATAATACTGATGAGCCCCGGAATCTCAATGCGTAGCAGGTCGAGCAGGTCCTGTTCTGGATCTAAGATATCCGCCCAGTGGTGTGTCAGCTGCTTGATGGTGTGCCAAACCTGGCCGGTGCGCAGCACCGAACGGCACACCCTACCTCAGCACATCTGACGCTCCCACAGGGGATATTCACTGCCAGGCCTGCCGCCTGCTGCCAGCATTGAGGGGCGGTGGCGCTGTACAAAAAAATCTAGTGCTGCCACCTCCTCCTCACTGAAGATAGCCCAGGGCTGTGCACCCGGGCGGCGGCGCTGTCCGCAATGTAGACAACCCTCTGTCGTGGTGCTAGGTGGAGTAAAGAAAGATGAGAAAAGAAGGAAGGAAAGGAAAGAAGAAATAAGTAAGTAAGGGGAAAAATAAACAAAATACAAAAAGTCATGAAAAACACCAGCAAAATTACAAAAACACATAAAATACACAAACACAAACACACTAATATAATAAATAAAAATGAGGGGTAGATATGTTTGATAGGGGGAGGTGTAAAGAGATTAAAGAGGGATTGAAAATTTTGCCCAACATGATAACAGAGTGGAAAAACAAGATGGCCACATCCTTCCGAACCGCGTGGTGCCGATAGTGCGTGATTTAGAATGCGAGGAAACACTTTGCATTGCATTTAGCATGCAAATGGGTACGCCGGCAAGCTCTGTCCATGACATCCAGGCAATCATTTTCAGCCTCATTAAAACCATCATCATTTAATGACAATAAATTTGATGGATTTAGAATCTGGCAGCACTTCAGGGTAACATTTTCGGCAGTCAGAATTTGTTGTTCGTACTTTGTAAATCTATTATGGGTATTGTATTGGGTCTTTGTTCTGATCAGCAATATTTCTACAGAGTGTGGGACCATTACAGTTAAAGGATGTCCCATCACTATGCTCCCATCCTTTCAAGGCACACATCCACTACAGCAACCACTTTAAGGCAGCTGGGCAGTCCAGCAGCTACAGGGTCAACAGTGATTAAGAAG
This sequence comes from Calotriton arnoldi, assembly GCA_963921515.1. NCBI lineage: Eukaryota > Metazoa > Chordata > Amphibia > Caudata > Salamandridae > Calotriton > Calotriton arnoldi. Next base: position 739,012 of record CAWUFW010006938.1, read on the forward strand.
TAAACCACAGGTTTTTGAGCATCTCCATGCATTTGTGTAAGCACTGAGAGAGTAAAGCCCTCCCTCTCACTGCAAAATAAACTCTTCAGTGTAATCAGGCATTCCTAGTGCTGGGGCATGACAAAGACTTTCTCTCAGCTCTTGGAAAGCTTTCAAGCATTCGTTGTCCCAAGGAAGCAGATCAGGCACATCTTTGTGTGTCAGCCTCAATAAAGGCGTAGCCAATAGGGAGAAGTTTGGGATCCACTGTCTACAGTAACCAACCATTCCCAAAAACATTCTGACTTCCCTTTGATTTCGAGGTAGATTCATTTGAAGAAATGCTTCCACTCTCTCTGGTGACCCCTTTCTCGCTCCTTTCTCAGTGTTGTGTCTCAGATACTGAACTTCTTTCTGAGAGTACTGCAGCTTTCCTAGTGACACCTTGTGTCCCTTTTCAGCTAGGTGATTTAACAGTGCAATAGTATCTTGCTTGCAGGCTTCTCGTGTCTCTGATGCCACAAGTAGGTCATCAATATATTGCACTAGAACTGACTTATGGGGGATCTGCAATGACTCCTGATTCTTTTCAAGATCTGGTTAAAGATGGAAGGACCTTCTGTACACCCTTGTGGACCTCTGCACTATGCCAAAACTCTGTGCTGGAAGACAAAGGAAAACAAATACTAGGTATCCTCATGTAGTGGCACTGAGAAGAAAGTCTGGCAAAGGTCAATGACTGTAAACCATTCTGCAGTGCACAGAATCTAGAAAAGTATAGTGGCTGGATTCGGTACTACGGGACAACATGGACCAACTATATTGTTGATCTTTCTAAGATCTTGCACTATCCTGAATTTCTCATTGGGTTTCTGTAAACCCATGATTGGAGAGTTGCATGGACTTCCAACCAATTCTCTCAAAATCTCCTTACTCAGCATGTTCTCCAGTATAGATGTTATTCCTGTGACTGTTTCTGGTGTGAAATTGTATGGGGTGTTCTTGGATGTACTGCATTTGGCTTTAGAGTAACTCGGACTGGTTCTACACCTCTGATTAGTCCGATATCACAGTTTCTTTTAAATCAGGAGGTAATTCATCAACAGTTCTCACTGGGAACATCCCTATAGCTGAATCTGATCGAACCATCTTGAACTCACCATCCTTATCATGGGTCGGAAACTCCACTCCATCTGGCATATGGTAAATTGTGCAATTTAACTTGACCAACAAATTTCTCCCTAACAGATTTACAGGGCATATGTCGCATTTTGCCCCTCTAGCACGGGGACACTCCACAGAGTGTCCGTGTGCTTTACAAATCTCATCATTCATTCATTCAAACCACCAATTGATGACTTTCCTCAAGTAAACCAATTTTGCAGGTACTTTTTCGGAAACTGGATTAGTAATTTGCTTATTTGATACTCCTACAACTTGGATCTTCTTTCCCGAGAGGGGTAGCTCTGGGAATTCTGATGTTCTCACAGTGGATCTGGTAGCACTAGTATCTAAGAAAAATAACCCAGGGTGGCCATTCACCTCACCCTCTATGAATGGGCCATGATGGTCTACCTCTAAGACGAGCACACAATCCTCCTCCATCTGAGGCACCATCATTGGAAATAGTCGGATCCAAAACTGTCATGGTCAAATATAGGAAACTTTTGAAATGGGTTTTGATTTTGTGTTCTGGAAAGGGTTTAGATTTGCTTTGGGCCACTGACTCAAATTAAATTTAGGGTTTCCCATATTTTATTGGACCATTTGAGCTTGTGGAACTGGCATCATTGGGACCTTCTGCATTGGCGTTTGCATTAGCTGAACTGGCATGTTCTGCATTCGCACCTGGTTACCTCCTTGCATTTGCATATTTCCATTTACTCTGTCAAGATTAAGCCTACACTCCCTCTTCCAATGCCCTACCTTGTTACAATATGACAAGGGGCCATCTTCTTTAAAGTAACAACATCCATACTAGAACTCGGACAATTCGGAACACTTCTACCTTTTCCCTGTGAAACACCAAATCCTCCTTGAGCACCTTGTACTCCTGCTTGCATACCAGCCCCTTGCATTTGACCTTGATTTCCTACAAATGACTGATTCTTGAACCCTCTCTCCATGAACTACTCCTTGAGCTTTTTCTGCTTTATTTCCTGTTCATCACTACAATACTTCACATACCCCAGGATCTCATCAAGCTTCTTATTCTAACAACAGATCACACTCTGAGGTACAAAGAATTTCATAACACTAGCTTCAGGATATTCTCTCCCACTGTATTGTTAAAACACCTGAAGCAACCTCTCATAGTATTAATGAAGTGATTTTTTTGGGTTCCTGTGAAGTTCTTTTTATTTTCACCCAATCTAAATCGTTTGGAGGTACCTTGCCTTTTCAAAAAGGTAATCACTGCTTCATACTTCTCTATAACTATTGGAAACAGTGAATTAGTGCGTATCATCCTTGTCAGCTCTTTATGCACACATTGCACAACAACTTTGCAGTCAGCCCACAGATCACTTGGCACCACAATCTCAAAGAAAGTATTCAAATCAATCCACAGCACTTTAACAAATCTATTAACTTGTGTATACTGCTGCATGGGTTTGTCTCTCAATTTTGGAAAATTGATTGTAAATGCTGCAAGATCACCTCTACTCCACAGGACATGGACATATATTCCACCCTCTATTTATCTTAATGGATAAGCTGAAGCTCCTTCCAGCTCTTGTGAGTCTGTTGATTACTTTTTACTTTCCTCATTTGTTTCTGCTTCTTTTTCTTATCATGCTTCTTGGACCATTTAATTTCTAGCCTTTGAAAATGACTCCATTAATGAATGCATTTGACCAAGTTTATTTGTAAGCGCATTCCTAAAGAACGCATTGTCTCAAATGCTCCATCATCTAGCTGGAGCCTTTCATTTCTCTGGAATGGGAAACTCTTTGAAAGATGAACATCACATTTTCAAGCCAACTCAGTCAATTTGTTGTGTGTGATTGCTGCACATCTCGTGATCTCCTTACTCAAGCAAATTAATTATTTCTCCTGACACTGATTCAAATATTTTACACCTTCTGATTTTTCATACAAACTATTTTCCAATCGCTAGTGAAATCTCGACCAGGCGTAAATCAGTCTAATCAATGCAGCTTTACCCTTTGCGCAATCAGGTTCTGTCAACACCAATCAATATTAGTAAAATCACAACAGTTTATTAATGTTCCTATCTCAATTTGTGTAGTCGATGGTACTTTACTACCTACACCACAAACCTTTTGCAGACAAGAAAACCAAAAATCATTAGGTGTCTTCACTTACTTCAATATCTGTGTATCCTGGGATCTCAGGCTACGCTGAACCTGATAACGCTTCAACTTCTTAAAAAAACTATAAACATGTAAATTAATCAAAAACATATCATTCTCACATTCCAAATGACTCTTTTCAATAGCACAACAATGATCATAAATCAGAATGCATCACCCTCTTAATACTCACACCTTCAAAACAGCAATTGCCTTTGAAACCACCTTTAAAAATCACACCTTGTCTATCCTCAAGTTCTGGAAATTGGGCTGTGGGACTCGGGCATTACTTTGACTCGGGCAAATATTTATAGCTCCTCTTCTCAAGACAGAAACCATCACTCTACTACCTGCATTTGCATGAGCATAAATCTTCTTTAAAAAAAACGGTTTAACATCTCTATCCCAAACCAAAACAGGGTAGATCCCAGCTCCAGATTACATGTGTGAGTTTCCTCTCACTTCTCTGCGATAGATCTTTGCCGTTGTTTATGAGAAGATCAGGAGCTATACATCACAAAATCAACAATCACAATAATACTTTAGAATATAGTCAATAAAGAGAGTTTAGATCAGTTTAAGGATTTGATTCTCATTGAGAGTTTTAGTAAGTTTTCTTTTTCTTGAACTTCCTATAAAGAGAAGCTCACAAAGCAAAATAGTCATGCAGCAGCAGTAGCAACTGCAATCAGCAAAGAAGTCAGGGTGGGTTGCAAATCAGCATTCGACCACCAGCATAAAGCCATTAGCATTCAGCTTCAATGCGGTCAAATGGTATGAGTATGGAAAAGCATCAGGGAAGGGCAGTAAAGAGCGTAACCTACTCTAGGAATACAGATTCATGCAAAGAGCTGAAAGCAATGTTGCACATTGTTCTGTATCTTCTCTTTTCTTCCAGCTAATAGGCCACCGACTCTTCTTGAGAACCGTCTCATCCCTTCTCACATTCCTTCTCACTTAGCTTACAAAGGATTACCTTGAAATTTAAAACAATCTTTAAAACTAAAATTATGTATGAGGCCTTTCGATTCTTGGACCTCTTTTCCCATGCATATGAGCACTTTCTAATTTTCTAATAAAATAAATGGTATGTTAAACTAAATAATAGACTAATGTAAAACAAAACATTTGCAGCAATGAATATTATTCATCACCACATTTCTTCATCATTAATCGTAAATGCAATTGGTTAAACTATGAAAATTTTCTATTCATGCATTGTATTAAATGTGTGAAATAATATGAAGTCATTCTATTCAATGATACACTGTTTCTAGCAAAACATTTCAAAACTTTATTATTAATCAGATACATTGTCTAATGCAGTGTGGTGTGATGCTTTTTTTAATAAAAAAACGTGGGGATAACTATCAAGCATTTTATGCATCTCTCAGCACATTCAGTTTTGCAGCTAATATATTGAAGCTTGTTTTAACTTTTTATGAGGCCTTGCTCTAAAGTATAACTGAGTATCATGAAATTGCACATTTCAAAGTAGTGTCAGCACAAAATATTTTGCAAATTAACATTGCATATGCCTCTTTAACTATTAATTTCACATTTTTAATTAAAAAACCCTTTCACCATAAACGTCCTTTAGGTGAAAAAATATTGATCTGTCAGCACATCAATAACACCAAGCCTGCTTCTCCTTTCACAGTCACTCCTCCATCCCATGTGGTGATCCTTCAAACCTCTGACTATTGCAGACTTCAGTAACATTCTTTCCACCTCAAAATCCTCTCCTATGAAGATGATGTCTTATCCTTCACCACAGACCTCTACAAAGAAGCTGTCTCATTCCTTCTCACCACTGGCGATGACTCCCTCATTCAAGACATCTTCCCAGAAGCTCTCAAAACCGTTCAGCTTCTCCCACTCCTAAATAACCTCACACTAGACCCTGATACCCTCACCAACTGTTGGTTCAACTCTCATCTCTCTTTCATTAGAAAGAACATTGAAAAAGAAGTCTATATACAACTCCAAGATCACATCAACATCAAGCATCTATATGAATACCAATTCAGCTTCATGATGCAGCATGGAGACGGCTACATTACAAATCAAGACCTGTTAACCCCTGGTAAAGGTAGCCCCTGCCTCCTGAATTTTGCAGGCCTTTCAGTTGCCTTTGCCATAATTGTTAATATCAGCAATATACACAAAATTACGTCTTGAATGGGATACCATGGCAACAACCATCACCTCCAGGCTACCCTACTAAAACCAGTTTGTTCACAAGGGCACATCCAGGTCCCAGAAGAACCCTATTACCTACGGAGACCCAAGGATTCCATCTACTACTCAGTCACCTTTAATGTCTACCTGGAACCCCTTGGAATTCTACTTACCAATTACAAAACAAAATATCCAATATGCTGACTACGTGAAAGTTTCCTGCACTCTAGATGGCCAATGCCTCAAACACTACCTGCATCCCATCCAGACCTGGTAGCGTGGCACCCATCTGAAGCTCAATGCTACCAAGACAGAATTCCTATTATTTACCAAGAACAATAAGTAACAACTAGTCCAAATCTGGCTCAGTGATGTTAGCTTGTGCGGATTCAAACACCAATTTCCACTCAATTCTGGACACCAAGATCACCATTAGGGAACACATTACCAGAAAAACTAAGATGGCCTATGTAAAGTTGCGGGCTCTAGACCCACATACTTAGTAAATCATGACACAAACACAGTGGGTATGCTTACTGAACTGGCCAAAAGTTCAAGCGCTTGGGCCCTTTTATTAACAGGCACACGTCACTCGTGACGCCTGTGTTGGATGGATGTGGGATGGGTGTATGGACAGCCCTCGAATGAGTGGCTGATAAACAAGTACCTACTGAGATACTAGAACGTGTCCAGCAGGAAACTGCATTTCTACCAAACTTTATTAAAACCAAAACAAGTCCAACATATGGAAATAAAACTATGCACACAAGACACCACTTAGGGGCCGATTCCGATTCCGGCCGGAAATCTCTCCGACCGAGCCGGACCCGGAGAGAATTCCGACCGAATCGGACCCTAGCAGTCCGACCGGACGAGTACGATGCATTCGCATGCTATCGGACTCGATTCGGTCGGACTCCCATTGAAGTCAATGGGAGCTGGCCGTACGACGCGTACGCGGGCTCCCATTGACTCAATGGGTGCGAGGCGAACAAGGGCGCCCCCTACAGTGGGTACGCGTCCATGCGCATCGCGGCGTACATGCACAGGTAGGGGGGATCCATGGGTCCCCCCTGTGTGCGACTCGCGTGCCTACGCGTTCAGTGGGGTCCGACGCGGACCCCCAAAGTCCGGCTCCGACAGCTCTTTCGAGCCGGACGGCGCGAGTCGGTCGGACTGCTTGCGGCGCGCATCGTACTTACCCGGCCGGGAAACGTCTCCATAGCGCGGTGCGAGTCGTGTCCGTGCGAGTCGGTCGGAGCGTGTTGAAGCCGCGTACGAGTCGGTCGGCGATTTCGCGTGCGCTCACATCGTACTCGCTCGGCCGGACCCGCGTACGATTCGGTCGGGAAACAGGGCTCCGAATCGGATCCGGTAAATCCGAATCGGATTCGGAGCACTACCGGCCGAGATCGGAATCGGCCCCTTAGTATCTCAGCCTCAAGAGGCAGTCTGCAGGACAATGGTGGACAGGTGCAGCTGGAAGCACCTGGGCATTTCAGCACACATCCATAATTTAACCAGCTACCACTGAGCACGAACATTGTGTAGATTTAGTCCTGATCTTTTGACAGTATGTCCCTTGGGTCAGTGTCCACTCACGCAGTGATGGTCAGTCCTGCGTGCTCTTGCTTTGATGCGATTGGTGTCAACAGTTCAAACTTGGTAAATCAGGAGCGTTGCTGGAGTCCCACTGCGGAGCGTACTTTTGGGGAATCCCTGCACTGTGATGATAAGTCTTGCCAGGTTGGGGATGGCATCGACAATGCTTGGGACGTTTTTCTCTGAAGCCCCGGTGCCTCCTGGTACCTTATTGGTAGAGCAGCTTTCAGACCGTCTCTCATATCAGGATATCTTCGTTCAGGTTTGTCCTTGAGACCTTTTCGTTGGGTTGTCACGGGACTGCGTGGACTGCGCAGGGCTGCTTTTGGACAGCCTGGGGGCCGTTGCAGGATTGCTGACAGAATAACAATGATGTAATTCATACAACCATCATGGTAGGTGGCACAGTGGTCGGTGTGCTTGCCAACAGGGCACAGGTGCAGATGGACTGTCGGATAGTCTCTGGACACTTGGAGCCTCTTTTATAAGGCCCCCTGTGGCACCAGAACATCACTTTTTTGATGTTCCGGTGGCGCAATGTGCCACGGCATAGTTACAAGGCCATATAAAGTCACTTTAAGTGGCTTTTCATGGCCTTGTAAATATGTGCCCCTTTCACGCAGAACACTGCGTGAAAGGGACGTTCCATGGGTGTTGCTGTGGGTGTTCCCACACAACACCTATGGAATCTGAAGCATTCCCAGATTTACGAGAAATCATAAACCTGGGAATGAGTCAGAATCTAACAGCACCCCAGGGGTGGTTTAGTGAGGCGCAAAATTTCTCCTTCTTTTTTCCTTTTTCTATTTGTGCTGCATTCTGCAGCACACATAGAAAGAGAAAGATGCCTGAATTAATTGATTTTGTGCAGGAAGGTGTCCCTTCCTGCACAAAATCAATCAGCCCCACAATGCAAGGATGCCTGCGTTGGCGCATGGCAGCCCATTGTGCGCCAGCGCAGGGGAAAAGGACAGGAATGCACTGTATCTTGTAGATAAGGCGCATTCCTGCCCTTTTATTTTGACGTAGGGCAGCACAGCAAGATTCCTTGTGGTGCTGCCCTACATCAAACCCTCATAAATGAGGCCCTTGGTCTCTCACTTTTCCAGGGGCGTCTCGGTCTCTTGGTGCTTTGTGGGTGTAAGGCTCCACCCTGGTGATGAGTTGCTCCTTCATTGGATTGGGTGATGCAGATAGCAATGATGATGTGGTTACCATTAGACCTGGATGATAGGTGGTGGTGATTTGCTTGGAGCGAGGGTGACTGGAGGGAATTCGCAGCCACATAGCACACTATCTTTGCTGGTGCCATTCTTCTCCCTTGGCATCTGCGGTTGTGAGCAGGGATGCCATCTGTCTCAAACAGCCAATGCTTGGGAACTGATGGGTGCACTGGGAAGTGTGGGGTAGAGACTCAGTTTGCGCTTGCTGGTGGATTATGTTTGGTTCTCCTGCTGTGCTGTCGCCAGGGACGTTGCTCCACCTCAGTGGCTGGCTTGCGTCTGTGGGGCACTCTTTGGTAGTGGCACAAGTCCTCTGTCACTTCACCCTGTGATCTTGTGCTCTTGTTCATCTGCGGTTGTCCGGTTCTTCACTGTGACTTGTCTGGTCACACTCTCCTCTTTCCTCTCCTTTTCAGTTCTCCGCATTGTGGCATTGTGCCACGCTCTGTTCTTCTTGCTGGCAGTGTGATGTGGTGTCCGTCCACATGTGGCATGTCTTCTCTGCACGAGCTGTGGTGGCAGCTTGCCACTTGGAGTGTGCGAATCTCCTCTTGCCTTCAAGGGGCCACTGGTAACTCCATTCAAAGGCGGTGTGGGTGTTGTATTCCGCTTTAGGTGTCCGTATATAGGTTTTCCTGACACATGTCCTTATATAGGCACAATTTGCATTGCCCTTATATAGACATAGAATCCCAGTCCTTATTTAGGCATTAGCCGTGCACTCCAAATACAGGCATGGTCACCGACATCCGTCCACCCTAACGTCACAACGAGTTCTTAGAAACCAGACCCTTAAGCTCTTGGGAGTTCCCCTAGCACAGGATTATTGATTTCTCCAAGAACTCATCTATTATGCATGAACCGCTATACCTTAAGGGTTCACACCTGACGTCTTCCTCTGTCCGACTTCACGTCAATGCTAACATTCCAAGGCACCTACCAGGTATAAATATACCTTCCCTTGCCCAAGCAAGTTAGAGGAGACCTCGACTTCAGAGGAGCCCGTATCCCGGCCTGACGCACTGAGAAGACGCTGTCATCCCTGCTCGCAGAAGAATCCAGCTTCCAGTGTTCTGACTCCCTTCGCGGGGTGTTAGAGTTCGAGTCCGGAAGGAGATTCCCACCTCTCTCATTCTCAAGGTATGGAGCTGACTAGAACCTAGAGGGACTCTTGGCATACTAGACTTAACATACTCTTAGTATACCATACTAGAGAATACTCCACTTACTTCTTACCTTTCCCTGCACCTAGACTAGGTTAGGTACATTGGGGTAGAACTAGCTTAGAGAAGCATCGTATGAGTACTCGCATTTTTAGCTCATGTTATTTATGTACGTGAATATATGCTAAAAGATAATGCTAGCGCAGTATTATTTATTTCTACTGCTTACGCTGTACATTATATATCTTGCATACTGTCTTGTGATCATAACAGCTCATATCTCTTACACGAGAAACAAGACTGTTCAATAAAAACTTTTATTGAAACGCCCGTCTATTCTTTCTGTGTAACTCTGAGGAAACTAAGCATGCACGATTAGCTGAGTGAAACTGTTATCTATTGTTTCCACGATTCTGAGAAGTATTCCGATTCTAAAAGGGAAACAAAGTTGACATGTTTATGCGGTTGCCAGAAACTACTCCCTTCTTGGTTACAAGGAGTTTCTAGTGGCCTCTGAGTTAGCTGGCACAAAGTAATTAAGTTTAATATACTCGATAGGGACATACCGACCTCAGTCCTATGTCAAACCTATAGGGTATAATATTCCAATGCGCAGAGCCTATTAGGGAAATAGAAACTACACTACATGGCGCCCAACGGTTTGGTAAGGCACTAATTTAATGCTAGATACTGAGTAACTCAGTCGTGCTTTTCTCTCAGAGACCCCTACTCACATACTCCATAAGACGTCTGGAGTGGGTAGGGTTAAATATCCGCCAAAGCTAAATAGGACAAAAAACCCTAAATATTAGCTATTTTGGTTTAATCAACGTTGAAGGATACAGTGTTCCAAAATATTGTGCACCTTATCTTTTGTTTCCTTGAAACTTGTACTACATTTTTCAAAAAAAAATGTCCAATCACGGGGACGATAACACCGGGAATGGTGTAGCTGCGGCTCAACCAGTCGTAACAGCTTTTAACCTTACAGGTTTAAATGAAACCGAGGAGGGTGTTATAGACATCGCTCCAAACTTAAGAAGAGCCATCACTCTAAAACTTATAAAACACGGCCTACCACCAAGAGGGGCTAGAGCAGTTTTCATGATAGAGGCACACGAATCCTTTCAGACAGAGGTATTCTATTCATGGATAGTATTTCCTGAATCAATTTCAGTAACAAGACTGTTTCACTTCTACAAAGAAGATGAACCACCAGTGGAATATATTCCTTTCGAGGATATTGAAATTCCACTAACATACCAAGAGCATCAGCTCTGGTTTAAAGGCGCCCTAAAACATCACAAAAACATTACCAGGCTCGGTCCACTAGGTAGCCCAGGAGCAACATGGCCGATTCTAGCCGGCTACACTCCTCATCCTGACCTCGATATAATGTCAGACGAGGAATTACTTACTCAACTTACAGAGTTAATAAAAATTTACAGACAATTAGTCCAATATGTCATGCAGACTTTCACAGTCCAACCACCATTGAGCATTCCAAATCAAACCCCTCAACAGGGGAATACACTAAAAATGACTCCACAGACTTTATACGCAGTCATGGGTAAAATGCCCACAAAACGTGAGCAAATTCCATTCTGGATAGCTCAAACAATTACTCAAATCGAAGCAGTATTTCCTAATACTAGCCCTTATGAGAAACACAGAATACTAACAATCTGTTTACCAATGGGGATCACACCACAACTGGAAGATTGCACCACTTGGGGCGCAGTCTTTGCTGCCATCTATACTAAAACACATGGTGTTCCGTCAATTGCAGCAATACCAGATGTCCTGAAACAAATTCAAAACGAATACGGGGCAGAGCCTGCTCTGAATTTAGGTATGAAATTACTGAAAAACTTCGACCAGGTCTCAACAATAATATTATCTAATATTAAAGGGGAGGCAGCGTCCGTGGCGATCCGCCAACGCTTAACGGAATTTGATGTTACAGAACATCAACCAGAACTACCCAGAATAATAGAACAATCTTATGCAGAATTGGGTAGAGATAGTTTGGGTGGAAAACCTTTGAAGCCAAAACTATCTGAAAGTCCGGAGAAGGACTCCATTAAACAAACTCCTACATCTTCTAAAAAGAAGTGTGAAACTAATAAACACAATTCAAACGAGAAACGTTCTCAATCCCGAGGTAGGTCTCCTCAAAAGGAGCCCTCTGAAAGGAGGTATAACCTCAGGAATAGGGATAATTTAAAAAAGCCTGACAGGTATCAAGATACTGATACACGTTCCTCTCGTACCTTTCAGATATCGTCACAGACATCGGAAAGAAGAGGATGGTCAGAACATAGAGAAGAACGCGTGAAATCCGAAAACGACAAACACGTTCAGAAAAATAAACCAAAACCTCAATTCTCAAAAAAGAAGGTAGCAGGTCTGAAGATCAGACATGCCGAGAATACTGAGAACACAACTCAAGAACGGAGAATGGGCTCAGACAATGCTGGACAGTGCAGCAGAAGTCACAATAGCTCGCCAGAACCTGAAGGAACTTCTGGAGATAGTGGACTTGAATGAGTACATCACAGTATAGACTATAGACACCAGGGTTAGTATTCCACAAAAGTTATATGAAATAACACTCCGAATGGAGGGAGACATACCAAGAAAGGTGAAAACACTCTTTTGGGAGAAACTTTCAAGGGGTTATGATATACTTCTAGCAGAAAAAAGACTGGCCACCACAATTTGTCAGGGAGTGCCCACATGGTGAGAACATCATTATGCCTGCCTTCTCCAACCATATTCCAATTCACCTAAAATATACTTATGCCAGGAAATGGGCAGTTGCCCAGGCCCCAGCATTATACAAAAATCATGTAGGATGGGATGAGGACTCACCTCACCATAAAATACAGCTAAAAAATGAACCTACTGCGCAAAGGCAGTACCCAATAAAGCAAGAAGCTAAAAAACAGGTCAGGGAGATCTTAGATCAACTTGAATACCAAGGGGTGATTGAAACATGCACCTCCTCAAAGAACAATCCTTTGTTTCCTGTATCCAAACCAGACAGTACATATTGTCTAGTTTTGGATTACAGACACTTGAACACTTGTTCTAAAACATTTGCAGTGCAAAATGCACATAGTACAGCATTAATGAATAACATTGTGCGTAAAAAATATAAAACGACATTGGATATTTCAAATGGTTTCTTTTGTCAAAACATAGCACCTGAAAGCAGGTACTTAACAGCTTTCTCAATAATAGGGACCCAGCGTCAATTTTGTAGACTCCCACAAGGGTTGAAGAACAGCCCAGGGTTATTCTCAGCGAGGGTAACAGAGTTACTACAAGTTTATGATAATGAGGCATTGCCATATGTCGATGACATCTATCTGACAGACGATGACCTAGATAGGCACTTGAACAGGGTGAGTACCATTATATTAGGCTTCGCCTCTGAGGGCTATAAATTCAACTTTAAAAAATCCAGAATTGCCCATCTCAATGTCCTTTTCCTAGGATATGAGCTTTCAAGTGAAGGCAAGAGCTTGGCAGCTAACCTTTTAGAAAAGTGTGCACTGCTCCAACCTCCAAAAACGCTGAAAAACTTACAATCCATCTTGGGTTTCCTAAATTTTGGAAGAACTTACATTCTAAATTACGCAGAAAGGGTAAAACCTCTCTACGAATTAATCAAACCTGATTTTTCAATCAAACATTGGACACAGGAACACACAGAAATCTTACGTTCACTCCAAGCTAACATGTTAGCAACAAATCACTTACAAACACGCGTAAGTCAACGCAATTTAGTGATCCGAATAATTTCGGGTCAATGCGGATTCACCTACTTAACATTTAATGAGGGTGAAAAAGTACTAATAGCATACAAATCACATTTGTATACACAAGCAGAAATGCGCTTCACTTCAACAGAAAAAATACTGACATCAGTTCAACCTGCAGTAGCAAAAGAAAGAGCTCTAGCCCAAGGGACACACATTATTGTCGTAACCCCAGTACCAGCCTTAGAGGCGGTCACAAAAGCGAGCATTCCAAATGCAAAAGCTTTACATCCTAGATGGATACAATGGGTTAATTCTCTTGCTGCAACAGATGTTGAATATGTCTTTGATCCTGATTTAAAAACACAAGCGTTCCTGCAATATGAACATGAATGTCCTCTGCCCACTGAAATTCTGCCTCTCGATCAGTACAAATTTATAATTTATACTGACGGATCCGCACAACCCGCTACAGGGAGTAAGCAAGCTTACAGTGCAGCGTGCGCAATCGTTAAAGGTCGCATGCAAGATGGTAACTTCAGACCAATGGTCACTAAAACTCAATCTCTAGGAGATTGTACAGCTCAGCGAGCTGAACTACAAGCATTCAAACTGGCACTTGAAAGTACAGATCGCGAATTCCCCACACTAATAGTGTGCGATTCTTTCTACTGTCTTCAGTCGTATAATGAATATATACAAAATTGGCTTGAAAATGGGTTCAAAGATGCAAAAGGTGGCACAATAAAGCATAAAACGCTTTGGGAACAAGTAGTTCAGTTAAAAAACGAACTACCAAAGGCTCACGTGATACACACGCTGAGTCATCAACGTGATGGCATTCACGTTGCAGGGAATTCATTGGCTGACGAAGCTGCAAAGGGGGCTGTTCAGACGGCTTCCGTAGCTGCGATCACTCGTTCAAAAACGAGAATAGACAGTGAGATATTGTTGGCTGTCAATGCTTCAAGCAAAGGCAGTGGTGTAGCATTACCAAAGAAGTTTCCACTCAAGTACTCTTATGTAATTGATGCGAACAACGTTCCTTTTGCTCGAATCCCTGGAGTGGGGGATAGGGTAATTCCAAACATGGAACGTAGATTAGGACCAATCCTAGCAGCACATGAAGGGATAGCCTCTGCCCATGCAGTTGTTTCTGCAACAGTATCTTTACTTAAACAAAGATATTGGTGGCCTGGCATTAGGAAACAGACCAAGAACTATGTTTTAGAATGTGAAATATGCCAACAGATGAAAGTCTCCACAGTGAAACGTCCTGCGCAGACACCCCTGTTAATTTCAGACAAACCATTAGCTTGTGTTTACCTAGACCACTGCGGTCCCTTGCAAAGGGACGGTAACTATAAATATATAATGGTCGCAGTGGATCCATGCTCAAGGTTCCTATGGATATGGCCTCAGCGCTCGGCTGACGCTCTAACTGTTATAAAAGATTTGCGAGTCTTTATCGGCACATACGCAATAGGCACACTACATTCTGACCAGGGCCCTGCGTTTAGCTCTCTGGCTTACAAAGAAGCCATGGCCAGTTTGGGCGTTGCATTGCGGTACTCCTCTCCGTTTCATCCTGAGGGAAATTCTGTTGTGGAAAGGAAAAACCGGGACATAAAGCAGTCTATAACAGCTAGAGTATTAGGTTCGGGTGATGGGTGGGTCAAACATCTTTATGGGGTCCAACGCTCATTAAATAATTTGCCAAGAAGTTCTCTAGGGGGGGTCACTCCATATGAGGTCCTATTTGGGACAAGAATGTGGGTTCCTGATCTCGAACGGAAAGGTACAGTGGTGGAAAATAAACCCTTTGATAACAAAGATCGTTTGGCTGTTTTACAGGATCTAAATGAACTAAGATCGAAACAAAGCAACGTATTCCTGAAGCCAACCACCACTGGGGAAAAACCGGCAGTCCCAGCAAGGCCTGTCTGGATCCCAAAAGCTGGGGATCTAGTCAGAGAGAAGATTGCGGACAAGAAGGAATTTGGACCTTCTTACAGACAACCAGTACCTGTCCTAGCCGTCCACGGAACAAGAACAGTACTTCTGCCGCCCCTTGCTGGAAAAAAGGAGAAAAGATTTGTGTCAATCGACCTCATCAAACCACAGTATGTGGCCAATACTAAATAGTAGGCCTCGTGGACTCCGACCTAGTAGCAGACGCCCTCCTCTCGCTACTATCCAAGAGGTTCAGACTGAAAGACTAATAACCATCGAGAATTCAGCAGTAACAGATGAAGGACTAAGCAACAATCTCTCTGCTCCCGTTCCCCGCGAAGGTCACCGAGAAAATCGTCAACAAACAACTGACCCGCTACCTCGAGGAGAACAACATCCTGGACCCTTCCCAGTCCGGCTTCCGCAGCAACCACAGCACCGAAACCGCCCTCATCGCCGCCACCGATGACATCAGGACCCTGCTAGACAACGGAGAAACAGCAGCCCTCATCCTCCTGGACCTATCAGCCGCCTTCGACACGGTCTGCCACCACACACTACGAACACGCCTTCATGACGCCGGGATCCAAGAGAAGGCCCTGTACTGGACCACATCCTTCATTTCCGGCAGAACACAAAGCGTCCGCCTCGCCCCCTTCCGATCCAAGGCCACCAAGATCATCTGCGGCGTACCCCAAGGCTCCTCCCTCAGCCCAACGCTGTTCAACATCTACATGGCACCCCTCGCCCACGTCGCCCGACAGCACAACCTCAACATCATCTCCTACGCCGACGACACCCAGCTGATCCTCTCCCTCACCAAAGACCCTCACACCACCAAAGCCCACCTCCACGAAGGAATGAAGGCCGTCGCCGAATGGATGAGGACCAGCCGCCTGAAGCTGAACTCGGACAAGACGGAGGTCCTCATCCTTGGTTCCAACCCTTCAGCCTGGGACGACTCCTGGTGGCCAACATCACTGGGAACAGCCTCGCCACCCACCGACCACGTACGCAACCTAGGGGTCATCCTCGACCCCACCCTCTCCATGACTAAGCAGGTCAACGCCGTTTCCTCATCCTGGTTCAACATCCTCCGAATGCTCCGCAGGATCTTCAAGTGGATCCCCACCGAAACAAGAAAAACAGTCACCCAGGCCCTCGTCACCAGCAGGCTGGACTACGGAAACGCCCTCTACGCAGGAACGACGGCTAAGCTCCTGAGACGGCTGCAACGCATCCAGAACGCCTCTGCACATCTTATCCTCGACATCCCCCGACGCAGCCACATCACACCCCACCTGAGAGACCTGCACTGGCTCCCTGTCAACAAGAGGATAACCTTCAAGCTCCTCACCCACGCACACAAAGCACTCCACAACTCCGGACCAGCCTACCTCAACAGACGACTCAGCTTCTACACCCCCACCCGCCAGCTCCGCTCGACCAGCCTCGCCCTCGCCACAGTCCCCCGCATCCGGAAAACGACCGCCGGCGGCAGATCCTTCTCCCACCTCGCCGCCAAGACCTGGAACACCCTCCCCACCAACCTCCGACAGACCCAAGACCTACTGGCCTTCAGAAGACTCCTCAAGACCTGGCTCTTCGATCAGTAGCAGCACCACCCCCTCTTCCCCCAGCACCTTGAGACCCTCGCGGGTATGTAGTGCGCTTTATAAGTGACATGATTGATTGATTGATTGAACAATGCTATGGAACTCATCCCTCTTGAAACTCAAGTAACAGTTCGTCCAAATACACCTGTTTACACCAGCGTAACAAGTGATCAACTGGTTCCAGCGATTTCAACAAATCCTGATGCAATTCCAACAATTGACAGAACTGCTTCTGGCTATTTCATTAACTTTGATACGTTTTCTGAGGATCCGAGTGAACCTGAAACGACGCCAGCATCAAAAACTTTCAAACAGCAAGTACAAGACCTTTTTTCATTTTCTGAAAAAGACTTATCTGGTTTCACCATGGATTGAACTATGGATTATTTCTGGAATATTTTTCTTTCTGCTTTGGTTAGCTTTGGTTATGACTATCAGCGTGCTTATAAATGGCAGATACATCCGTTTGGACATTGAAAGTAAAAATGTGAACTTACTTTTGAAACCACACAAATCATCCCATCGTGAAGCTAGAGACTTGTCAGCAGTGAACATCACAGCCGTTCCTATACAGGATGGTATAGTGTGGGACAAAACCGATTTCGATATCTTCGGCCCTACGGAACTTTTGAACATTCCACATTTATTTAAAATTTCATTAAGTGATTTTATTTCGTCCAGTACCTATTCTGATGATTGGGACTTTGAGACTGTAAATGATATGATGTCTGACCTAGAAAGGTCTGCTGCATTCTCTAACAATGAATATTTAGAGGGTTCATCAGACTATGAACAGCTATATTGTTACAACCACTATGGTCATCATTTCTTGCATAAATCTGCAACACCTAGAAATGTGTTTATGTTTAACCAATGGGAACATTGTCCTACACCACCAAAAGGTAGTTCAAAAACGTTTGCTAAAAAGTTTCCTATTTTTCAGGGTACAATACATCTGATCCAGAAACATTTTACTATAAAAATGTAAACAAAACAGGACAGAAAATTATGTTGACAAATACAAAACAGATTTACTCTGCAGCATTTATTACCCAATTGTCTAGACATGGATTTGAATTTTGGAAAGACACAATAGACACAAAATCTGTCTGGGGTTCTAAAGATTGGCAAGTACAGGGGATAGAAGCTTTGTTTAGAGCATGTATCATCCCTCAGCAAATAATGTTTTTGAATGACACTGTGCAACAAACGTCTTGCCTTGGTTTAGCCAAGATCAAAGACATGAAAACACCTTCTGTACCAACACCTGCAAGTAATAACACTACACAGGCAGCGGTTACAGTTGATACAATACTACAAACCAACAGAACAGATCCTGATTGGAAAAACTGGTTACTCTGACCTACAAACACAAACATCTGTCAAGAAAGATTCCTGAATAGAAGACAGGGCTTTACTATCCATAGGCCAGACCCACGATACGTTCAAAGACAACATCCGGGGGTAGTAACAACATACAGTGTAGGTAAATCGTGCCTCGACTGGCTACAAAAATCTACACTTGAGGATGTGAAACAACACTTATCTTTACTTAAAGAAGACGCAGACCTTAGGGAATTCTTGCTAGGACCAAGAAAACCGTTTCATATATGCCGGCATCTATGCTGCTTATAATGAAGTATGGAAGGTTTCACAGGCAGAGGCCGCAGAACGAATACGTGAACTTGATCGTATTAACTTAGAGAAATCTCTCACTGTGGTCGACAATGTGTTAACAACTTTGTCATCCAGAATTTATTCATTGGACAACATTGTATCCTCTGCTATTTACATACTGGAACAAGATTTAGCCATGTTACAACAAGGCCAATCTCAGTTACGTTCTATTATGTTATTAAGCTGGACGCTGCAATCTTTGCGTGCGGGCTTTGTGCCTTGGCGTTTTATCAACACGTCGGCTCTGTTTGCAGAATACAATCTGACTGATAAACAGATCGAACTGGCACAAAGGGGAGCAAAGTATACAGTGCTGAGCATTGAAAAAATGGAAAAATTACCATTCACAGTGGCAGAAAAACCAGCTACAGAATGGCTTATTCATGGCAAAATCACTCTGCCTGTCACTACTTTTCAGTTTCAGTATTGCCTCAAACAAATGCAAGCAGGCAAATATTAAAGGTTGGGTAAAGAATACATTAAGATATCCTGGGATTTACCTTACGAATACAGATGTTGGAGTGGGGATCGTGAAGTGTTTCTTAGCAGTATACACTGTGAAAATGCACTAAGCGGTTCACTCATATGTCAGGACATTTCTTTACACGGGGCTTGTAATGGTTCTGTGGCAAATTTGTCCTGCCACCAGCAGGGTACACCAGCTACTGTGATTAATCCAACGTTTGGCCAACTTTCTAACGGGAGTTACCTTATGTTGAATGGTCAGAGTTGCTGTGGCATGTTGCCAAGCATCCCATATCTGGTAACGGTCGACTCCAGGGTCACTTGCTGTATGCAAGTATTGTTTGCCCCAAGAGACACAGTCAGGGAGTCGCCTTTGTGGCCTTCGTTGAATGTTTCTTTTATACGTTTTGATACTTTAAGCAGAATGAAAGCCATGCTTTTGCAACAGACCGTGCCTCTGACCTCGGCCAAAGAAATCTATGATTTACAAATTGCAAGGACTTCGGCTGAGATACAGGCTTTAATTCGTACAAACTGCCCTATACATTTCACAGAAATGATGGGACGTATCTTTAACATGTCTGATACGAGCGGTATTGTGCATGTATTTAAGACCATCTGTTCGGGACTGTTAGCACCATTCCAGGCAGTCCTCGGCATCATCCCAAACTTCGCACATTCGGTGTTTGGTGGTGTGCCATTAATTCTAGCACTTGTTGCAGGAATCCTATTTCTATTCCTACTATTACGCTATGGCAAGCCTATCCATCAACATCACTCCGAGCGATGTGGAGAAAGCTCTCCTAGAACGGAAGTGCCGTGAGCGCATAGTGCAACTTTTGGGCATACCTTGTCTACGGGAACTTAATACAACATGGTTTCTGTCATTCAGACCAATCTGGCAAGATTGCATCTTACCTGTTCTACGCTGCCTGCTTTGCGGAGAAGAATGCGTGCTAGACACCTGTCTAACACTCCCATCAGTCATGCCAACGGATATCGATACTCTGCTGGACCCGATAACGGCCCATGCTCTGTGTTGTCCCCAGAGGCTACCAATCCTGATGACGGCATTCATTGAGATCTCACAGACGCTTCCTGCTGCTGCTGAGGTACGAGATGGATCAACAGGCACACAGGTAACAACGGACGCGAACATTGCTGCGGCATCCTATGCTGAAGGTGATGCTTCTCATCTCTGTGCGATTAACCTTCTGAACGAGGTGTTCCAAATGTCACCAACTTCAGTAGACGATATTTTGTCTACAGAAATAGATGATTTCATGTTTACACCAGACTCATACACTGACTTTGATTCGGCTCACAGTGTACCAGGGACGCAATGAATTTGGCCTTCATATTTTCAAAACTTGGAACTCTTCCTAAAATTGAACTTTTTTTTGTTGAAAATACATGGCAAAACAATCTGCTTACAGTAGAACTATTCTTATAAAACGGACTTCTTTGAATACTTCCAGGGACACATTGTCACCTTATCTGTCTAAAATTTCATTTAATACCATGATATGCAATGGCTTTGGTTTTTGAAAACTTGTCAACCATTTCATCATATGTATATATTTCTGCTTATTCATTCATGTTGCATTTATTTCCAATATATGCTTCGAATGAAAAAATGCTTTAAAATGTACAGTACCTATTGCATTCAACAGTTTATTTTAAACTTCTTTTAATATGCTTTTAGAAATGTTTTTAGCAACATGTGGTACTCAGTTTAATGTTTAGCATTTAATGTTTAGCATTTAGTATTATCTTCATTCGAAAGTGGAGTGGGTGTTGTATTCCGCTTTAGGTGTCCGTATATAGGTTTTCCTGAAACATGTCCTTATATAGGCACAATTCGCATTGCCCTTATATACTCATAGAATCCCAGTCCTTATTTAGGCATTAGCCGTGCACTCCAAATACAGGCATGGTCACCGACATCCGTCCACCCTAACGTCACAATGAGTTCTTAGAAACCAGACCCTTAAGCTCTTGGGAGTTCCCCTAGCACAGGATTATTGATTTCTCCAAGAACTCATCTATTATGCATGAACCGCTATACCTTAAGGGTTCATTCCTGACGTCTTCCTCTGTCCGACTTCACGTCAATGCTAACATTCCAAGGCACCTACCAGGTATAAATATACCTTCCCTTGCCCAAGAAAGTTAGAGGAGACCTCGACTTCAGAGGAGCCCGTATCCCGGCCTGACGCACTGAGAAGACGCTGTCATCCCTCCTCGCAGAAGAATCCAGCTTCCAGTGTTCTGACTCCCTTTGCGGGGTGTTAGAGTTCGAGTCCGGAAGGAGATTCCCACCTCTCTCATTCTCAAGGTATGGAGCTGACTAGAACCTAGAGGGACTCTTGGCATACTAGACTTAACATACTCTTAGTATACCATACTAGAGAATACTCCACCTACTTCTTACCTTTCCCTACACCTAGACTAGGTTAGGTACATTGGGGTAGAACTAGCTTAGAGAAGCATCGTATGAGTACTCGCATTTTTAGCTCATGTTATTTATGTACGTGAATATATGCTAAAAGATAATGCTAGCGCAGTAATATTTATTTCTACTGCTTACGCTGTACATTATATATCTTGCATACTGTCTTGTGATCATAACAGCTCATATCTCTTACACGAGAAACAAGACTGTTCAATAAAACCTTTTTATTGAAACGCCCTTATATTCTTTCTGCGTAACTCTGAGGAACCTAAGCATGCACGATTAGCTGAGTGAAACTGTTATCTATTGTTTCCACGATTCTGAGAAGTATTCCGATTCTAAAAGGGAAACAAAGTTGTCATGTTTATGCGGTTGCCAGAAACTACTCCCTTCTTGTTTACAAGGAGTTTCTAGTGGCCTCTGAGTTAGCTGGCACAAAGTAATTAAGTTTAATATACTCGATAGGGACATACCAACCTCAGTCCTATGTCAAACCTATAGGGTATATTATTCCAATGCGCAGAGCCTATTAGGGAAATAGGAACTACACTACATGGGGAGGACACTCTCTTTGCAGTCTTTGGCTCACTGCGGAGCAATGCTATTGCAGTTGAGGTGTTCTCTTTCTGCATTCAGGCCATGCTAGGCATTTCCTGAGTGTGTGCTGCACACGCACACCTCTGTCTCTGCTGTGGCTTGCCAGTAGGGGGTGCATGATGCTCTCCTCCCCTGTCATGAAAAGAGTCAGTCTGTTCCTCCTCCCTTGCAGAGGCGTCCGGCGGTGGCAGGCATTCACCAACAGGGGGCATGCCATGCTCTCTTGGCCAACCTCAGCTATGGTCTCTGCTGCAGCATGGGGGATGGGGAGCAGCTCTATTTGAGCAGGGAGATGTGGCTGCAACACAAGTTTGTGTTCATGCACTAGATATTCTTTATAGTTCAGGCCTGTGTTTATTTCTGCTCCTTTTCTGTTGATGATTGTCACTCAGGCACATGGTAGCCTCAAGTGCAGGCTGTCCTGCAAGGTTGTCTTGTTATTCACCCCTTGAGGCAGAGGACAGTCAGTGTGTCACGAAGCAAACCACTTCTTCAGTGCTGCAGTGGCAGCAGGTGGCCACTAGGGGGCGGACGGTACACTCAGCAACCATCCTGTATTCTCTCTGGCACTGTCCCTGCTGCCCTGGGCAAGGACACTGTAGGTCTCCTTTTGTTTTGATTTTCTTTTTTCATGTGGGGTGGCCAGGGCGCTCATCTCACATGCATAATAGTCTTCATATTTTAATTGAGGCTGCCTGTGTGGGAGCCTCATTCTCAGGCACTCAGGGCTGATTGCGGTGCAGCAAGCACCCGCTAGGTGGTGCTGCAGTCACTTGTGCTGGTGTCGTGGCAGCTTCCTGATGCTGCTGGCGTGTTGCCCCCGCAGGCGCTGGAGGTGCAGTTGCGAGGGTGGGGCACTCTATGGAGGAGCAGCCTTGTTTTCTCCCCTGCTGGTGGGGTGCTTCAATTGGCTGCCAGCAACTGTCTTAATGCCGGATCGCCTCTCTTCATACCATGGATTACATGCAGGCTTCGCTGGTATCTTCCATGCCCCCCATTGGGAGGGCGCTCCTCTAACCTCCTCACACAGGGGCAGAGGGTGGCAGGTGCTTCACCAGGTAGGGGCCACAAGGCATCTGTCACCGGTGTACCACTGCTAGTGTTGCTGTTGGTTCTCTGCGCAGCTTGCGGAGCTGAAACTGTCACTCAGCGGGCGAGCTGCAGAGCACCGTTCACCAGGCTTCCGTATCTCCTCGTGCCCCGCCCAGTGCACAGCATGCAAAGCGAGGCAGAGGGTGTGGGAGCTATGAGGTATGTTGGTGGTCTCTGCACTGTGGGGAGGCCTTATGTACAGACTTTGCTGTGATTTTGTACATGGGGCACCCGCTGTTTTGAGAGTGCGTGGCTCGGGCAGGTTTTGGGCACCTCACCAGGTTGGGTATTACATGGCGTGGGCCCGGTCATACCTGGAGGGTAAAGGCTCATTCTTCCTACTGATGGTGCTGCTTCTCGCCGCTTTCCCTTCTCCACGCAGACCACCTCACTCAATTCCTCAGCAGGTGTGGCGAGGTGCTGCAGTGCCTCTATTAACTGCTTCTCACGCGGGGACAGGGTCACCCTCTTCCAGGGGTGACATGACCACTTCCCCGGGCAGACAGTAGGTCACAGTGCCTGTGGGGATGTCCCCTCATTCTTGGCAGTTGAGGGACGAGGTGGC
Organism: Calotriton arnoldi; assembly: GCA_963921515.1. NCBI lineage: Eukaryota > Metazoa > Chordata > Amphibia > Caudata > Salamandridae > Calotriton > Calotriton arnoldi. Next base: position 762,661 of record CAWUFW010006938.1, read on the forward strand.
ACAGCATGGGTGGTCAGACCCCTCGTCGCCATTGTAAAGTTGTGGGCTCTTGGCCAACATACTTAGTAAAACATGACCCGGACACAGCAGGTATGCTTACTGAACTGGAAGTGCTCGGGCCCTTTTATTAACAGGCACATGTCACTCATGATACCTGTATTGTATTGGTGTGAGGTGGGTGTATTGACAGCCCTCGAAGATGTGGCTGATAAACAAGTACCTGCAGAGACAGTAGAACATATCCAGAAGAACACTACAGGCCTAGTACCAGATCTCTACTGCCGAAAGTTCTCCCAGACTCTGCAATGTACTCCCTTTATGGCATCCTCTACGCCACAGCACTCATCAAGGGCCTGAAGAAATATGACCTCATCACACTGATGGAACTCCACAGACTCTTTCCCGTATACAAACCCCAGTCTGGACCCAGCCATATGCAAATCAGTCTCATGGGAACAGACCAGCCTGAACTGCCAGGCCACGCCCTTCCTGGAACGGAAACAAGCATCCTGGGACTGGTTTCGGGGGTTTCACCCCTCATCAGCCAGGCTAGCTTGATTCCAGTGGCACAGCGAGCAAGGGACCCACATCTGGGCATACCCTTGGCCACTTAGGGCGAACATAGCAAACACAACAAGATGATGGATGGAGTGCTGAAACTTTTCAACCACTCACCCCCAGTCAAGAGATCTGGGTTTAATCCATCATTCTTTTGCTCACTATGCCTCCCCTAGTTTAGACTCAGCCATATGCAAATCAGTCTTGACCCTGTTCTCATGGGAGCAGTCCAGCCTGAACTGCCAGGCCAGGTCCTCTCTGAGTGGGACGAGTATGCCCAGACGTGGGTCCCGTGCTCTCCATGCCACTGGAGTCAAGGTAGGCTGGCTGATGAGGGGTGAAACCCCAAAACCGGTCCAAGGATGCTTGTTTCTGGTCCATGGAGGACCTGGCCTGGCAGTTCGGGCTGAACTGTTCCCATGGGGAACAGGGGCAAGACTGATTTGCATATGGCTGGATTTAAACTGGAATTGCTTGGGGGGGGCAAAAGAAAGATGCATTAGGCCTAGATCTCTGTACTGGGGTGATTGTTTGACATTGTTCAACATTCTGTCCATCAATTGTTCTTTTTGCATCTTTCCCGTATACACCACTGGCAAAACCAGCTACTTCATGAACAAAGTTATCAAGACCAGCACCCTTGCTTATCTGGCTGACCATCTTGCAGCCACAACATCATAAGACTGGAAATGAAGAAGTGCAAAAAAGAAAAAAAGCAAGCGCGTGTGAGACTTGCCGTCCCCTAGCATGATTTTCAGTCGCTTGGAGGGCACCTGACAAGATTTTTCCAACGTCTGCAGTCGCGATCGTTCGTGGTCAAAAAGCTGCTGCTCGAGTAGAAGATCTACTTGAGCAGCAGTAACATCAACTCGAGAAGATGCGCCCTCTGGTGCGCTGCGTGGTACTGTTCACACTGGTTTTTTAGTGCAGAATGAGCTCCTGGTGCTAAATCACAGTGTGAGCAGCGCAACATGCCTATTTCTGCTTGTGCACCGAAGAGTTTGTTTATAACTCCATAGAATTACGCAGAGTGAAACCCCGCGTTCCACCCAGGCCTGTTTGGATATCTCCCATAAGGTCAGCTGCTGAAATGTGGGTCCTTGAGTTTGGAACGGACAAAGAGTTCCTTGATCCAGCAGCTTGAAAATCAAGTTTAAAGTTTATTAATTTTCAGATGTATTTATAAGTCAACATTAAAACAAAAGCAGAGACATTACACAAGGCATTAGTGGAAATTACATATCACCATAACAAGATTTGAAACATTTGCATACACTGTTAAATAATTTCTACAAGAGAAAGATATTGTGTAAATTATGCAATTTTGTAGTGAAATACATGAAATTGCAAACTTATGTGACGGGCAAATGGTAGAGGGCCTAACTGCTGCTGCCAGTATGTCTTCTGATCCCTGGGATGTAGCTTATTCTGCGGTTATCATCACTGACATGGCCCTGGCAGTAACTGAAATGAAGGCAACACAAACATATTGGATCAACTTAGGGCCTGATTTAGATATTGGCTGATGGGTTACTCCATCTCAATGTTGACAGATATGCCATCTGCTAAAATATAAATCCCATTATATCCTATGGGATTTATATTTCGGCGGATGGGATATCCGTCACAGTTGTGACAGAGTAACCCATCAGCCAAGATCTAAATCAGGCCCTTAGTGTAAGTGTTAAATAGGCCTGCGCAGTGAACTCTGCTCCGTTTGTGGAGTTTTCCGCATTCTGCGCTCCGCGCAGCATGTAGAGGTTTTATCTTCTCTCGCACTCACCAACTTCAAGTTGGCGAGCGCGAGTGAGGAAAATCCACCTCCCGGAGAGATTTTTTCTCGCTGGCTAACGTCAAGTTAGCGAGCGCGAGGGAGGAAAATTCAACTCCTGGCGAGATTTCTCAATGCGGGCAGTTGGATTTCTCATCGCGGTCAGTCGTGGATGGTTGCGACAGCTCGCATTGAGAAACCTTCTGTTCGTGTTGAGAAAGCAGCTGCTCAAGTAGAAAATCTACTCGAGCTGCAGAAAAGAGGCAACCCCCTCTTGCACTGTGCATAGTGCCATTTGCGCTGATTTTACAGTGCAGGGTAAACACCCAGCAATGAAAATCAACACAAACGACGTGAGCAAATGCTCTTCGCCGCTTGTGGAACTCCGCATAGTGCAGCTGAGTTTTTTGGTCACTTCGCAAACTCCACCCAGGCCTAGTGTTAAACAAAGTGTAAGTGTTATTAGAACATTGGAATTTTGGGAGCTCCATTGAAAACAATGGAGTGCTCCGGGCTGCTAATGGCCGGTGGAAGCCCGGAGCTCCTGCATTACAATGCTTTTTCACAGCTGTTGCTGTGAACAAAAGGCCTCACGGAGCCTGAGGGGATTACAATCCCCTTGGGCTCCGCGAGGCCTGTATTTTACAAATTAGAACATTCTGCCCTCTAGGGGTGAAATGTTTAAATAGCCTTAGAGTCCTCCATAGAGGGCTCTACCGACAATTAAAACCCCGCTCCCTTGTTAAAGGCCTTCGTCGAAACGCTGGAGTTGGCCTTTAATGGTCGGTAGATCCCGCTACAGTTGGCTCTAAGCTCTAAGGCTTTAATAGAAAACACTCTGAAAAAGTTTGAAAAATTCCTCTTTTGAAAACACAATATTAATTACAGAATTAAAATTTTAATTGAAAAGTTAGGTCAAACACTCACATTGGAGAACGATTTAAAAGGGTTCAAAACTTTTAAACCATTATCATGCATGTTGAGCTTGATGACAACAGGAGTGTGCCACAAAACACATACTGCCAACATGTCAAATATTAAATCAGAAGACTGGTTATTTGTGAAGTAATAAGTAGGTGAACTTATCATTGTGTACCATCAGCTAGCTCTGTGGTGCCAGGTGTGATTTCAATGTGAGGAACAGAAATCACTCGTGCTGCGAAGGGGGCTGGACCAACATCACAGGGCCTATAAGATTATGAGCGCATTTCCAATTAGATTCAACATTCAACATGTCAAACACATATAAACTAGTATCTGTTATGTTCAAAACCAAGTAATTGACATGGCAAAACATATTTAATGAATTAATACAATTTTGGGACCACACGAGAAACATTCTTGCTGGTTGTTGTGGGTGAACAGGCTCTTGACGTCGAGCTCCAGTAGGTGCATGACTTCATCCCTAGTGAAAGGATTCACTGAGGCATTACATGGGCAAATAAAAAATAATACTGAAAAAATTTCCAACAAAATATGTTTTCTTTTATAAATAAACATATCTATATACTACACTAAACAATGGTGGTATGATGGAAACACAAACAAGGAAAAAGACATGAGCCATTATTTCTTGATAAGTCATGTGACAGGTAGAACATTGTTTGCAACGAAAGAGTTATACTGTTCCTATGGAGCGAGAGACAATACACAGGGGAATCTTAACCAACTGATCTAGTAGAATCAGAGTAAGGAATCCATTATGTTGGATTATAATGCCCTCACACACCCTGACGGGTGTCATGCTTCATCATTGGGCGGCTCCTCGTCGGGTCGGCGGTGCAATACCCGACGGGCTCCCTATAATAGGGGCACTTTATCGGAGATCTTTTTCCAAGCGCCGTCAGGTGAAGTGCGGGTGGGGGGGCCTCATATGTGTAGATGTGTGTGCATGGTGATAGTGAATGTAAAATAGAGTAGGGGTACCTATGAAAACAACTTTAATCAGGGGGTCTCCTACCCTAAATAAAAACAAAAACTAAGGCGTAAAGCTGAGATTGTATCTCAGTAAATGACGCTCTTATGAGTGATCGGTCAACATGTTTCTCGCCAAAAATGAGTATTCAACAGGCGATTCGTCAGGACCAGGAAAATAACTATCTACAACTAAAAAATCAATTGAAGTTGTGGCAACATACTCACAACAACCATACGACTAAAGAGGTTGAGTACCTGGTTGTGCAGGAACTTCCTAAGAGGAGAGAATGCATCACAAGAATCAATATAATGTGATAATGACTGTCTTCTCAACAAAGAGTCTGTGTTAAACTGTCTCTCAGTACATTAAAATGAGCATGAATCATTAAAACGCTGTGAAACCATTACATGTCACGGTGTCAAACGGTAAAAACATCAGGTGAACAAGCATCGAATTACACCCAATGTGACACACGTGAAGGTAACAGAACGAGCAGAAATGAGGGTCTTACCCGCAAAATGAACTGACCAGGCATCACAGTACCCGGTAGGTAGTACACATGAGGGGTTCCTCATGTACTGAAAACCAGCATGGAGAAGGAAGAAGAAGAAGAAACAACCAGCATGTCAACAAGGTGTAAAATTAAATAAAATAAACAATGGCACACTCGCTCGTGTACACACATGGACCTGGTAGGAGTGGGTAGGTCTACAGCCCTCGTGCGAACGGCACCAATGTGAGTACTCTCAGTGACACTCTAAGGATGTAGGGGGTCACTTTAGCATGAAAGTTAACGAGTTTAGTCAGGCCGATACTGTTTTCTTCGGCGCCTTTACACAACAGATAGACTTTACTTTCACGCTGTATCGCTGATCCTCATCGGAGGCACGCTAACGAGGGTGACAGTGCAGTCATATTAACGGTTAGTACGCACTTGGTAAATCACCACTCCCTTTGAGGTGCATATTTTGCACTGTAATGACATATATATATTCTTAGGTTGTGGATCCACACGTACCGCTACATTGATAGCTGATGTCGTTTCATCACTATACTTGACAGGTCTCAGGAGGTCATGTGTGTACACGAGCGAGTGTGCCATTGTTTATTTTATTTTATTTTACACCTTGTTGACATGCTAGTTGTTTCTTCTTCTTCTTCCTTCTCCATGCTGGTTTTCAGTACATGAGGAACCCCTCATGTGTACTACCTACCGGGTACTGTGATGCCTGGTCAGTTCATTTTTGCGGGTAAGACCCTCATTTCTGCTCGTTCTGTTACCTTCACGTGTGTCACATTGGGTGTAATTCGATGCTTGTTCACCTGATGTTTTTACCGTTTGACACCGTGACATGTAATGGTTTCACAGAGTTTTAATGATTCATGCTCATTTTAATGTACTGAGAGACAGTTTAACACAGACTCTTTGTTGAGAAGACAGTCATTATCACATTATATTGATTCTTGTGATGCATTCTCTCCTCTTAGGAAGTTCCTGCACAACCAGGTACTCAACCTCTTTAGTCGTATGGTTGTTGTGAGTATGTTGCCACAACTTCAATTGATTTTTTAGTTGTAGATAGTTATTTTCCTGGTCCTGACGAATCGCCTGTTGAATACTCATTTTTGGCGAGAAACATGTTGACCGATCACTCATAAGAGCGTCATTTACTGAGATACAATCTCAGCTTTACGCCTTAGTTTTTGTTTTTTATTTAGGGTAGGAGACCCCCTGATTAAAGTTGTTTTCATAGGTACCCCTACTCTATTTTACATTCACTATCACCATGCACACACATCTACACATATGAGGCCCCCCACCCGCACTTCACCTGACGGCGCTTGGAAAAAGATCTCCGATAAAGTGCCCCTATTATAGGGAGCCCGTCGGGTATTGCACCGCCGACCCGACGAGGAGCCGCCCAATGATGAAGCATGACACCCGTCAGGGTGTGTGAGGGCATCATAATCCAACATAATGGATTCCTTACTCTGATTCTACTAGATCAGTCGGTTAAGATTCCCCTGTGTATTGTCTCTCGCTCCATAGGAACAGTATAACTCTTTCGTTGCAAACATTATACTTGGGCTTTTATACTGGACCTATTCAAAAAGCCCATAGTCCCTCCTTTGTTGACAGGTAGAACATTGTCAAATTCCACACATGATGAGCAAGAAACTTTGTTTTTGCTTTGCAAAGATTTCTGGGACTTGTAGTGTGATAGAAAGAGAAAAAAATATTAGAGTATAACCCAGAATAAGATAAAGAACCAACATGGAGCGGCTTCCATAATCACGCATACTACAATAAAAACTCTTTTTTACATATTGTCAATCAATCAATCAGGGGGTTATAAAGCGTGGCTACTCACTCGTGAGGCCCCCAGCTGCTGAGGGGGGCTGCTGATCCATCTTGGTGGGGAGGTTCAGTTGAAGAGCCAGGTCTTGAGGTCCTTCCTGAACTGTGCCAATGATGCGCAATTCCTGAGGTGGAGGGGCAGGGTGTTCCAGGTCTTGGCGGCAAGGTAGGAGAAGGACCTTCCTCCGGTTCTCGTCTTGTGGATCCGTGGGATGGAGGCCGGGGTGAGTTGGAAGGAGCGGAGTTGTCTGGCAGGTGTGTGGAAGGCTAATCGATGGTTCAGATATTCTGGTCCTACGTCGTAGAGAGCTTTGTAGGCATGTGTGAGGAGCTTGAAGGTGATTCCCTTGTTGACAGGGAGCCAGTGGAGCTGTCGGAGATGTTGTGTCATGTGGCTGCAGCGGGGGATGTGGAGGACAGGTCTGGATGTTCTGTAGTTTCCTGAGCTGTTTCTGGGTAACGCCAGCATAGAGTCTAGTAGTCTGATTCGCTGTGTTCGGCCAGTCATGAAGGAGAGGATCCAGTCCAGTGCCTTGTCGCGGATGCCGGCTTCGTGGAGTCTTGTGATTAGGGTGTGGTTGGAGACAGTGTCAAAGGGGGCTGAGATGTCCAGAAGGATGAGGGCTTTGGTTTCACCCCGGTCGAGGAGGGAGTGGATGCCGTTTTTGGTGGCGAGGAGTGTGGTCTCGGTGCGGTGGATCCTTTGGAAGCCTGATTGGGAGGTGTCCAGGATGTGGTTCTCTATGATGAACTCAGAGAGTTAGGCGTTGATGGCCTTCTCGATTACCTTGGCTGGGAAGGGGAGGAGGGACATGGGTCTGAAGTTCTTGAGGTCTGTCGGGTCGGCGGATGGTTTCTTCAGCAGGGGGTTGATCTCGGTGTGTTTCCAGTCATCTGGGTAGGTGGCGTTTCGATAGAGCAGCTGATGGTGCTGCGAAGCTGGGGGGTGATGGAGGCAGCTGCTCTGTGGAAGATGTGGTACGGGCAGGGATCTGATGGTGCTCCTGAGTGGATGCTCTTCATTGTCTTGAGTGTGTCATCCGTGGTGAGTGGGGTCTAGTTGAGCGTGACCTGTTGTGGTGCAGCGTGGTTGCGTGCGGTGGTGGTGACGGTGGCGGGGTCTTGAGTGTCAAAGCCATCGTTAGATTTGTCTCATGTTCTGGTAGGAGAAGGTGCCGAGTTTGTTGCAGATGTCTTGGGTGGGTGGGACGTCTGTGGTCTCGCTGTTGGGCCTGGCGAACTCCTTGACGATGGCGAAGAGTTCTTTGCTGTTGTGTGCGTTGGCGTTTATTCTGTCTTGGAAGGCCATTTTCTTTGTGGTTTTGAGAAGAAGGTGGTGTGCGTTGACGGTGGATTTGAAGGTTCCGTGGGTTTTTGGGGTTTTGTTGTTCCTCCATCTCTTCTTGAGTTGTCGGCAGGTGCGTCTGGACTCTTGGAGAACGGGAGTGAACCAGCTGGCTTTCCTGGAGTGTTGCTTGCCTTGTGACTTCTTGAGGGGTGCCAGAGTGTCGGTGCAGTTGGAGATCCAATGGTGAAGGTTGTGAGCTGCGGTGTTGGTGTCTGTAGGTGTTGGCGGGGTGGTTTTGCCGAGAAGGTTGACAAGACGTTCTTCGGTGGCCTTGTTCCAGCTGCGATGGGGTGGCGATGAGGTCGGTGATGTGCGGTGGGCGTGGCAAAGTTGAGATGTATGCAGTGGTGGTCAGTCCAGAGGAGCACGGTGGTGTGGCTGTAGGAGATGTTCCCGCTGGCAGAGAAAACGGGGCCGAGCGTGTGTCCGGCTGTGTGGGTCGGTGCAGTCGCTATCCTCTTGAGTCCGATGTTGGCGAGGTTCTCCAGTAGGGAGGCAGTGTTCTGATCACTGGGGTTGTCTAGGTTGAAGTTGAGGTCCTTTGTAGGATGTACTCAGTGGATGCGAGAGCCTGGGGTGTGATGAGGTCTACTATGGCATTGGTGAATGGCGGGCAGGGGCCGGGAGGCCTGTAGACGAGGATGCTGCGGAGGGAGATCTTGGGGTTGGTCTGGATCTGGAAGTGGAGATGTTCCATGGTTATCGCTAGGTCCATTGAGTGCGTGGTCAGTTGGAGGGTTTTCTTGTGGACAATAGCATTGCCTCCTCCTGGTCGGTCGGTGTGGTCCTTGCGGGTGATTTTGTAGCCGTCAGGGATGGCGATTGCGATGTCTGGTCCGGAACTGGGGTTGGTCCAGGTCTCCGTGAGGAAGGCGATGTCGGGAGAGGCGGCGTCGAGGAGGTCCCAGATTTCTGTGGCATGTTTGTGGGGGGTTCACACGTTGAGGAGGATGCAGTTGAGCTGGTCGGGTGCGCTGTTGGTCGGCTGGGCGGCAAGAGGAGCTGGCATCTTGGTGTGGGTGAAGGCGAGGTTGCAGTTCCGGCAGGTGAAGGGTCCATGGGTCTCCTCCGGTGACCCTAGGTGGCAGGCAGCATAGCATCCAGAGTTGAGGGCGAGGAGAGTGCTAGCGCTGTAGCGGTAGAAGATCCGCGAACTAGGGTCCCTGGTGCTGGGCACAGTCCAGGCGTGGATGGGCGCAGAGTGGGCGCCATTAAGTAGTGCTGCGGGGGGCTGGTCAGCTGGGTGGCAGGAAAAAATGGGAAGGTCACTGGAGGGGGGCGGGGCAGCGGGGGATCGCAAGGGTAATGGAGGAGAAACCAGAAAGAAAAGGAGAAGGACAGACAAGCAAATGGCAGAGGCAGTAATGAAATAAGTGAAAGTAATGCAGAAAAGAGAGAGAGGAAACAGAAAGAGAGACTGAAGGGCAGTCAAGCAGCAGAGTGGTGATGCTCTACCACTGGACCACCAGGGATAAGGTGCAGGCAGGATTCTGCTGGTAGAGGAGGACCTCAAACTACTTACCTCCGGGTCAGCAGAACCAACGGGGACAGCAGCAGCTACCAGATGGAGCTACGCTGTGAAAGGAGCAAGTCCACTAAAAGGTTAGTGGACTGTTGGTGTTGTTGCATAATGTATTAAATGGCACCACATTAAGGTAGTCTCTGACAGGCAGTCCATGTAGCAGGTGGGGATGCATAGTTGGAGAAGATGTTCTTCTCAAATGGGGTGTGACAGAGATGGGATCTAGTTTGTCCACGAAGAAGAGCTCTAGCCAGCTCTATCCTAGTGAACTCCTCTCATTCTGCCACTATTTTTTATATTGCACACGTTTGAGACCTTCTCCCCCAATGCATTAACCCCATTAGCCAACTGCTGCCATAAGGCTGCCTTTTGTGTGGCAATAACAAAATACGGAGGCAGCCCATGGCGTTTTTTTAGTGAGCTACTACAAATAAGCGGCCTCCTCCTCTGAAACATTTCTCTTCCTCCTCAGCACAGGCAGCATTGTTGCAGAACAAGGTAGCAAGATAAGGTGTGAAGAAACAGGCTTGGTTGTGGACTGTTTTATGTGGTTTTATGAATGATTTTCAGATGTAATTAATTGATTTCAGGTGTATGTATTTACTAGTTAGTTTGCCATGTGTAGTTCTCACCTTCTCCGCCATGCTGAGTCCCCCACCCCGGGAGTGGACTCTCTGCCCTAAGTGTGAACTCTTACCCCCGAGTGCAGAGACTTCGCCCGAGTGAGGAGATTCTGCCCTTAGTGCTGAGATTCCACTGTCATATATATAATACTCTTAAACGTAATTCGTGAATAGTAAAACAAACGTAACCTTACACAAAAGTGTAAGTTTACCTTTGTGAATCAAGCCCAGAATGAGGAGCCCCTTTGGGACATCCGCCCTAGATTAGGAAATCTTTGGTCAAAGAGAAGGCGAGTGATGAGGGGTTCAACAAGCTTGAGAATACAAGCTGAGAGGAAGACCTAGAGGCAACTACAGAAACTGAGTGCAACATGTCATCCTACTCATGTCATGTGTTTGGTTCTGCATTAAAGATGGCCTGGGAATTGTGATTAAAGGTGCCATTTAACTCATGTACCAACCCCTATACTAGTCATCGTTAGAAAAGAATGTAAAATGTTTCCCATTGTGTATGAACTTGTATATTAAAGAATAGGTAAAGTGTGAAGCAGGGGCCACCATGTAGCTATGGACAAATTGAGAGTTTCGGCCAGTTAAGGTCGGTGTTAGGAACAACAAAGCACAGATCGAATGCATTCTTTCGAGTAAGTAGATACATGGCTCACGTCAGCAAATACCAGAGAACCTGTTATTCCAGTAAATGTGAACAGAACAGTGGCCGTCCCCTCGTGGGGGGTGCATTCAACACTGCCTTATGCAAGGATTTTCTACACTGCACACCATACAAATGAGAGCCTGATTTCAAATTGGATGAAAGTGGTAGTGGAAAAATACAAGCGGTTCTGGAAAAAACTCCAGTGACTTGCAGAAGTTCAAAATCTCGACGAGATTCCAGAAGTGGAATTTCCACAACCATTCTATTCCTCTCAAAACCGGAAGCACCTCTTGGCAATTTACATTTTTTTTGTCATACAAATCAACAAATTGTAGCTCCAATTCTGTATTAATTTTAGGGGACAATGTTTACCTAGCGGGCTTGTGGGCTACGTTTGGTCTGGACTGGTCTGGCCTGGCAGTTCGGGCTGGACTGTTCCCATTGGGCACAGGGTCAAGACTGATTTGCATATGGCAGGGTTCAAACTGGAATAGCATGGTGAGCAAAAAAACGATGGATTTAGGCCCAGATCTCTGTACTGGGGTGAATGTATGACATTGTTCTGCATTCTGTCCATCAATTGTTGTTTTTGCATTTGTCACCCCGAGTGGGACGGGTATGCCCAGACGTGGGTCCCGTGCTCTCCATGCCACTGGAATCAAGCTATCCTGGCTGAAGAGGGGTGAAACCCCGAAACCGGTCCTAGGATGCTTGTTTCCAGTCCAGGGAGGACCTGGCCTGGCAGTTCGGGATGGACTGTTCCCATTGGGCACAGGGTCAAGACTGATTTGCATATGGCTGGGTTCAAACTGGAATGGCATGGTGAGCAAAAAAACGATGGATTTAGGCCCAGATCTCTGTACTGGGGTGAATGTATGACATTGTTCTGCATTCTGTCCATCAATTGTTGTTTTTGCATTTGTCACCCCCGAGTGGGACGGGTATGCCCAGACGTGGGTCCCGTGCTCTCCATGCCACTGGAATCAAGCTATCCTGGCTGAAGAGGGGTGAAACCCCGAAACCGGTCCTAGGATGCTTGTTTCCAGTCCAGGGAGGACCTGGCCTGGCAGTTCGGGCTGGACTGTTCCCATTGGGCACAGGGTCAAGACTGATTTGCATATGGCTGGGTTCAAACTGGAATGGCATGGTGAGCAAAAAAACGATGGATTTAGGCCCAGATCTCTGTACTGGGGTGAATGTATGACATTGTTCTGCATTCTGTCCATCAATTGTTGTTTTTACGTTTGGTCTAATAGGCAGTGGTCTGGAAGGGGTAATTTCAGAGGTGGATCTTTCTGTTTATTAGCCCTCCCATCACAGATTAAGCGATTGCTTTAACGAGCAGATACCAGCTCCTAAACAGCTCTCGTAGGCATAGGTCAACCACACATTGGGCTCTTCGTTGCTTTGTAATGTTATAGTCAGAATGTGAAAGACACATAATTGATGGACGGAATGCAGAACAAATCAAAACATTCACCCCCAGTCAAGAGATCTGGGTTAAATCCATCATTCTTTTGCTCACCATGCCACCCCAGTTTAGACCTGGCCATATGCAAATCAGTCTTGACCCTGTGCCTCATGGGAACAGTCCAGCCCGAACTGCCAAGCCAGGTCCTCCCTGGACCGGAAACAAGCATTCTAGGACCGGTTTCGGGGTTTCACCCCTCTTCAGCCAGGATAGCTTGAATCCAGTGGCACAGTGAGCCCGGGACCCACGTCTGGGCATACCCGGCGCACTTAGGGCGAGAAAGCAAAAGACACACAATTGATGGACGGACTGCAGAACAAATCAAAACATTCACCCCCAGTCAAGAGATCTGGGTTAAATCCATCATTCTTTTGCTCACCATTCCACCCCAGTTCAGACCTGGCCATATGCAAATCAGTCTTGACCCTGTGCCTCATGGGAACAGTCCAGCCCGAACTGCCAAGCCAGGTCCTCCCTGGAGCGGAAACAAGCATCTCCATGCCACTGGAGTCAAGCTATCCTGGCTGATGAGGGGTGAAACCCCGAAACCGGTCCTAGGATGCTTGTTTCCAGTCCAGGGAGGACCTGGCCTGGCAGTTCAGGCTGGACTGTTCCCATTAGGCGCCGGGGCAAGACTGATTTGCATATGGCTGGGTTCAAACTGGAATGGCATGGTGAGCAAAAAAACGATGGCTTTAGGCCCAGATCTCTATACTGGGGTGAATGTATGACATTGTTCTGCATTCTGTCCATCAATTGTTCTTTTTGCATTTGTCACCCCGAGTGGGACGGGTATGCCCAGACGTGGGTCCCGTGCTCCCCATGCCACTGGAGTCAAGCTATCCTGGCTGATGAGGGGTGAAACCCCGAAACCGGTCCTAGGATGCTTGTTTCCAGTCCAGGGAGGACCTGGCCTGGCAGTTCAGGCTGGACTGTTCCCATTGGGCGCAGGGTCAAGACTGATTTGCATATGGCTGGTTTCAAACTGGAATGGCATGGTGAGCAAAAAAACGATGGATTTAGGCCCAGATCTCTGTACTGGGGTGAATGTATGACATTGTTCTGCATTCTGTCCATCAATTGTTCTTTTTGCAATAGTCAGAATGTGGGCAATTGACATAATGAACTTATCTACCCATGCCATATTCGGGTTCTGCGGCAATAGCATATTCGGTATTCATGAGATTGCCACATGCAGGATGCCAAGGAATATTACTATCAGGAGGAATGGAATGTCCCATTTTATTTGCTCAGAATGTTCCACTCAAGAAACCTGGAAGGGGGCAAACAGAGTTTGAAAGTGGGGGAATGCGTGTCTGCAATGTGTGGGAATGTTGCATGCAGAATGGCAGAGAATATGAGACTCGGAATGCCTTACTAGGAATGACGTGCTAGAATGATCAAGGATGCCATATTCACTTCAGGGGGGAATGTCTCATTAAACATGGTTGTGAATGTTATATTGAGGCTGGGAATGATACTTTTAGGATGTATGGCAACGTCACATTCAGCACACGTGAGGGTATGTAAAATTGGGCATCTCATGGAATTCGCATCCAGGATTCAGGGGAATATCCCATTTACAATCCTTTTAAGAATTCAGGATGTGTGCACGTGACACATTTTGGAAGTGCACAGATGTTCATTTGAGGATGCATGAAAATGGCACATTTAGAATGTGTGTGTGTGTGTGTGCATTATATTCAGTGTGCCTTGCATTGCCAAAATGTGAGACACATTCGCAATGAATTGCAATGCCATAGTTTGTGTACCTATGGATGGACTCAGATTTCCTGCCCTGACATTCAAATTAGTGAATGTTAGCAGTGTGAGCACTCGTGCCATTTTCTCTCACAAAATTTCACGAAATTTCATCAAATTTTTACAAAAATACACAAACGTATTACACTTTTATAGAGAAAAATGGTTTGCCGGTATCTCGTGACTTATTTATTTTTTTCCGAACCGAGCGCACAGTTCGCATAAAAAAAATCACGAGATACCAGCAGAAGACTAGGTTGAGCAGAAAAGTCTCCCCCTGCAATTGTGCGAGAATTTTTCATGCTAGGTGCATGCATGCTCAAAAAAGTTACACAAAAAATCTTAGAGGCATATTTATCAAGGTTCTGTGTTGCCCTTGCAAAGGGGCGCAAGAGCGTCGCTAAACCTTAAGTGAGATTTATCATGCCACGGAAGGCAGGCCCCCTGCCTGGCCCTGCATGGCTTGATAAATCTAGAGTAACATAAGAGAGCGCAAATCGATGCCGTGCGTTACGCTGAGGCAGGGAGGCGTTCCATGGGTGGAGCGTGGATGTTGCCAAGCATCCACTCATGTTTTTGGTGCATTCCCTGATTTCACATTAGTGTGGACCTGGGAATACATCAAAATGCTACATCTCCCCAAGTGAGGAGTAATGAGGAGAAATATCTTTATTTGTCCTTGTTTTTTGCCTTTCTGGACGCAAAAAGAGGAAAATGTTTCTCAGGGCTGTTTTTGTGCAAGAAGGGTCACCTTCCTGCACAAAAACAATCCTGCCTACAATGTAGGCACCCTTACACCATGACGCAAGGGTGCTTGCATTGGTGCTAGGCAGCCAAAAGTGTGCCAGTGCTAGGAAAGGACAGAAATGTGCCATATAATGTTAAATACGCACATTCCTGCCCTTTACCTTTCACAAAGTGCAGTGCAGCAAGGTTGCTTGCTGCATTGCACTGCATGAAAGATTGCTAAATATACCCCTTAATGCGTAATTTCAAGATGTCTTGAATTTTATGTAAAGCAAAATTCAGGACTTTTGCGAATCTTGCAATCATAATTAAATTCTCGCACAGGGCTTGTCATTACACATGGATGCATTCCTGTATCACCCTTATTCATCTGTGGAAAGTTCATATTGACTTTCAGTGACGCTCAAATAGTGAATGACGTGATGATGCATGCACCTGAACAGAATGAGGTATATTATTTCTATTAGTGTTGTTCCTTCCCCTTTACATCATGGACAACTTATGAATATGACCTGCGAGGCCCTCAAGTACAGCTTCAGTACCCTGGGAAAAGATTTATTTCATAAGGTTACCAAGCGGCTCCATATCACCAAGGACACAGTAACTCTGTCAACGTTTTTATTTAACAGCCTGCTGTATTTTGAAAGTTTTAGTTCTGGATCATTTCAGTTGATCTAATTTATTAACACATCTGAAACCAATGACTTGCAAAAAGGAAAACCCAATACTGGGGCATTGCATACTTGGGAATATGAAGTGATCCAGTAACCTTTTACATTGGAACCACTTGGCCAGTAATATTACTGCAACATGGGTTCTCTTGGGACAATAATGTCTCCTACATGGTATCTGAGCATGTACCCCTGCCTTTAGTGCCCGAATGCATATGAATCTGGTATCCCCATTCTTTGTTTAGCTCACTAATATGGCATGTGCACTGAGGCTTAGGTAAATCCATGAAAAAGCCTAGGTCCTGAAACTGTTCTGTCACCTGGGAGGGCACACTAAGCGTAGACTCTGTATTGACTTGGGACAACTGTAGATGTCTGGGTTATTGCAAAATAGGGGTGGTGGCAGTGTACTATTATGGGCAGAATACTTTGGGGCATATTTACTAGAAACTGGCAGAGCACGGTGTTTCACCAAAATTGGTAGTGCCGGATTCTGACAGCTTCAAGATGCAGGGATGCGCTGTATTTTCAAGAATTACCCCTAGTGCTGGCGCTAAAAGAGCTGCCTAGCGCAGGCACCCATGCGCCATGTTGCAACGGTGCCTGTGCTGCAGGGACAATTATTTATGTGTAGGAAGGGACACCTTCCTGCACACACACAATCTTTACAGGCAATTTGCTGTTTATATGTGTGCAGCCTACTGACTTACTCATGTAAAGTTCCTCTGGGATATGCCAACCAGACCAATTGCGCCAACATGTCATGTGTGTGTTGAGCGAGTGTATGCATAGTGGATATTTTGCACATGTTTACAACAATGCTCAGTGTGTAGTGAGAGTATGCTTGCTGTGCTTAGTGGGGGCCATCTTGCATGGCCCCTTGTTTAACATGGCATAAGATGGAATTTGGATGTAGCTTCCCCAGATAGTGGAAGCCTATTGCCTACATTCCTGTGACTGGAGGGAGGAATCTAAGGCAGGCACTGACATTATGAAGAAAGGAGGCAGGGCTATCTTTGAAAATTCCATGCTGTCCTTTCAGCAATTGAATACATATTAGTCTATCCTGTGCACTCCCATTTGGTGGCTAATAGGAGAGAGAGGGTGAGTCAGCAGAGTCTCTTGTTAAAGGTGAGCATGTTTCTAGGCAGCAGCTGCCCTTTTGTTTGTCCCTGATTCTCCCACTTCAGTAAGGCTGATGACAGCCAGGTGCAGAATTACACTTCCTTGTTCTCTTGTTTTGGATACTGCTGCTCGAAGCCAGCATCATCACTGCTTGCTATGAGAGATAACATCTTCCGAAAAAGGCTGTATCTGAGCTACAGCCATAAAATTACATTTGAAAGGGACACATTCAAACTGGTTCCCGAGAAATAGACAGTGGTCCCATATCTCCTGTCTGGAAACTGATTATAAAAGTGGAACCGAAAAAACCCACTTTTTTTTTTTAGTTCTAAGTTCTTCAAATATGGTGATTTTACTATTCCACCCAATCGCCTGACCACCTAGGTTAACACAATCGCATTTTGCACACGCATAGATCAAAACAACCACGTCTTGCTTTAAAGGGAAGATTATGCATAGGAACAAATTCATAAAGAGCTGGGTTTTTATTGCTCATCATGGACATCTGGGTCAATGTACAGAAAAGTACTTTGCACACACAAACACAGAGCTGCACATTGTAGCTGGCTTTGTGCATGAAAATTACTTGTTTGCGATATTGCAACTCCCTTGTGTGCATATTGCAATGGTGTGAGAAATTGGGTTGTTGGTTGAGGGGAGTGTGATCCCTTCTCAAGCAACAGCCACAATCCTTGTCAGGGTGCACCACAAAAAAACTCACTAAATTAGCCTGTGCTTAACCGCGTGTGGCCTTGGAACAGCAGCAGTCAGGCTTATCTTAGTGGCAATGTGAAAAGTATTTATGTTGCACTTAAACAGTAATATAGTTAATACACAACACAAGAAAAATCCCAACTAATTAAACAAAATAGAGTAAAATGTAATACATTATTTGAAAGCAAAATGACAAAAATCCAATCAGTAGAACTGGAGTTATAAAGTTTTAAAATGTCAAGTGAAAAATAGCACTTAAAAGAATCAAAGCCCCAACCGTGGACATCTAGTCACGCGAGACAGGAGCTAAGTCGAAAGTTATGGCTGACCGCGATGGAGAACTGTTCGGATACACAAAGTGAATTGGGCCTGGTCTCCGCTTACCTTTGGACTTAGACAAAATGTTGTCGAAAAAAAATGTTTGAGAAGGTAAAGAAGGGCAAGGCAACCGGCGTTGTCCGAGGAGAAGGTGTTGTCATCAGGGACCCTCTGGATGAAGTCACGGTGAAGATTTCTACATTCGGACTTAGTCTCATTTTTTTGCAGTTGCAAATCTCCAGTGTGATGAAGCTGCAGGCTGTAGCCGATGAGGGCTCCATGTGGCTGGATACCCCTCCTATCCCTTTTGTGAGGAGCCCCTGAACAGGATTTGCTGGCAAAGTGAGGACAACCGGCGATGCACCTAGGCTGGATTGGTCCCGGTCTCCTCTCGGTTCTCAGGGCACTTTTTGGATGAAAATTGTTTAAGTCTCAAGGTTTGGATTTGGACTTTCCAGGCACCTTTACCAACACTTCCACCCTTCCAGGACTAGAGGGGCACTACTTGGAGGGTTTGGACTCACTCAGGCTGGGTCCATGTGCGAGTTCAAAATGGTTGAGCCTTTTATGTCCCTGAGGCTGTGATCAGGAGGCCAGCTAACTAGACCTTGGTGTCACTCTGGTAGTGCTGGGTTCAAGCAGAAAAGCAGGGCTCAAGCAGTAGGGCAGTCCTCTGAGGGCACAGGCAGGTTTCAAGCAGCAGGTCAGTCCTCTTGGCGCACCTGGGCAATCCTCTAAAGTACACAGCAGGCCACAGACAGTGGGGAAGTCCTCTGAGAAGGACAAGAAGTGAACTGAAAAGTGGGTCTGAGAGTTCTAAATATTTACCTGGTGTCAGCTTTGAAGTTGAAGTAACGTGTAGAGTTTTGCCCCCACAGATAGTGTTGGAATTCCCTTCCTCCTTGCCCTGGTCCTAGGATGTCCAGGGGCACAAAGGGCTAGTGTGAAGTTCATTTTGTGTGGGCTGAGGCTGTATCTCTTAATGTAAGTTGGGCTGTGCCCAGCTCTGCACCTCCCATCCTGTCAGGATGGCCCATCCTGCTAACACCCTGTCCTCCTTTTGTGTAACTGTCTGGGGGGAGTCCACAAAGGCGAACTACCAACTACACCTAGTAATGTGACCCAAGAAGCAAGCTGCAGGCACTAGATGGTTAGGACAATAACATTCTTGGCCCGTGTGACATGTAGGTCTCACAGTAGTGAAACGAATTTGTGAGTTTTTCACTACCGGGTCATGTAAAACTTAAAAGCACATGTTCAACTTTTCAAATGCAATGCACCCTGCCCAATGGGATGTTTAGCGCCTACCTTAGGGGTGACATATATGTATTAAAAATGGAGTTTGAGGCCTAGCAAGGGATTTATTTTGCCATGTCGTAATGGCAGTTTAAAACTGCACTCAGTCTGCAATGGCAGCCGTGAGGCATGTTTTAATGGGCTACTTAAGTGGGTGACAAAATAAGTGCTGCAGGCCCACTAGCAGCATTCATTTTACCATTTCTGGGTACAGGGTATACCTCTTTCCTAGGGACTTATAAGAAAATTAAATATGCCAGTCAGGTGTAAGCCAATTTTACCATGTTTTGGGGAGGGAGCACAAACACTTTAGCACTGGTTAGCAGTAGTAAACTGCACAGAGTCTTTAGGCCAACAAAAACAAATTCAGCAAAACAGGAGGGGAGAACGCAAAATGTTTAGAGGAAGACCACCCTAAGGTTGACAGGTCTAACAAATGGCCACTTTGCAAGCCACACAAGTTACAAAAGGAGAAGGAAGAAGGACATTTTCCCCACTTGCACCTTACAAGGAACCATAAAGGTGCTCTATGAACGTTCATTCATTAAAGGAAGACCACGTACCCCGGGGCAGATGGTCAACATATGCAAAGTGGAAGCAGTCCATGCAGATCAGATTTGTGTTGAAGTTGCTTCATCTGGGAGGGAGGCAGCAGTCCCCTGGGACCTCAGTTTCCTCCAACACAGATAATTTCTCTGTGTGTCACTCACTGTGTCATTTTTACACCATCCAGTGAAAAGGGGTTTCATACATGTGCAAACTAAACAAGAATGGAGAGACAAAGGTCTGCTATTGTTGGTAGCCTCTGCTATTGCAGTTGTGTGCAATCAGGTGTACAGCAACAACCCTCAATTATAAACATGAAGGAAACACGTCATCTCTTTGTGCAAAGCCTTTTGGTCTTATGCAGCTCTACACAATAACAGTGCATCTCTAACACAGGAACAATTCAAATATGTGATCCCTGGATATTATTGGTGGTGATTTGGATTCAAGCTCCTACATTACCTGTAGAACTGTACATGCCTAGATTGCACGTTCACGTGCCCGTGACATCATCAAATATCTCATCTGTAGCACATAGTAAGCTCTGGGCAGAGGCTGCAGACAGAAACAAAATATGACAAAGAGAGACATAGCTCATATTAATTCAATGGGTAAGGTCGCTCGTCCACCTCACTTCAGTGTTCAGCTGTGATATACCAGGAGACTACACACCACACTGAATGACTGTGATTGGTTAGCACCCAGGCTCCCCTGACCAATCACAATACTGCAATGCAGTGTTGTGTTTTGTTTTGAGCGTCCTGGATCCACACTCAACCAGGAAATAGGGGCCTGGGCTTGTTATTCATGCAAGCTGTAATGCAGCCTGCATGGAGAACGGGGAAAGTCCGCATGACTGGTTTGGGTGGCCCGAGAGGGATGACCAAACAGTCATTGCGTGCTTAGGAGTGGGCAAACCACTCCTCCCCTGCCCTGCTGTGAGAGCAGAGCAGCCCCATCCGCCCACAAAGCATCAGGAAACATAAAATGATAATAGCTCAGTTATTATCATTTTATGTTTCCTTTACTTTGCAGTGCACTGCTTAAAAGCAGTGGGGCGACGCTCCTCCGCCATAGCGGAGGAGCCGCCCCTGGCCAACTCCCTTTAGCACAAAGGGGCAACACACACACAGTCTCGCACACGTGAACACATCACCTTCCCTTCTGATTGAGGATGAGTGCTTCATTTAGAGTTTGGTGGAACTGCAGCTCTGCCATGAATTGCTGCCCCCACTGTCACGTTTGCTCATCCACCCTGCCCACTTTAGCTTATGAGGTTGTGTCAAGTCCTCCTTAGAATGTAAGGCAATGCCAGGAAGAACAATCATGGGGATTAAAATAAATCCAAATGATTTAATTGGTACAATAAAAGCCACCCCTGTCCCGTGCAGCCAGCACAACCATATATGTAACTAGTGTTCTACGTACGCTTATGTAAGAGGCACCCTTTCTAATGTTTATATTGTGTCATAAGTCATGCTTGTTCTGTTTCATTTCTATTCTGTTTCGTTTCCGACTTGAAAATTAAAGTATTACTACGTTGTGGAACTCTGCAGAAATCGGGAATATAGGCAAATGAAGCAGACGCGTGTAAACTCGAACCGATCAAGTTACACGTGTCAGTACCGAAGCAGAGTCAAAAAGGAATGGCCGTTAGCAAAGTCACGCAATGCTGTGCGTGCGTTGCGTGCGTGCTGTGCGTGCGTTGACGTGGTGGCCATCTTGGGTGTGGCACACTTATTTAAGGCCACACCCCGGTTCTAGAAGGTGCTTAGCCTTCCGACTGTCGGCAAGAAGAGCTGGTTGTCAAGGACGTTTACCCGATTTGACGCGGTGATTCCAGCGGTCTATTTCTGGCTTCACGTTCCCTCGTGACGCTGATCCTGTGGACAAGAAAAAAGAGTTAAGTACAAATGTTTATTGAATATGGCGCCTGTTGCAAGAAAGCATAACCTTTAAAGCTCAGGTGTTTTCAAAGAACACAAACCAATTTTTGGAACTTCTTTTTAACGATTGGTTTAAGAAGAAAACAGTTTGAAAGACTAAAGAGACATTTGACTTGAAGAAGAGTTTTATGAAGAACATTCAACAAAAATCAGAAAATCATGTTAGAAACCCATATATTTAATGTATAGCAATTGTGTTTGAGTTATATTTCTCTATATTTAGATTATTGGTGGCTACAACAGTCTGGTGTAAAGCAAATATTAAGTATATTACTAAAGAGTTCATTAGAGAGTGAGGGGTTAGAGTCTGTGTAATACAATTTGTGATGTTTGTTTTCTTAGCACTGCAATCTCCGAAGAGCCTAGTGAAATAAACTACATCGAATACTTCACTGCAGAACATCATCCCTATCCACTACATAAGAAAATACGGAAGCTGAGTCAAACAACTTTAGCTCACAGGTAGGAGTGGTTAACTAATTCTGGGGGTTTACAGGTGTAGAGAGAGAACTAATTTTCGTAAGATAAACAATAAACGCTAAAGGTGAGTTCTTGTTGCCTCGCAGGTCAACAACAAAGAATCTACAAGCGTCCAGTATCCGGCCCTCCTCCCTGAACCCTACTACGTATCCCTAGTGCATCACAGTAACCTTAGGCTATAAGGTAGGGTACTGGGAAGTTGGTCCATAACGTCTCAGCGAAACTCGACTGCGCGGACTCAGGTAAGAACGCATGGTCAAGTCTGACAGAAGGCTAAGCCCACAACGAAAGTTTCGCCCAGGCGTTATGGATCAAGCTCAGCAAATGTCTCTTCAGGACATAGCCACAGTATTGGCTGAAATTAGAACAGAAAATGCAGCCTTGCGCAGAGATCTTTCGATTTTACGAAATATTATGCAAACCCAACCCACCTGGAGTGTCCCTTCACACAAAAACCCATCCTTGCGCCACCTAGTTTCCATCATACAACACAAACTTTTGAGAATAGCGCTCCTCATGTGCAAATTCAGGTGGTGCCTCCAACTCCAGTTCCATTAGCACCTCCTGAAGGGTTTCATGAGGATAGCAATAAGTTTACTATTTTTTTTTAATCAATGCCATCTACACTTTATAGCAAAACCTACTGCTTTTCCATATGATTCTTCCAAAATAGCCTTTATTCTATCGTATTTAGGAGGAGACGCAGCCTTATGGTCAGTACCTTTAATAGAAAGAGATGACCCGCTTTTGTATAATTTCAGACTTTTTAAAGAAACAATGAAAAAATTGTTTGCCAAACATGTTTTTGTGCAAACAGCTGATAACGAGTTACTTAATTTAAAACAAGGTTCTTCTGAGTTGCTTCATTACATAGCTACCTTTAATAGGTTAGTGATAGAAGCAGAATGGCCAGAGGAAAAAAGAGTATCACTCTTTTATAGAGGATTACGAGACAAATTAAAAGATATGGTAACACAAATCCTAGATCCACCAGATAATTGTAGTGATTTCATTGATCTGGTGGTAAAATTAAACCATCGTTTATCAGAACGAAAAGGAGAACGAAGTAGAACAGAACATAAGGTTATCATGTTTAAAGACAAACCCACTGCCTGAACCGACTCTAATGTTAAAACTGATGTGGGGGAACCGATGCAGATTGGGACAATTAGGGGACCCCTTACAAAAGAAGAGAAAGAAAAACGTAGAAAATTAAATCAGTGTCTCTACTGTGGAAAAACCAGACATTTTGTAAAGGAATGTCCTACCCGTCCAAATAAGAATAAGGCAAGAGATGCGGTTATTGTACAACAATCGGAAAACTAAAAAGCTCGATAGAAGACGAGGTCAGTTTGTCGAGTAACTCTTCTAGTTTGGCCACCACTTCTCCTGAAGTTCCGTCTCATCATCTTGGTATTCGAGTGACATTGCATGCACAAAGTAATAACTCAAAAGTGTGGTCAGTAGATGCCCTAATCGATTCCGGTGCTACTGGAAATTTTATTGATACACAGTTCCTTCGAGAATTAGAGTTGAAAACATTATTAAAGAATAAACCGGAACTAGTAAGAGTGGTAGATGGAAAGGAATTGACTTCAGGGCTAATACATTATTATACTGAAGATCTAGTTATGATATGTTCCAAGGATCATAGTGAACACATAAAATTTGATGTAATTGATGCACCACAATTTCGTCTTATTTGAGGAATACCATGGTTGGTTCAACACAACACAAAAATTGATTGGGTTAAGAAAACTGTATTATTTAGTTCTAGTTATTGTAAACAAACTTGCTTACATAATAAGGTTATTACACATAAAGTGCAGGGGGATGACTTTCCAAAAGAATCCAAGAGTGTGTTACTAGAAGAAGGAGTACCTGAGGAATATTCTGACCTATCTGAAGTATTCGACAAACAAAAGGCAAATACCTTACCACCCCATAGGGATTACGGCTGTTGAATAGATTTAGTTCCTGGGGCTACTTTACCGTGTAGTCGTATATACGCTCTCACAGAAAAAGAGAATGAGTATTTACGAACTTACTTAGACGAATATCTAGATAATGGTTTTATCAGGCATTCCAAGTCGCCTGTATCCTCTCCACTTTTTTTTATACCAAAAAAAGGGGGAATTACGTATGTGTATTGATTATCGCGCTATAAACAATGTGACTATAAAAAACCATTATCCAATTCCCTTACTACGAACTCTATTTGACCAAATAAAAGACGCCACTATTTATACCAAACTTGATTTGCGCGGAGCTTACTATCTAGTGCGAGTTCGTGAGGGCGATAAATGGAAGACAGCGTTTCATACAAAATTCGGCCTGTTTGAATACCAAGTCATGCCCTTTGGACTCTGCAACGCTCCTGCTGCCTTTCAGTTTTTTATAAATGAAGTGCTTAGAGATTTTCTTGACATATGTTGTGTAGTATATATTGATGATATACTCATATACTCTAAAACTTAAACTGAACATGTGCAACAAGTACGAGCCATTCAACAGCTATTAAAAAATTCTCTATACGTAAAATCTGAAAAAAGCATGTTCCATACATCCAAAGTTGATTTCTTAGGATACATCATCAGTCCCACTAGAATTGAAATGGACCCAAAAAAGATAGAAGCGGTTCTTAATTGGCCAAGTCCCTCTTCAGTGAAACAACTGCAAAGTTTCTTAGGTTTTGCAAATTTTTATAGGCTTTTTTTTTCAAAACTTTTCCAAAATTATCACCCCAATTATCAAATTACTTCGTAAAGGAGTTAAGTTTGAATGGACCAATCTAGCAGAAAAAGCCTTTCAGGAATTAAAAAGTCAATTCACTTCAGCACCTATACTCATGCATCCTGATCCTTCCCGTCCATTTATTGTTGAAGCAGATGCTTCCCAATTTGCTATAGGGGGCATTCTGTCACAAAGGAATAAAGACACTGGACAAATGCATCCCATAGCTTATTATTCTAGGAAATTATTACCTGCCGAGATAAATTATGTCGTAGCAGATAGAGAATTATTGGCCATAAAATCTGTGTTTGAAGAATGGCGTCACTACTTGTTAGGGGCTAGACATCCGATCACAATCTATATAGATCATCAGAACCTTCAAACTTTACGATCTATTAAGGCTTTATCTGCTCGACAACTACGTTGGACACTATTTTTTAATGATTACAATTTCATTATTACATATCGACCAGGCAAGAACAATAATAAAGCTGATGCTTTGTCACGTATTGGTATAGATAATGAAATTTGTGATCAACAAAAACTTCACAGACAATTGTTCCATCTCATTGTTTTCAAGCTAGCATCTCTAGTAAGGACTTGACAAAGGAAATCCAGTTAGAGTTAAAGACAAAATCATTACAAGAATGGAAAGAGTTGTATCCTTCACTCCTTTGGAAAAAAGAACTATTGTGGATGAGTGAACAAATGTTTGTGCCGTCAAAAAGGTTACAAGAAACGGTGATAGAGTTGCATAATGATACTCCATTATCAGCACATCCAGGTGTTACAAAAACTTAGCAGTTAATCAAACGAAATTTTTGGTGGCCTTCCATGTTTCCTGATATTCAAAATTATGTCATCACCTGTGCTGTTTGCATTCAAAATAAAACCTCCCATCAAGCCCCTAGCGGTTTACTACATCCTTTGCACATTCCACCACAACCGTGGCATACGATATCTCTTGATTTTATCGTTGAACTTCCCCTCACCACTACAGGCTACAATACCATCTAGACTATAGTAGATCATTTCACGCGTATGGCTCACTTCATACCATTGAAGAAACTCCCTTCAGCAGCTGAATTGGCACATGTTTTCACTCACAATATTATTCGTTTACATGGAATTCCCTCAATTGTCATTTCAGATCGAGGTCCCCAATTTATTTCCTATTTCTGGCAAAATTTGATTAAATCATTAAACATGGAAGTGCGCACATCTTCAAGTTATCATCCCCAAACCGATGGTTTAACTGAACCCACCAACCAAACTATTGAACAATTCTTACGCTGTGTGTTAACAGACTGCGACCAAGAATGGGCAGATATTTTATGGGCCTTAGAATTCGCTTATAACAACGTAGAACATTCATCTAAAGGTATGTCTCTGTTTTTCTGTGCACAGGGTTTTCATCCTAAAAATATTCCTGGGACAAGTCTATCTAACACACCTAATTCGTCCATTGATGAATATGTTACTAAATTAACTTCCATTCACCAACAAGCACAGTTTCATTAAGCAAAAGCCAAAGACAATCAGAAACGTCTAACAGATATACATCGCACCCCACAACCACTTTATATTATAGGAGACAAGGTATGGTTGTCCACTAAACATTTGCGCCTTAAAGCAAAGGCAATAGGAAATTCTGTCCTCGTTTTATTGGACCATTTCCTATCCAAATGATAATTAATCCAGTGGCTATTAAATTAAAATTACAACCAAAATTCCGTATTCATCCAGTATTCCACGTCTCTCTTGTAAAACCGTACCATCCCATGACTCGTAAATCTACACCACCATCTCCAATTGACATAGAAGGAATACCCAAGTTCGAGGAACGATCTGTGCTTGATTCCAAAAGAATACGTGGTAAATTATATTACTTAGTGGATTGGAAAGGTTATGGACCCAAAGAACGTTCTTGGGAACCAATGGCTCATTTACAAAATGCTCCACGACTTGTTAAGGCCTTTCATAGACGTTGTCCTGATAAACCAAAACCGATTCCCTTGGTTTTAGGGGGGATTTTGCGAGGGGGCTACTTTCACGTTTGCCCATCTACCCTGCCCACTTAAGCTTATGAGGTTGTGTCAAGTCGTCCTTAGAATGTAAGGCAATGCCTGGAAGAAAAATCATGGGGATTAAAATAAATCCCAATGATTTAATTTGTACAATAAAAACCCACCCCTGTCCCGTGCAACCAGCATAACCATATATGTGACTAGTGTTCTACATATGCTTAGGTATGTTTCAAGAGGCACACTTTGTAATGTTTATATTAGGGCTGGGCGTAGTGGGCGTAGCGGGGCTACACGGAGTGCCATGGAGGTGAAAACAATCTCCGCACACTCCGCGTAGCTCTGCTACGCGCCACCCGCCTCCAACCCGCGCTATTAAAAAATTTGTGTAAGTTTAAAAAAATCAATTTAAAGACTAAGAAAACTCCTTACCTTATCTGCGGCGTCCCCGGGCTGCCCTCTTCCTCCATCGCGACTTCTTCATGAAAACTGCGCGGGCGTCCGCGCATGCGCATTCCTCGCGAGAAATGCGCATGTGCGGGCGTCTGCGCATGCGCAGTTTTCATGAAGAAGTCGCGATGGAGGAAGAGGCCAGCCCGGGGACGCCACAGTTAAGGTAAGGAGTTTTCTTAGTCTTTAAATCGATTTTTTTAAACTTACACAAAATTGTTAATAGTGCGGGTGGGAGGCCAACTCCGCTCCGCCGCGAGTGTGCGAAGGTTTGCCTGCTCCGCCAACTTCGCGGAACGCGGAGCAGGCAAAACTTCGCACACTCCGTGGGCAGAGCGAAGTTGTCCGCCCACCCCTAGTTTATATTGTGTCATAAGTCATGCTTGTTCTGTTTCGTTTCTATTCTGTTTCGTTTCCGACTTGAAAATTAAAGTATTACTACGTTGTGGAACTCTGCAGAAATCGGGAATATAGGCAAATGAAGCAGACGCGTGTAAACTCGAACCGATCAAGTTACACACGTCAGTACTGAAGCAGGATCAAGAAGGAATGGCCCTTAGCAATGTCACGCAACGCTGTGCGTGCGTTGACGTGGCGGACATCTTGGGTGTGGCACACTTATTTAAGGCCACACCGCGGTTCTAGAAGGTGCTTAGCCTTCCGACCGGCTGCAAGAAGAGCTGGTTGTCAAGGACGCTTACCCGATTTGACACGGCGATTCCAGAGGTCTATTTCTGGCTTCACGTTCCCTCGCGACGTTGATCCTGTGGACAAGAAAAAAGAGTTAAGTACAAATGTTTATTGAAAATGGCGCCCGTCGCAAGAAAGCATAACCTTTAAAGCTCAGGTGTTTTCAAAGAACACGAACCAATTTTTGGAACTTCTTTTTAACGATTGGTTTAAGAAGAAAACAGTTGAAAGACTAAAGAGACATTTGACTTGAAGAAGAGTTTTATGAAGAACATTCAACAAAAATCAGAAAATCATGTTAGAAAACCATATATTTAATGTATAGCAATTGTGTTTGAGTTCTATTTCTCTATATTTAGATTATTGGTGGATACAACAGTCTGGTGTAAAGCTAATAGTAAGTATATTACTAAAGAGTTAATTAGAGAGTGAGGGGTTAGAGTCTGTGTAATAGAATTTGTGATGTTTGTTTTCTTAGCACTGCAATCTCCGAAGAGCCTAGTGAAATAAACTACGTCGAATACTTCACTGCAGAACATCATCCCTATCCACTACATATGAAAATACGAACGCTGAGTCAAACAACTTTAGCTCGCAGTTAGGAGTGGTTAACTAATTCTAGGGGTTTACAGGTGTAGAGAGAGAACTAATTTTCGTAAGATAAACAATAAACGCTAAAGGTGAGTTCTTGTTGCTTCGCTGGTCATATATAAAAGAACAATGATACGGAGGAATAAATATATAATTTTTTATTAAAGAGTAGGGAACAGTCAATTACCCTCACTAATAGTTCAGCAGTCCTATAGACATGAATTACCTAAATTGATTTGGGGCACACAAACATAATGGGACCGATCTTCAACTGAAGATAATAAACAATTATATATAAATGAAAAAGAAAGAAATACATACATCAAAAAAACATTGATAAACACAACGTAATGTTACCAATACCCTAAAGTCTATTTCGTGTCTGCCCATTTATTTAAGGCAGTCCACTGAAGGTAGTCCAAAGGTATGTGTACAGAGGCAACACAACCCTTTTACCGTAGCTCTCTAGTGTCACACAACGTGCTTTGTACAAAACTCTTTTTAATTTATAAAAAAGACTCCTCCATAGAAGTATCGTCGACGCAGACGCGTTTCAGCCTCTGAAAACTTATTGGCCTCCTCAGGACGAGGGCAAAGGAACAATAATCATCTGGGTATCTCCCGGTCTTGTAACTTAAAGACCTCAAACTGCGCCTCGATGGCACCTGGTGGGCGCTAAAGCTCGAACTGAACTCCCTTCACTTCTCGTGATGGTTAGTCTTTCCCAGTTGAATGAATCTTCAAAAATAGCAACCGCCTCCCGGTCAGTTGTAAAGAATGTGAGTCGATCGAATATAGCTATCCCTTACTCCACTTCTCCGCATGTGCAATAAACGCTAAAGGTGAGTTCTTGTTGCTTCGCAGGTCGACAACAAAGAATCTACAAGCGTCCAGTATCCGGCCCTCCTCCCTGAACCCTACTACGTATCCCTAGTGCATCACGGTAATCTTAGGCTATAAGGTAGGGTACTGGGAAGTTGGTCCATAACGTCTCTGCGAAACTCGACTGCGCGGACTCAGGTAAGAACGCATGGTCAAGTCTGACAACCACGCTCCCAAAAGCAAGACGAACAGCTGCATTTTCAACTGTGGAGACGCACCTAACTCTGCCATCTGAAACCCCTGACCTGGAGGTCTGTTCACCGCAGCACTGCTGGGTTATATCTGGGCCCAGGTAAGCCGAGGTGTCCATCAATGATGATTCCTTCCCAGGACCATTATGCGAGGAATGGTAGTCCTGGGAAAGGAAATGTGAAAATATCTCTGAAGTGCAGGGAGAAAACTACCTGCATGTGAGTGACAGTTGTATTCTGTTTTTTAGCAACAAAACACAATTTTGGGAGTTTTTTGCTAAAGAGTAAAAAAGAATGCAGAGTGGGGTAGAAAACATGATGGACCTATGGGCATTCAAGTGTGATGAAAGTGCATCAACAAAACCACCAAATTAAAATGTTATGCTCTGTGAGTTGGATGACTTGATCAACATACACACTACACCAGGGCCTTCCTGAAAAGTGATGACAAGTTCTTCTCTACTCCTCTGGGCTGCGAACACGGTTTTGATGAGTGATGAAAAGGCATATCCCCGCACCAAATCTAAAACCTAATTTTGTGTTGGGGCATTCCTTCTTTTGAAAATGTCTGCTGACTCATCAGCCATACTAGTTAGGGCGAGTAGCTTTGGTCCTGCAGTATTGTCTTCAGTGCTACTGTCATGTTTACTGCAGGTGATAAGGGTACTGTATTGCAACTGTGCCTCCACACTGCAACCTTGGTCTTAGGTGGGACCCTGTGGAGGACACCTCAACTGTGGAGAAAAAAAGGTAGAGTAGGGACAGCCTCCACACCTCCAATTGTTTGCTGAAGAATTTCCGCTCAGGTATGCATTAAGTGGACTTACACTATGGTTATGTGTTGGTATGAGGTCTAGCGCCTGTGCTAAATGTATACATCTAGTTGCAGGTGTTGGGCACCGCTAGTTAATTTTAGGGTAACTGTACTCATTTATCATCATCATTATACTTACACCGAGAGCAGGTGAGAGAAAGGCAGAAAATTAACATACAAGAATGAAGAAATATAGTGACAGAGATAACCCATAAAAGAAAAAGAACCTGAAAGAGTAAGAAAATGGGGAAGTAGAGCACACTGCAAAGAGTCATGGAATCAAAACTACTCTACTTTGGAATACAGCAGCCTTAGCATTTGTCAGCAACGGCTGTGGGATTCTAAATAAAACCTTGGGGGCCTGTGTCAGTGCGCAGACCTGAGGCAGATTTACCCTCCTATATGTGCCAACTGCTGGGCCTGAGTAGTCTCTATCGGACTTTGGTGCTCCCTGCTGGATCCGTCTATCTTTAATTAAATCTTACATGGGGTTTATACTGGATGCATTTCTGTTTCAAGAACAACAGACAAGGACCAAAGTTTAAATATTTTCTTAAAGAATATCAGTTAAAGCAACGCATAAGCTGTGCCATCAATTAGTTAGTTCAATAAGCATACAAATCAGTAGCAAGTATAAGCCCAAGAAATCTCAGACCTCTGGAATTTATGATACGGAATAGATATTTGCCTTCAAAGAGTGGGTAAAGAGTCTCTTCTATGCATGAAGGAATCATGTCTTTTCTTAGGACTTTGAACTTGGGGGCATATTATCAAGAACGACGTTAAAAATTATCGCCGGTTTAGCTGCAGAAAACTGCCGCTAAAGCGGCGATAATGGGCTTGATAATATGCCCTTGAGAATTCCAATAGAAGTCCATGTTCTGGTGTGAACATGGGCTTCTATTGGAATTCTCCAGGGCATATTATCAAGCCCATTATCGCCGCTTTAGCAGCAGTTTTCTGCCGCTAAACCGGCGATAATTTTAACGCCGTTCTTGATAATATGCCCCAAAGAGTTTCATGCAATCACTACATGAGTACATGTTTTACAGGCTTTTTCACCAATAAGAAGCAAAAATAACCTTTGTACAACAGAATACATTTGGAGATTCTCTAACCATTCTACTACATTGAACTTGGGTGTTCCCAGAGTCTGCACATGCAACAGCCCTCATTACATAGGGGCTCATTACGATGTCAGATGGAAACTTTCCGCCTGACACCGACTCGGAATCGGGAGCGACCAACTCATGGTCGGCAGTTCCGCCCGCCCGATTACGATGCGACCGAACACAGTTTGGTCGAAGTCCCATTGTTCCCTATGGGAGCTCATGTTCCACCCAGCAACCTGCCTTAACTCAGGCTCCTATGGGGAAATGGGGTGTGTGTTTAAAACCCTGCATCCTGTCGTGGGCACCCCACGGTGCCAGCCACACAGTGCAGGGTTTTACAGGGGCGTCCCTTAGGTACACACTCGGCCCCCAACCGAAGGCTGCAGGATGAAGGGGGCCCTGCTAGGGGCCCCAACCTGATGCCGCAGGATGAAGGGGGCCCTGCTAGGGGCCCCCAAAGTCACTTGCCAACAGCCTTTTTGTGTAGGAAAGTCTGGCACGGAAAGGCTGTTGGAAACCGACATCGTAATCCCAAGGACGGAAATGCTGTTCATAGGGGTGTACAATGCAGTTCCGACCGACACGAATGCGACTGCGAACATCTTAATCGGCCAGACGGATTGTAAACCGACCGAGTTGGTCGGAAGGGTTCCGACACGGTCGAGGAAAATCTGACTGTCGGTCGGATCCTTTCCGCCCGACATCGTAATCGGCCCCTTAGTAAGTTGCCCATTCTGAAACAGTTGAATTGTCCTTGAAAAATACATTTTGTTCAGTGCAGTTGGGAAAGTCTTAGGGCCTGATTATGAGTTTGGCGGTCGCACAGCGGATGGTGCTTGGACCGGCTAACCCACGGTGAGAGCGCATGCCAGATCAGGAGTTTTTTCCTGGTCTGGCGGGCGGTCCTGCGGCAGTCTGAGAGCGGCGGTCTCGCAGGCACATAACAGAGCCTACAGGCAGACCGCCAAAGTCATAATGAGGACCTTAGTCTTTTTAGAGCAAAGCCAAAATTATTTATTACAGCAAAGTAATAGCAGTAGCAACGGTCATGTGGTGTACTACAGTGTTGCATATAAGAAGGACGACAGAACAAAATTGTCCTAAGTTAGTGAAAGCTCTATTTCTCGTACATTATACACCACAATTTGGAAAATAAATCCCACACCTGCACTCCATTTTGTTTATTAAGTACTGACTAATGATTTCCCAGATATGGTGTTTCCACTTAAAGCTCCTTTTATTTTATAGTACCAATACCAAAGTGAATCATTAATTAAGGCAGAACTGACACCATCGACTCTCTTTGTCTTCTCCTTAACATCATCATGCGTTTTCGGCAATACTCTAGCGGTGAACCAGAGACACACGCATTGCCATGCAAAGCCGGCTTGTCTGTCTCACAGCCCAGTGTCTGCTATGCATTTTGGCGAACCAAGCAAAAAGCCAACAACATATTGTACACCTCGACAGCGAAGTCATGGACTGCGATGGTGTTACTTCCTCGCTCCCCTTGAGGCCCTGTTTCTGCTTATGCCACTTAATATTAAGTTGCTGTTGTTGAGCATACAGATAGGAATATAAACAGGGTAAACAACTGCATGATGAAAGACTACACAAGGATGCTCCACTTCATGTACCTGAGACACAAAACCAAACTAAAACATTAAGCAATATCCCAGGTAAAAACAACGGGCCCGATTCACAAAGGTAAAGTTAGACGAAAGTCTACCTTTACGACTTTCGGTATTCACAAAGGGCATTTACGAGTAGTAAATGCCCTTTATGAATACTGAAAGTCGTAAAGGTAGACTTTCATCTAACTTTACTTTTGTGAATCGGGCCGAACGCGTTTAAATTCCAGCCACTCAGAAAATCCCTCCAGATGAATAGGAAATAAGAGGTTGATGGGAGGAAAGGAGCAGAGAAAGACATAGTAAAACACAGAACTTTCAATTACAATAGGGTACTAAAAATAAAACATCCAAAAACACCAGCTTTTGCAAGTTTAGTACTGTCTCCCTCCTGTGAAGTAAGGGGCATTATTTCAGTCCGACCTAATCAGCAAAAATAAAAATAAATCCAAATCCTGGGAGTGTACTTGGTCTGAACCTCCCTCTTCAAACTGCTTATAAATCTATTCAATAGCCTTGACGCCAGAAAGTCTTGGCTAGTCTCAGGGGTCAAGATTATGAAAGCCTTCCCTCTGTACTACAAGCATTTGCAATGCAATAGGTCTTCCATTTACGTGAGTTGAAGTTATTGGCATTGTAAATGACAAAGCCTTTTATTTATGTCTAAAAAACCAAAACATAAATAAAAGGCATTGTCATTTTCAATGCCAATAGCTCAAACTTGCGTACACGCGAGACCTATTGCATTGAAAATGCTTGTTTAAACCTAACTCGGCTTTAGAGTAATTCACTTCATTTCCGGAAACGTTACATATGTAGGGGAGTGTAAGTGATAGCTGGACACTGAGAACCGTGTGGAGTCTGTGCATGACTCTAAAGGCATGCCGTGCTGTGTGGGTTCCTAAGGGCAGCGCATTCTGGACATGGCTTGCACTACAGTATGAAGGCATGCTGTGCTGTGTGGGTCCTCTGGGGCAATGATGTCTTCCACGAGTGTGTGAAAATGGATTGTTTGTTGGAATTGTTTCTGAGGTGCGGGTGAAACAAACCTGACTGTGCTAAACGCGTTATTTTGTAGGGCGGGTGTGGCGAGTGTTTACTTTAGCGGTTGTTATTTCTTGGGGCGGCACAATCGGAGTTTGTGTGAAAGTTTAAGGCAGGATGCTTTTTAAATCTTTTGGATAGACGAGAGAAAGCAGGTTGGAGGGGTGTCGTAGCACAAAATCAGTTGAGTAATGTTTTTGCATGGCCTTTTATGTGCTATTGGATTTCTGGCAGGCTGTTGCATGAGGTGTGAGTCTGTGGGGGAGATGAATGACCGGTTACTTACTGGTAATATTCATTACTCCGAGTCGTAGACCTCCCCGTCACAGTCAGTACCATATGAGCAATAGCTCCTCCCCAGAACTTCCAAGCAAAACTCCTTAGCCCATCCCTACCCTTCAGGCCACTCCCACATCCTGTGTATATAACCCTTGACCCAAGTAAGCACATCCTGTACCCCCAAGCACAAGAAGCCGAACAGGGAGGGAGGGATGGGAACCCGGACTGTGACGGGGAGGTCTACGACTTGGAGTAATGAATATTACCGGTAAGTAACCAGTCATTACCTCCTCGTCAGACCTCCCCGTCACAGTCATTACCATATGAGCAGATACCAAAGCAAGAAACGGCTTCAACAGAGAGCAGGAAACAGACTTTATTAACATCAGTATAAAGTCACCCCACCTGAACAGAACGTAACACAGCGTCTCCAAAGCCAGCTGAACCAGCCCCACCCACCACCAAACGACAATGGGACACAAAGGTGTGAGGTGCAACCTACGCAGCTGCCTGGCCCCTGAAACAAGCCCAGGAATCAGCCATACCCCGAGTTGATCTCCACAGCACAGGCCCAGGCCACAGCACGCCACAAGTATCAGAAGCAGCCCCCACAGCCCACCTCAGCCACTGACTGAGAGTAGCCCCCGAAGGCATCAGACCCTGACCAGTCAGACCAAAGGCCACAAAAAGCAAATCCACCCTACATCAAGGCTCAGCACGCACCAAGTACACCTCCAGAGCCCGCCAAACGTCCAAACAGCGCAGCCGCACCACATCCTCCGAAAGAGGATCCGGACAGAACACGGGCAAAACCAGATCCTCCGAGCAGTGAAACGAGGAAGGAACCGTGGGCACAAAGGAAGGATCAGGGCAAAGAACCACCCGATCCGGAAAAAAATGCACAAAGGGCCCTGAACAAAGCAGGAGCCCAACACCCCAACCCTCCGGGCCAAGGAAATAGCGACAACAAAAACCACCTTGATCGTTAAAAAACGCAGGGACACCACACCCAGAGGCTCAAAGGGAGCCGCCTGCAAGGCCTTCAGAACCAAAGGAAGAACCCAACCAGGTGCAAAGGATGAAACCATGGGCTGTTGGAGGAACAAGTCTGCAACAACCGGGATATCAACGAAACCACAGGCTCACAGTCCGAACCCAAAAGCCCTCTCAGCCGCCCAGTTAGCCCGCAAGGAGGACACAGCTAGACCCAAGTCGAATCCGTCATCAAGGAAATCCAAGATACGCACGGGTTTCACCTCCAAAGCAGACCAACCGCGAGCGGTACACCACCCCGGAAAGACACCCAATGCCAAGCACAGGACATGAGTGTCGAAGGGCACCGGGACTGCTGGATAAATTCAGCCACAGGAGGAGAACACCCCAAATCCACCAGGGTCAGCCCCACAGCAGCCAACCCGCCAGTTGCAAGCGGACAGGATCATCCCGGGACAGAGGGGGAAACGACAGGGGCCAAGGAACCACTGGCAACCGCCAGCAAGGACCCACCACCAACCTCAACAACAGAGGGAGCCAGGGCCTCCTGGACAAGCAGGTGCCACTAGGACAACTGTGGCCCGATCCAACTTGACTGACAGAAGGACCCACTGAATCAGGGCAATTGGGGGAAAGGCACACAGCAGTCCCCCCTCCCAACGGAAAGACAGCACATCCACCCTCCAAACCGAGTCCGATCGAACCAGAGAACAAACAGGGCAGCAAACAGGACCACCACCGGGACCCCGAACCACTGCATCAGGCCCTCAAACACTTCCTAAGTCAGGTACACGACAAACAGGGAGGGAAACAACCTACACAGGCGATCCGCACCTGAGATCAACTCCCGGCAAATGCAATGCCTTCAGAGAGAACAAGTTCAACTCTGCGCACAGGCAGATCTGAAGCGCTAACAAGTTGAGGGAAGCCACCCTCGCACTCCCCTGGAGGTGGATATAACACACCACCACTGTGTTGCCCGACCGCACCAGCACATCCTGCTGCAGGACCCCAGGAAGAATATGAGGCAAGGACAACTGCACCGCCCTCAACTCTCTACAAGTCAAGGACATCTCTGCCTCCTGCACCGACCAGAACTCTTGAACAGGATCCAGGGCCAACAGTGCCCCCCAACCCAGTTCGCTGGCATCAGTAGCCAGCACCAACCGCTCCTGGGACATAAAGGGAGAGCCCCGAAAGAGGATTTGAACCGCCAGCCACCAGGACAAGTCCCTGGCTATATCCACACCCCCCAGAATCAACCATACGTAACCGGAGACTCCGGACTCCAAAGCCCCAGAACAAGAGTACCAGGGGGTACAAGTGCAACCAGGCCCAAGGAAAAAACAACACAGCAGCAGACAAGAACCCCTGAACCCGCAACCATTGCCGAACCGTGGAAGACCGGGCTACCAACACCTTCCGCAGCCCGCGCACCAAAGGTAGACAGTAAGGCCCGACAGGAAACCTTCCCCATCTTGGTGTGGAAGCACCACCCCTGAACAGCAGTTCCAGAGAGGGGCACAGAAGGGACATCTCCACGTTCTGAACCACCCAAACAGCTGAAGGAGTCTGCAAAACCTCACGGGTAAGTGCCCGAGCCGTAAGGAAAGAAAGAGGAAGAGATCAACCAGTCATCCAAGGTAGGAAACACCAGGATCCCCTGAGCATGCAACAACCCCACCAAGGTTGCCCACACCCAGAAAACACCCTAGGCAAGGCAGACAGCCCAAAAGGCAAAACCTGGAACAGGCAATGATCGACGCCCACACAGAACCACAGAAACCTCTGGGAAGCCACGTGAACCGGCACATGAAAGCAGGCATCCCTGAGAACCAGAGAAGCCCAGAAACCCCGATGGACAAGAAGGGCAGAACCACCTGCAATGACCTACTTCAAAGGACCGATGAGGGAAGCTTCAGACCCAGAACAGACAGAAGTCCCAAGTTGGACTTGAATCAGAAACAGGATCGAGGAATCCCCTGACCCTGCTGACACACAGGCACCCCCACCACAGACCCTTTGGAAACCAGGTCCTGTATCCCTTCCAACAGAGCCCGACACTCGACCTGAGATCTGGAAGCAGGGGTAGCCCTGAACACAACTGCCGGTGGAACCCCAAATTCGATCAGATAACCCAGCTCGACAATCCGCAGGACCCACTGATCCCGAACAAACTCATCCCAGACCGGAACAAAAGTCTTGAGGCGACCCCCAACCGGCATCACATCCGAACCCCACACATAGGCAAGAAATGGAAGGCCCCAAAGAAAGGCGGCACCTTTCTGACCCTAGGAACTCGCGGAAGGAAGGGACACCCCGGCCATGTCCCCTCCACGAAAGGGCTGGGTGGCCATTATAGATTGCAACGCCTTCCCAAAAGCCCGAGTATTACCAGAAAACTTACCACACTGTGAAGAGCGGACCGGAGCCAAACTTTTGCCCTCCGCCGTCTCTTTAATCAAGGCCACCAACGGATCCCCAAAAGTCAGAGCCCGTGAAAGGAATCACCATGAGAGCATCCCCTTGCGCTGTCTCTGCTTTCCAAGGTATAAGCCAAAACCGACACCAAGCCGGCCCTAGAGGCAGCAGCCGCAGCACCAAGGGAATTGAAGGACAAAACAGCCAGGAAGAGCAATAGCGGCTCCAACCTAGCCAAAGACTCAGAGGGGCCTCAACCTGTAAGAGTTGCACTCAAATACCCTGGCAGCCTTCAGAAGAGGCAGAACCAGGTAGCTAGCGGAAGCTGCAGAACGAACCGCAAGGCCAGAGGCTGCACAGGACCACCATAAAGCCCCTCCAACCCTCTAGTCCACAGGATCAGAGGGAACCGCATCCTCGGAAACCACCAGGCTCAGAGATGCAAGACCCGCCAGCAGGGAAACCACATCCACCACAGGCGGAAACACCACCGAGAACCCTTGCAAAGGATAACACTTAGCCAGAAACCCGGGGAAAAGAATGCTTGCGAAATCCATTCAGTCCCCCTCCAAGAAATTCCTCACAGATTCAAGGAAGGGAAGGCACCCAGGCTCCCGACGTTGAGAAATGGCACAAAAGAACCCAGATTCATCCCCTTCCGAGGGATCTGGGAATCCCAAATTGTCCCACACATGCTTTTCATATATGCAGAATACTGTGGAGTCCAGCCCCCTGGGTAAACAGCCCCCATACCTTCTCATCCAACTCCACATCAGGAACTGGGACAGCCGGGGCCTCCAAAAATCCGCCACCAAGGCCCCTTGGATTCCCAGCTAAAAAGGCCGAAGCCACCGTGGCAATAACCACAAGCTGCCCTCTGACAAGGAAGGCGCCGCGGAAGGCCCAGCAACCACCAACTCCCTCACCTGGAGCCCCCCATCCCTGACTGCTTCTCATCCATGACGAAAAAGGGCCAGAGGAGCACACACTGCCTTATATATACGGACAACCACCAATCAAAAACGACCCAGCAAGTGCCAAACTCTGGCAGTCTCCAGCGAAACCACCCAAACGGCAGGACAACCTCCGAGGGAACAACCCCTGAAATCAGTAAGCAACATCACTAGGTACGTCAAATCTAATGACCCGCCTTTGTTTTAGACAATGTGAGATAGCGAAGAAATGTTCACTGCCATTCCATAAGCCAAACTTAAAGGAAACCAATCAGTGAAAAACCAGGATTCGAACACACAACTAATGGGGAACAAGTCTGTGACCTCAACACGAGGCAACCGTGACTCCTCAGAAACCACAAACCATAGAAAACCCAGTAAGCGTCCGAGACCACAACCACCGAGCCACAGGGACACAGTACAAGTGAAGGCACACCTGCTGCCTAGGACAGAGGTAACGCCGAAATGCCCAAGCAAGTACTTCCAGTGAGTACCACCGCCTCCCCCGGACCGGCTCAGCAACCGGTCGCGGCAAAGGCGCCGTAGGCAACACGCCAGCGCCGTGCTCCGCAGGCGCCGGCAGGAAGCCAGCTTCGAAAGCACAGGGCCAATGCAAACCCGCTTCTGCCGGGACCCGTGCCCCGAGACCAAAGCCTGCTCTCCCCAGAAAGCGCAGCAAGGCACACAATAAAACCCCCACATCTCCCAGGAGGTCCCCGCAACAGCTGGGGATCGAAAACGGAAGAGGGGAACCACAACTACCTGAAACCCCAGGAATCCAAAAAGAACTACGAGGGCAAGAGGCAGCAATCAGCAAAAACGACTGCACAGTCCCGCTACAGCAGGGACTTGACCCCCAATACCCACACAACG
Source organism: Calotriton arnoldi (assembly GCA_963921515.1). Taxonomy (NCBI): domain Eukaryota; kingdom Metazoa; phylum Chordata; class Amphibia; order Caudata; family Salamandridae; genus Calotriton; species Calotriton arnoldi. Next base: position 802,171 of record CAWUFW010006938.1, read on the forward strand.
GTCGCTAGAGCAGACCGCCGCACACTCACCTGTACAGTATGAAGTCTTGCAAGGAGTAGTTCACAGAAAAAAACAACAGGATGTGCTTACTTGGGTCAAGGGTTATATACCACAGGATGTGGAAGTGGCCTGGAGGGTAGGGATGGGCTAAGGAGTTTTGCTTGGGAGTTCTGGGGAGGAGCTATTGCTCATATGGTAATGACTGTGACGGGGAGGTCTGACGAGGAGGTAATGCGAGTAAGTGGCCCTTGGGGCTGTTGAGGGCGTGCACAGGGGCAGTGAGGCTTGGATGGCTGTGTGCCTGTGTCTGGGAATGGCGGTGGAGCCGGAGAGGTTTGGTCTGGAGCCTTGTACATGGTGTGCGAAGCCTAGGTCTCTTTGGTCCACGTGCAGGGATAGATGGGTGGGGGGAATGGGGGTGGATTGGGTGTGAAAGATAGGAGCATGTGTTCAAGCGGCACTCAGTGTGACAGCTGTCTGACATTCATTCGGATTCGCTTGTTGACTTGAGTTAAGAATGAGCACCAGGTGTTGGTGATTCACGCTCACCTGCTCCGCTCATAGCCATTCCCATGTGCCCTCGGCGCTGCCGCGTTGTATGTTGGCATTAAGATGCACTTTGGGTCCCTCACTTATCGGCACACCGCGTCTCCTTGTACCGCGAAGGCCTGACTCATAGTGTGATGCGAGGGCGTCTCTGCGCGTTCCTAAGTGACGAGGAGAGAGTCCGCGCTGTGAAATGAGCCACCGCGTGGCTGCTGCTCGTCATCCCTGCTGACAAGAGCTTAGCAAGCTGTAAGTGTGAATGAAGGCAGCGATCGTGGGAGGTGCCGAGCCGTGGTCGGGCATCACTGCTGAGAACTCCGGCTGCCTCGGTGCCTGCCTAGCTTAATCATGTTCAATGGCGTGAAGAGGGTGAAACTTGTGCCCACTTTTTCAACACTCTTCCAGAGTTATTCATGTGTTAAAATGAAAGCAGAACACATGCCCACTAGTAAAATCTGGCTTATCAAGCAGACTCCAGGTCCCATCTGCCAGAATACTGTTCAAAGTGCACTACTCCACACACATGCATTTCCATATCAGACTACGAAGCCACTAGTCCACCAAATAAACAGTATTGGAAACAAATGACACAGGTTCAGTCAAGTACTGATAGTAATCGACTACTTGTCCCCCCTACGACTCCCAATTGAGCAGTTTGGATTAAATCATTTCTGGGTGAAAATGCCTATTTTCTTGAAAATTAGGTTTGCAGATTGGCAGAGATTAAATATGGCTTTCATTTTTTTGTTCCTAAATTCTAACAGTCGTAGAGGGTTAGAGTTGTTTAAGGTTTTATCGTTGTCTAAAAGAATCCGTCTTATCCTGGAAACCGAAGCAAACATTTGTAGCGCCGCCATTGTAATTTGTGGCAGAAGAGCACAGAGAGTAGCAGCCCAGTGCCTAGAACCGCTAAACTCGCAGTGCGAATAAAATCCGCTGTCCTTGGTGTTTACCTTTATTGGCACCAGCGTTTTGACTTTTGTCTGCTCGGTATTTTTCGTTTCCTCCCTCAAGTCAGCACATTGGTATTAACGCACCATAACAAAGGGGGACGCGCATTAAACCTAACAGGCAGTATAAAGGAGGGTGATCGCGTCCGACTGCGATCGAGACGCACCGAGGGCAACCGAGGGAATGCAAGCCTAAAAACAAGCTTTTGCAATGCAATAGGACTCGCATTTACGCTATACCTATTGCATTGCATCACGGACAACGGTGGGGGGGAAGCACAGACAACGGGAGTGCGGGCGGGGGAGAAGGGGGCGGGAAGGCAGGTACAAAGTAGTGCTCACAGTCTAAGAAGTGTAACACTCGAAGTAAAGGGGCCAGTAGCCATGGGAGGGTACAAATGATGACATGGCCAAAATAAGGAGGGACTAACAAGCCTCATAATCAATCAGACCGCAGAATTTACGAAAGACAATGACACGAGCCAATTAAAAACATGGGCGGAGAGTGGGCGGAGCTTCCGCAGAGCTTCCACTCCATACTTGATTACTGCATGCCTCGCAAAGCGAGCAGCGCATACGCGCTGCCCCTATAGGGTCGACCTAAAAATGTGGTCTAGCTGGAAACCAAAGAGTAGCCTGAATCCTCAATGAAATCCTTTGCTCCTTGTCGACTTGCAAGACTTGTTTCGTCACCAGTGCGGTGAGCCTCAGGCCATGAAAAATATGCCCTTTCGAGCCCTCCTTCATCATAGTTGTCTTTCTTGCTGCTCCTCTATTCATTGACTAGCTCTGCCATGAATCACCATATTCCATCCACAGCGTGCCGACTCCGGACTCTTTTTTCTGTAGAGCTTATGATAGTTAAATGGCCAACCCTCACCAAAGCCACCAGAGCGTCCACAGAACCACCCAGCATCACTTCCCATGAAAGAATGCTGCACCCCAATGTCGAATCTCATTAATGATAGAAGTGGCCATACCTAGAATGAGTAGCTTCAAGGACTTTGCGTCACTTTCCAAGAACCGCACTTTGAATTCCAAGTTAGATATTGAATTATAGGTTTACTCTTGAATTTTATTGGTCCTTCAAGATTCACATTCAGAAGTCTGCAAAGTCTCCTGGGCTATCTGAATTCACAAGTTAAAAAAGAGAGGGACCCCTTAGCCTTACCAAAGGAATAGGGTACTATAGACAAGTGAAAAACAAGTTTTTCCTTTGGTTCCTGCACACTCACCAAATAAGAAAATGAGCCTATACACACCTCTACTCACTCATACACAACATCTCTTATTGACCAGATTCAAACTTACAGAGAAGGCCCAAGCAATAAACCCAAAATACGTCAGGAGTAGAAATTTGTATAAATGTTTATTAAAAAGGATTTTTAGTTCTTATCCTAGTATATCCTTTTTTTTATAAAAACAAACAATATTAAAAACAATTCAGAATTTTACTAATGTGAAATACTTGGTTCAAAGATCTTTACAAGATAAACAATTCATACACTTTAACCCTTATACTAATAAGGGGAAAATAAATACATATCAATAACAATAACAACACTAATATCAATCATGAGAGAGAAAAAAGAGACAGTACATTTTGTCAATATTGTATCCTAGCTATATTGTAGTTTATGTCACCCATCGCTCCACCAGTGGAACTCTGTAAGAATGATGTAATATAGAATGTTGGTGTCTGGAAACCACAGTTGGAGAAGGGCTGAGCAGCATGCTGGCTGCTCCTGGTGGGGCTAGTCCTGGACTTAACATCTGGACATGTAACTACTTCAATAAATACTCCTGAAATACTACAACCAGCCTGGAGTTAGTTACTACATTTTTATGGCGACGAGTTGAAGCAAAGAATCTGCGTGTGCTACCTCTAAAAGCCTTCAATTTCAAATCTGGAGTATCAGAGAACCTATCCTCAAGTTGAAACAACTCCTCAATATACAGCTGCGTACATTCAACCAACTGGCACACCACAGCCCCACCAGTGACCTCTACATCGGTCGCCCTCTACGCTACAGTGCCAGCTCCTGTCTCTACTGCAGCTCAAGTCTGTTCCTGCTGTCCCTACAGCGTCTGTTTTAGCTACAGCCCAAGCCTGTCTCCATTACAGCTCTAGTCTCTGCATGCTGTTCTTACAGCGTCTCAAAAGGTCTGTTCAAGCTGTTCCTACAGCATCTCAAAAGGTCTGTTCTTGCTGTCCCTACAGTGTCTCAAGAAGTCGGTTCCTGCTGTCTTTATAGCATCTCTGCAACCAAGGTAATTGGTCTGCCTTTTCTGCGGAGTGAGTTGTTCCTGTCTACATTATCTCAAGCTGCCTGCCTCCTTTGTGGAGTGAGGATTTTCTGTTTTCAACAACCTCTTTCAACCCTCTGCCTCCCCACATTGAGATCCTTATTTACTTGAACCGGCTCAGTAGTAAGGAGATCAAATATCACTCGTGAGGAGACACTGAACATTTCTTCTGCCTCTATTGTGCGTTTTGAGATCGGCAGCAATTTGACAGGTTTGGGACAATTATTGTCTTTTATTATATGGATCGTTTGAGCAACGCTGCATTTTCAACTGCTAGATTTACTTTTAAGATGTTAGCGCGAGCCTCTTTCAGCACACTCTCTCCTACCTCTACTCTGCAGTCATGCGATTTTCGTCATTATTCCTCTATGACGCGTGCTCTTCCCCTGTCAAAGATGTTTTGAAGAGCACTTGCGTACCGTGAGCCACCCGGCAGCGACGTCATCTGCGCACCGCCATCTTGTGGCTGGAGACACCAGCCACTCTTTCCTGTTTCCTATGGGTCCAGCAGTTTTCATTGCCAACCACGTAATCGTTAAATGGGGAGAACAGGATTGAAAGGCTTATCGGAACGGCGGTGACGTTGGTGACATTACAACACGGTCGGTGACTTATTTTATTGTTTTTTGCTCAAGTGCAGCGTCGAAATGGAACTGTGGGGCGAGATTTTGTTTTTGCGCAGTTATGATTCTTCAGTATTCTCTGCCAGAGTTACGCTGCCATCTAGTGGCCAAATTGGTTTGTAGACTTCATTTCATTTACAGGATGACTTTGTCCACGCATGGCATCAGTTATATTACGAGTCTTTCAAAACGCGTCCCTCGACGATGCACAACGCTGGCTTTCCTTCACTGGTTTTACACGTGAAGCCGTCGAGGGAAGGCATTCCTTTGGTGAGACTTTTCCTTTGTGCGTGACAAAGGTAATGTTTTGGATTTTACATTACAGAGCCTTTTCCTGCACATTACTACGGTAAGGAGAGGTATTTGAGCAAATCAGACTGCCTATTTTGCCCACTGCCATGGACACGTTTTAAGAATGGAAGGTGTCAAATGACTGGGTAAGACGTAATCAGCGCCACATTGGTGAGTCTCTTTGCAATCTTTTGCCTAACTGCTTGCAACGCCTAGAGACAATCATTGGGCATTCTGTTCCATTCGTCGTCTGCTTCATGGACGGACATACTGCATCTTCTAAACCGGCACTTCTGCATTTATCTTTCTATTTGTTTTGTGCTGCTGGTGTCTAGTACAGTGGGGTTAGCGTTGTGGTAAACTCTACGTTTTCGAAAACTGCTCAGTGACTTTTTAATAGTGTGACAAGTCAAGCTACAGAACCAGTTAGGTTACTTTTTCTTTTCATGTGAGCAGTTTTCTTGACCTTTTTCGCAAGAGTTTTAGTCCAGTCACACAGTGCACAATGTCTGTACCTCAACTTGGTGTCTCGCAAGGGTTTTAGTCCCGTCACTACGGTGCACAATGCTTTACACGTTCCGTTTACATCTTGCCCTACATAGGGTGTGTTTTACGGGTTCCCCGCCCATTTGTTACAGTGCACAATGTTTTACCTCAAAGTACACAAGGTGTTTTGCGTGGACTGTAGTCCTGCTCCTACAATGCACAACTTTTGACCTCTCCGTGAGGTGTGTCTGTTGGGTCTTCTCCCATCGTTATGTGCATATCACATGACCTCCACTCGAGGTGTCTCGCATGGGTCATATTCCCATTTCTCAGTGCACATTGTCTGTACCTCTCCACGAGGTGCGTCCTTACACATGGTGCACAACATGTGACCTCAGTTCGAGGTGCGTTAGTTCACGTATTTACTCACATTCATTTATACCTTTTTCTAGTTGTGCACAATTTACAATTATTTACAATTATTTGCACATACCTTTCTTAAGGTGTGTAGTGTGAGTTCGAGATTGCCTTTGCACTTTCTATTTATTACCTTTTTGGGGTGTATGGTTTGGGTTCCAGTCCCATTACCATAGTGCATGGTTTACGTTACACTGGGCGTTTGTATTTACTCTTAATGTTATGCTTTGTTTCATTGTCAACACTATAGCCCAGTGGTGTTCTCTATTTATTATTCAGTTTTTCATTACTTGATGAAGAAGTGTGAGTAATCTATTGTATTTCTCTTCTTCTCGGTCTCCTTGTTTCCTCCTGCTCTGACTTGCCTCCTCGCATACCTGCCTGGCCAGTAGGTGTGCAGGTCGTAGTCATTGATGGTTTCTCCTTCCACTCTTTCTTTGGTTATATAAGAAGGGAGGATGGGTATTGGATTATGTTTATCTGTTTTTTCATTATGTTTATCTGTTTTTTCATATTTCCATTGTCTCTCCTTATGCTCTTCTTGTCTCTCTGGTTCTCTCTACTCTTTTCCGTTCATCTAGCTTCTGCTTTCTCTCTAAGTCCACTATGGTGTTCTTTTCTGTTTTCCTTTTTGGAAGAAAAGATGATATGTTGTATCCTAGCTATATTGTAGTTTATGTCACCCATCGCTCCACCAGTGGAACTCTGTAAGAATGATGTAATATAGAATGTTGGTGTCTGGAAACCACAGTTGGAGAAGGGCTGAGCAGCATGCTGGCTGCTCCTGGTGGGGCTAGTCCTGGACTTAACATCTGGACATGTAACTACTTCAATAAATACTCCTGAAATACTACAACCAGCCTGGAGTTAGTTACTACACAATAACAACACTAATATCAATCATGAGAGAGAAAAAAGAGACAGTACATTTTGTCATTCAAAAATACACATTCGTAAAGAGAACATATGCTGACTGGAACTCAATACGTTGACTCTTGTTTAGTATTTACCGATCCCTCCAATCATACGAATTGTGCAAAGGATGCGTTGACGCGTTTCAATGGTGTTGTATCACTTTAAACCATCTTTTTCAAGACATTACTATTACTCTCATTATAAGACATATACTTGGTCCTAAATGTAGTCCTGTTCATTCACCCCAAGCTTTGTTGTAATTATTTTTGACGTCAATTTCAATTATTCCCTGGTGTTCACATCTGATAATAAAAAGCCTCAGTCGGGTCGCTATACGGCAGGATATACAGTATTAGTAATTGATCCTCTGACAAAATAAAACTATGTGCCTGAATTGCACTCTCTCTGTTGGAGACACTTCCGACAGAATCTTCAAGTGTCTCGCTGTAATCAGATACTGCTAGGACACTGGTTACAATCTGACATTTTGAAAACTAGTGAACCAGGAGAGTCCCGTTTGATTCTTCGGCAGGAGTTTTTCAGGCCCAATTAATGAAGGGCATCTATAGAAACGTATAAGCGTTCTACAAAAGATTATAACCAGTGTCCTAGCAGTATCTTGCTCATTAACGCATGCCTTTTCTATTACATGGAGGCCTTCTCCCACCTGTCTAGTAGGGAGGATAAGCCAGACGACCTTGGACAGTAGATAGCATGTGCCAAGCTGCAGAATCGAAACTTGTGCTCTGTACCCCCATTGTATTACGACAGCTATCAGTATTTTTCCATAGTAGGCGGGTCTTTGTGGGCTCCGCAACCTACATAATGTAACTGTATGATTGTTAGAGTCGGTCCCTTGTCAGCCATCATAGGAGGCTGGTCAGACTGGACTCCACTGTAGTGTACTTTGTGAATACACTAGTCTGCTTGTGTTCTCTACTGCGTCATCGACTCTTCATTGAATGGAAGGCTAGAGGAGGTCGAGAGTGACCTGGGTGGCCCTAATCGGGTCACTTCCTTCAGGTGGCCCATCCCGCCCGTAGTCGGGTTGTGGGGTCGGGGTTGTGTCCGGTCAGATGGGCGGATCGGGGATCCCCATATGATAGAGCTTGGTTCTCGCGGCTGCCCCGCCTGTCTGATCGGGTGGCTCCTCGTCTAGTGGTCATCTTGGCTGGGGTCCTGAAAAGGCAAAACCCTTGGGACTGACCGTTTTGGTCTGAAGAGTCGGCAGTGGAGAATAATCTTGTTTGTCTAGAAAAACAATGAAGGGTCCCTGGGTTTCTAAATGTAGGGAGAGGAGGGCAGGGAAAATCCAGAAACAATAACAACAAACCTCTCCCTATACATTAGTTAATACATAGGTGAAACATCCTAAATTAGAAACGACAACATTGTCCCACAATACCACTATTTTTTAAATTTTTTATTATATCAAAAATCTATTTTTTTTTAAATTTGTATATACATTCATTTATATAAAAATCTGTACTGTACAAAATTCAAGTAGAACAGCCCCAAAGAAACATTACAATAATCTTGTTTGACCTGTGTGCACCAGGTGAGTTCATTGTGATCTTTGGTAAGAGCGGCGCCGTCTTGATTAACTTGATGGGTCTGTGGACCCTTGTGAAATGGAGCATTTGTGAACGTTCCACCAGGCCACTAGTTGAATTTGGTTTATTCTTGAAAAGGCCTGGGGCTAGAGCCTATCTTGTTGTGGTGCAGTCTGAGGACTGACTTGTCTTGGTGCAGTTTACGGACTGCTTTTGAGAGCTCTTTGTGTGTGTGTGTTTTTATTGCGTGTGTGTGTGTTGATTGAGTGGATAGTGAATGTGTCTGATGCTAAGATGTCTTGTTGGAGTAAAATGTGGTGCTTGGGGTGTCGCTGTTGCTCTGCTGAGCATCGACTGGAGGAAAGGCAGCCTGCGCCTCCAGAAGGCACTCCAAGTTTTGAGATGTATGTGAAGCACGGTATTGGCCCTATTATGTTTTGTACATTATGGCACAAATATACGAGAGACGATGCTGAGCTTCAGTGGCCACTGGATGGTACCTTTGATGAACAAAAATTGAATTATTTGCAGGACAAATTATTCACTAGAAGAAGTAGGCAGTCGATGTTTGACACTTTGCAGGTATGGCAGAAGGAAGCTAAGCAGAGGCGTAAACGAGCCGAGAAGGAGTCTAGGAAGAAGGCGATGCAAACAGTGGTTCAGGAAGCGGTAGCTTATGATAAAGAACAGACAGAAAAGGGTATTGAGTGTGCAGATAGGAAGTCTCGATTACAATGTGATAAGTCTTATGTTGTTCGAGAGGATGAGGATCCTTTTGTGGAGGATCTGCTGGAAACTCGCCCCCACCCCCCTATGCCCCGCAGAGAATATATCCTGCTGTTCCGTCGACTCAGTCCTCCGCTGTTCTTTCGCCTTCCTCTGGTTTTTCTGCAGACTCAATGGCTTCGGCTCCAGCCCTATCTGTCACCTCTCCGGTTTCGCAACCTGCGAGTGTGGTGACTGCGGGCACCCCTACAGTGTCTGCTGTTTCTGATCATGTTTCTCCTCCTTCTCTTACACCTACCACACCTTCATTATTGACACTGTCACCTGCATCTGTATCTCTTATGTCTTCTCCAGATGTTTCATCTGTAGTGTTGTCTAGTGTTGGGACATCGGTGCGAGGATCAGATGGAGGGAATTGGGCGGCAGCGCGAGAGTGAATGGAGCGGGCACTGATTCCATCTGATATAGGTGAAGAGGAGAAAAGGATGGTTGCAAACCAGGCAGCACAATGGGCTCGGGCTCCGATTTATAGTGTGGAGGATATATGGAGTGTGATGAAAGATTTTGATCCGGTTGTACAACAGCATGCCCTTCAGCATATGTCGGCTACATTGATTTGTTTGTGGGAACAGTGTATTGGAGGCGTAGCTCCTCAAATTATTTATGATATTCAAGATCGTGTATACTCAGCTGGTATGGCCCCTACAGAAGTTCTTAGTAATGTTGGGACGCAACTCGGTTATCGAGAGCGATTACATCACCGTACCCCAACTAGTGTGTCCCAATTTCCGATGAGGGAGGTGCATCCTATTTTTCATCCTGAGATCCCAGAGCAGCGTAACCAGAGGGGAGAAGTGGTTCAACAGCGGGTGGTGGCTCATTTTCAGGAGCAGTGGGTTTATACCCCGTGGAAAAGAAGTGAGGTGTTAGCTCTTAAGAGTCAGTTACCAGATCCTAGAAAAAACCTTACGGCATATTATAAAGAGTTAACGGAGGCCGCCTCCTCGTCAGTTATGACATTAGCAGATATTGAGTTGTTTTTCGGGCTGTTGGTGCCGGTGGATATATGGAGGCAGGTGCATACTCAGGATCACAGGGTGGAGTTGGGTGGCTCTTGGGATGAGATTTAGGCGTGGGATAAGGAGCGAAAGCCCGGTGAAAAACCTAGGGCTGAGATTCTGGCTTTGCCAGGTCTTATTATCACTTATATGCATTCTCTTATCCCACCTAGACGAGTAGATTGGGACAAGCTGACGGCTTGTCGTCAAAAGAAAGAGGAAAGTGTGTCTGATTTTTTTACTCGGTTTGAAGGGGTGTTCTTGGATTTCAGTGGACATGATTTGTCAGTTGAAGGTGGTGTTCGTTTGTTTGTTAATAGGTTTGTCACAAATTTGCTTCCGGAGATTGCAGCTCAGTTACAGGCTTCAGAGAGCATTTGGACTACCTCTTCCCCTTTGTTGATATTGAGTATGGCACAGTACTATGAGCATCGAGAAAACAAAGAAAAAGACAAGGTAGAGAAGAGGAGTAAGGATTTGTAGACAAGGGTGTTGCTACAGCAGATTGCCAGGGGGTCTGGGAGGGGAAGGGGCGCTGGTCCGGCTCAAAGGTCACGGGGTGCTGGTAGAGGTGGTGCACCCCTAGGGCTGAATCAGTGTGCGTATTGTAAAAAGGAGTGGCATTGGCAGAGCGAGTGTCCAGATTTGTTACAGAAAATTGCAGTACCTAGAGGGCGGGCTTGGAGTGGAAGAGGCCGTTATGGGGTTGGTCGGGATGAGGCTCAAGCAGATGCATCATCGGGGGGTCGTTCTGATCAGAACTATTTTGATGACCCCCGGGGGAAGGCAGTACTATCATGATGACTATGATATGGGTGACGCTGCAGGGATGTCCTATGGTTAGGACAGCCAGGGACAGGGAAAGGGACCAGTCCAAATTTCTGTGGATCAGCGTGGTCCTTATGTTACAGCAGATTTGTATGGTTCGGCACAGAACTTTTTGGTGGATACAGGTGCAATGAACAGCTCTGTTTCTCATTCACTGGTCCCCGGGGCAGCCCTGTCTGGCCATAATAATGTTTCGGTAGGTTTTTCAGGCATACCGATTGTGAGCCCCATTTCTAAACCTCTTGCTTTGACTGTTGGTCCTTTTACTGTGGATTTTCCATTTTTGTTAACGGCGAATTGTGGGGAAAATTTGTTAGGATTAGATTTGTTGAAAAAGTTATATACTACCATTTATTGTTCCCCAGATGGTGTTCACATGACTCTTGGACCTAAAGTGGTTAGCACAAAACAGTGTTTGGCAAAGGATGCACCGCTTCCTGTTGAATTCAAAGATGTGCCGTCCTCATTTTGGGCCACAGGGGATACAGATTTGGGGTTGTTACAGATACCACCGGTTTCCATAAAGGTCAAGGAGAACGCTGTGCTCCCTCGCATTCCCCAGTATAAAATATCACAAGCTGGGGAACAGGCTTTGATGCAGATTATACAGGACCTGATTAAATCTGGTCCCAGATATTACTGTTCTCTTGACAATGATTCCTTCCACAGCCAAGTTCTTTTCTGTGATTGATTTAAAAAATGCTTTTTAGGTCTCGCCTGAGCCAGCGCATGCGCTGCTCTGGCGAGAGTTTTAGTAAGCGGGTTTTGGAAGTGCAAACGGTGGCTTTTGCTGGCGACCAGCTTGCGTTCACGAGAGCGTGCACGCGCGCAGCTGCCATACATTCCTCGCATCGCTGGCGAGGCTCCATCTGCCTTTCCTCCCCCTCCCTCACGTCAGCCCTCCTCCCCCTCCCTCACCAGAGAGCGTGTTTCCATTCCTCGCATCGCTGGCGAGGCACCCTCCTGGGCATGTGCTGCTCCATGTTTCTTTTTTTTTCTAGCTCCTCTTGCGGCTTCATTTCAGCTCGCCCCATGTCTGCTCCTTCACCTACTCCCACCCTTACCCCCACCCCAACCATTTTGTTCCAGCCGTTAACAGGACTCACAATTGGGCTGAGGCCAGCAGTGCGAACACAGGACACACACTGCCAATACATTAACACTAATGCTGGCAGGGCTGGCTCTTTAAAGTATTTGCTCGCAGCTTGTGGAACGCCCGGCACCAAAGCGCTTACATACATCTGCGCACACCTCTTTGGCGCTACAAAAACTAACCTGGTGCTTTTTGCGAGCGCGTGCATTAGCTCAGCTGTTCCAAATCATCTCTGCACTTATTACTGTGCTCGTTTATATGATACAAAACACTGCCAATACGTTAACACTAATGCTGGCAGGGCTGGCTCTTTATTAAAGTATTTGCTCGCATCTTGTGGAACGCCCGGCACCAAAGCGCTTACATACATCTGCGCACACCTCTTTGGCGCTACAAAAACTAACCTGGTGCTTTTTACGAGCGCGCGCGATTAGCTCAGCTGTTCCAAATCATCTCTGCACTTATTACTGTGCTCGTTTATATGATACAAAACACTGCCAATACATTAACACTAATGCTGGCAGGGCTGGCTCTTTAAAGTATTTGCTCGCATCTTGTGGAACGCCCGGCACCAAAGCGCTTGCATACATTTGCGCACACCTCTTTGGCGCTACAAAAACTAACCTGGTGCAATTTGTAGTAGCAGACATATCATTACATTGTAGCACTGTTTAGAAACATACTTATCCTATAAAAACATTAGCATCGCCAATAAGTCTCGCTTTTGGGACATTACAAGTATTTAGTCATGCAGCACAATATCCTTAAAGCAACAACATCAACTCTTGCATTGCTAAACACTTATAAAGTCCCAAAGGCGAGACCTATTGGCTATGCCAATGCTTGTTTTAGTATCCCTATTAATCCAGACAGTAGGTATCTTTTTGGCTTTGCCTTGGCTGGTAGGAGTTTCCAATTCTGTCGAGCTCCTCAGGGGTACACTGAAAGTCCCAGTATTTACAGTCAGGCTTTGAAAAGTCAATTGGACTCTCTATCTCTTCCCGCATGTAATGTATTATTGCAGTACCTGGACGACATTTTGATAGCCTCCGATACCGAAGAGGGTTGTCGGGAAGCTACGGTTAAATTATTGAAGCATTTGGCAAACAAAGGGCATAAAGTGTCCCTTTCTAAATTCCAATATTGTCAACAGCTGGTCACCTATTTAGGTCACCTGCTGTCGAAGGAGGGTCGGAGGCTAACCCCTGAACGAGTTGATGCCATTGTTAAGATGCCTATCCCTGTGACTCAGAGGGATGTGCGTGCTTTTATAGGCATCACCTCGTATTGTCGACACTGGATTCCCGCTTATTCTTTATTAATACAGCCCTTGCTTCGCCTAACAACTAAAGATGTGCATGAACCCTTGCCCTGGACGCATGAATGCCAGCATGCTTTTGAGCAGTTAAAAGTTGCGCTTTGCTCTGCACCTGTGCTTGGTACGCCTGATTATAAGAAGCCTTTTGTGTTGTATGTACACGAAATGGCTGGGTGTGCGCTTTCGGTGTTAACACAAACCTTTGGAGGTAAGCAGAGGCCGTGTGCTTATTTTTCTGCTACGCTTGACCCTGTCGCCAGAGCCCTCCCGAGTTGTTGAAGAGCCGCGGCGACTGTGGCGGTCTCTATTCCACAGTCGGCAGGGCTCGTTCTTAATCATGATCTCACAGTAATGGTACCTCATGCTGTGGATGTACTTTTGAACAAGACAAAGACGCAGCACCTTACCAGAGCTCGTCTGACTGGTTATGAATTGACTTTATTTGCACCCCATATTCCTATCAAAAGATGTGCCATTCTGAACCCAGCCACGTTACTACCACTCCCTTCGGAAGAAAAGGACTTAGATGTCCATGATTGTTTATTTCGTACAGAGTAGGAGACGAAGGGATGGGTAGACTTGACTGATGTTCCCTTATCTGACCCACAAGGGGAACTATATGTTGATGGTTTTTGTTTTAAATTGTCAGATGGCACTACTACAGCGGCGAACGCTGTTACTACGCTGCGCACTGTAGTCGAGACATTACGTATTCCTTACCAATCTGCTCAAGCTGCGGAGTTGATAGTTATTTTGTGAGCATGTGAATTAGGTGAAGGAGTGACTGTCAATATCTACACTGACAGCCAGTATGCCTTCGGGGTGGCCCATAATTTTGGAAGCCTCTGGGCAGAGAGAGGATTCTTGACTTCACATGGAACAAAGATTCAGAATCGTTCGCTGATAGAAAGACTTTTGACAGCTTTGACACTTCCCAAACGATTGGCAATAGTGAAGTGTAGTGCCCATAAAGCAATCACTGACGATGTAGGGAAAGGAAATGCCTTCGGAGATCAGACAGCAAAAGAGACAGCCAGATCAAAAATGATGAAAATGTTTGTGCCAGGACCTTCTACATGGGTACCAGATGTTACCATGTTTGAAAATTCATTAGAAAGTGTCAGGGAAATACAGTCTGAGGCAACAGTTGAGGATTTGGCAGTGTGGCAGGAGAGTACAGGGCATTTAGATGAAGAAGGGTGCTGGACTGATAAAAGTGAGAAGCAGAGATGGATGTTACCTGATGCGTATGTTTTCCCTGTAGGTACAATGGCACATGGTCCGGCTCATATTAGCGCAAAGGGAATATATAGGCTATTGGATCCTGTGTGGCAAAATGGCAACATTCCAAAGGTTGCTGCTCATCTCGTGAAACATTGTATGATTTGTATGAAGCATAATCCTGGAAAGGGTACCCCTACAACTTCTGGTAATTTTGCGCCAGCTTCTCTCCCTTTTGAGGTACTCCAGATGGACTATATTGAGATGCAGCGAGTTAATAATTTGAAATATGTGCTAGTGGTTGTTTGTGCATTTAGTAAGTGGATTGAGGCCTACCCAACAAAAGAAAATATAGCCATGGCGACGGCGAAGGCTCTTATTAAAGAGTTTTTCCCATGCTACGGCTTGCCCCATTTGATTTGGAGTGACAACGGAAGTCACTTTAATGCAAAGGTGATCCAATTGGTGTGCGATAATATGCACATCAAGCAAAAACTTCATGCAGCGAATCATCCCCAGTCAGCAGGTTTAGTTGAGAAGTACAATGGTACTCTCAAGCAAAAATTGGCTAAGATTAAGGAAAGTACTGGGTTGCAATGGCCAGATGCATTACCCCTTGCTCTATTGTCCACCAGAATGACAGCCCATTCCAGAACAGGATTATCGCCAAATGAAGTGGTCTTTGGTCGTCCCGCAAATGTTTGGGGTGCCCCTAGGCCGAAAAAGTTTTCTGAAATTGATTATCCTTTGTTAGTCGATTATTTATATGATCTTACTAAAATTTTACGTTCTATTCATCAACAGATACATGATGCTCTGCCTCCAGCACCAGAGGGGCCTGGGCACACCATACAGCCTGGAGATTATGTCCCTATAAAGAATTTCCAGAGGCGAGACAGCCTGGAGCCCAGATGGAAAGGACCATATTTGGTTCTCATCACGACAAGGACGGCAGTAAGAGTGGATGGTCGGAAGCATTGGGTTCATACCTCTCATTGTCAACGAGTGCCGCTTCCCCTTCCCTATGATGCATGGATTCGCCAGGGGATAGGGGACCACAAGACGGAGAAGGTTCCACGTTTTGTTCCCTTTTCTGACGCCCAGCTGACTTGGGCGTAGACGGAGGAAGAGAGTGAGGCGATTCTGAACGAGGCAGTTCCCCCAGAAATTAAGGCTGCCCAGGCTTCCTTTTCACCTGACCAACAGGAGCCTGAGCCTCGCTCTCCGACACCCCCTGAGTTTCAGATTCTTTTGCAAGATGAGACAGTGCCAGGAGTAGCAAGGTATGATTTGTGTCCTCGACGGAAGGATAGTGCACCAAAAGAGAAGTAAGTGTAGCAGGGATGGACTTCTTGGAAAAGATTAGTAAACGTCTTTTGTTTCTGCTTTTCCTGTTAGACTAGGGATCAGAAAATTGGTGCACTGCCTGTGGCGCAGGACAGGATAAGTTGAGGATATTTTCCCAGGAGGGAGAGTGCCCTATCCTGAGGACCGTGAACATTTGCTGATGAGCTGCAACAGTGTGGCTCCACCGTACAGTGCTCAATAGCACCACCGAGGATTGAACAATAGAAGCCTGCCAGGGAGGCTTGGAACGGACCCTGAATATTTCTCATTGTTTAATTTATTTTTTCCTTTTTTTGTGTCTTTTCCATCATTGGTTCCATTACGTGACGTCTCTTTCCCTGGTGATTCTATTTGTAAAAAGTTCATAGTAAAAATGTATCTGTTTGGTCATCCTATTGTAAAAGATGAGCAGCCGTTTGCTGCTCTGCGACCGGGGCAACTTGGTTTTGATTGGTTGCTCAGAAAGAAGGTGTTTTGTGTTACGTTCATATTACTGAATTTATTAGTGGGAGGGGGGATGTTCTGGGTTCTGGAGTGTTCTGGTCTTACATCATCGTGTGCTTTATATCGGATTGTCTCTTCAGGTCGTAGCAAAAGAGATATACGAAGTAATGTTTTCTTAGATACCCACAGGAAGTTTTTCAGGGATAACACAGCTTGTTATCCCACTGATTCTGTTACAGGTTTATGGACTGCTTACCCATTATCATTGGTGAATTATACATATGTTCGTCCTCCCCATTTTACAGTGGCAAAAGGTGAATTTGGTATGGGATATCCAGGTCCTTGTTTGTATTACAGAAAACCGAGAGGGAAAGGGTACCCAGGTTGCATGCCTGAAATGTATTGCGATAATTTGTATATAGATAAAAGAAATATCACTCTGACAGGTTGGCATTATCAAGATCTGACAGTCACTCAAGAGGCAGGTATTTATCCTGTGTGTTGCCCGATAGTGAATAGTACAGATGCTTATTTGTACCTCTATTGCTCTGGACCAATAGTCTATAAAAATATATTGCGTTTAGGAAAGAAGGATGACCCTAGTATGGAGGGTATGAATACTAGATATGCTCCATTGGATTATCAAGGTCCGCTTTATGCACACCCAGGTTTTTATTTTTTGTCCAACTACACCTATTCTAATATGTACAACGGCACAGAGGATGTGGCCTTGGGAATGGTGTTACCTCTTGGGGTACCTTGCAAATATTGTAAGCCACATACAAGATGGGTGAAAAGAACACTGACTAAAGAATTTTGTGAGGGAGTTACTGATTTGGAAGTCAACAATTACAGTAATGGTATCACTTTTGGATATGTACTTTCCTCTATTATCACATTTGGTGGCACTGCCATGGCCAGGGGTGAATGAGCTAGAGAGTATTTTGGGTGCAAGCTGCAGATTCTGTCCAACTCTACAGTGGCAGCTTTACGTGACATCACCACCCAGTTAGAAAGTATGCGCATATACTCTGAGCAAACGAGATATGCAGTCGATTTTATTTTAGCCAAGAGCGGTGGTGCATGAGCAGTAATTGGAGAGCAGTGTGTAGTCTGTATCACGAATATGGAGAGAAATATCACTCAACATATTTTAGACATTTTGGAAAATGTTCGAGGAATGGAGAGTGGCAACTGGAGCTGGTCATTATTTGGTGGTTGGGGTTGGATTCTAGAAAAGGTGATATATTTCATTGTCCTTTTAATATGTTGCTGTGTCTTGATACAGTGTCTTCCCTTATGCTACTCATACTGTGCTACTTATCTGTCTCCCAAAAGAATTTCAATTCATGACACTAATGTGAAGATAATGCTCCAACAGGAGCTTGATACTATCATGCAAATAGATGAGGGTGTTTTTGGGTCAACCACTTCTCTTGCAGGTTCTGTTCCTGATGTTCCTTGTGCTGATAATGATTAGTGTTATTCCCTTCCATATGTTTGGCTATGCATATATACGTGTATACATCAGTATGTGACATATTATTACCAGTTTTTTTTAATATTTTCTCTACTTTTAGAATTGTAAAGACCCTTACCTGCTAGCATGAATAAAGATGTCCGTATTAGCTTATAAATGCTAAAAGGAGGGTCTGTTAGAATTGAAATGTATCAGTACCATATTACTCGCATTTTATTCGATACTATGTTAGCATTTATGTAGCTAATTCATTATATATTCTCTCTGTGTGCCTACGTAATCAGAAAGTGCAGATGTTATGTTAGTTATGTTGACATCTGTGCCGCCATTTTAGTTTTCGAAGACGCCATTTTGTATTATAATCGAAACTGTTACTTGATCATTTACGAGAAATGGCCCTTGCTAAGTTTCATTTCTTTAATGTTGAATCTTGCTCATTAACGCATGCCTTTTCTATTACATGGAGGCCTTCTCCCACCTGTCTAGTAGGGAGGATAAGCCAGACGACCTTGGACAGTAGATAGCATGTGCCAGGCTGCGGAATCGAAACTTGTGCTCTGTACCCCCATTGTATTACGACAGCTACCAGTATTTTTCCATAGTAGGCGGGTCTTTGTGGGCTCCGCAACCTACATAATGTAACTGTATGAATATTAGAGTCGGTCCCTCATCAGCCATCATAGGAGGCTGGTCAGACTGGACTCCACTGCAGTGTTCTTTGTGCATAAACTAGTCTGCTTGTGTTCTCTACTACGTAATTGACTCTTCATTGAATGGAAGGCTAGAGGTGGTCGAGAGTGACCCGGGTGGCCCTAATCGGGTCACTTCCTTCACCTGTCTCTGGGTCACATGACTGAGTGTAGTTGACAGTTGGGGTTTGTGTATTCCTCGTAGACAGCTAGACACATTGGCAAGCTTAGGTGTGACTGGATGGGCTGTCACTGACGGGATCGGAGGGAGGAGCTGGGCCCAGTACCACTTACACCTGAATAGGCTGTGTCCTGTCTCCATAAAAAGGGCTGCACACCCCCTGTAGTTAGTATGTAGCCAGGGCCAGGAAGACAGGGCACCTGCGCATTTCACTGGCCTGCCTCTAGAAGATTCTCACCACTACAATGGCACAGATGCGTATAAATACTAGACCTCAGACACCAACATTGATCAGTGACAGAATATTGAGCACACAAATATCGTGACACACAAATATTGTGTTAAAATATCGTTGACATAATCATCATTTTTTTATACTTATAAAGGTAAGTACAAAAATATTGAATAAAAAATCGTTTACACTAAAAGCGTTTAAAATATGACAAAAATATCATTTTTTGGCATAAATATATAGTTTAAAATAGTAACACAAAACATTTTCATACCACAGTATAATATAATGTATATTATATAAAATGATGTAACATTTAATAATAAAAATAAATATATACTTATGTAAACATACACACATAAATATATATATGTGTATGTGTATATATATCTATAACAAACAACTAATATTAAACATATATATTTTACATTGTATAAAACAATTTGTGATTTTTTTAGTTTACTAATATAAAAAGCATATGTATACATATATATTTATCCCAAGAACGTAGCTCCTTCCGAACTGCTAACCCATGGAAGGTGACGCACACACCAGCGGAGCGTGCTGGTAAAGTCAATATCACTTTTACGAAAATCCAAATAAGTGCGTGAATCGGATATTTCCAAAGGAGACACTTCGGGAGAAGAGCGCAGTACACGCCCCGTGACTTTTTTAGACGAGTATCGGACACTTCGAACGCGACGAAAAACAATGCGAGACATCCCAGCCCCAAAGCCAAGGGGACAGAGAGGTCGGGGTCGAGGCAGAGGACGAGGAGACGGAGGAACAGAAGGAAACGAACTCGGCAACAATGGGAAAAGAGGCAGAGGAAGGGGCCGCATGGGAGATACCAACACACGCTCCAAAAGAACATACTAATGGACCCCACAATGGTTAATAGAACTATCATTAATCTTTCTAAAAGACAGCTCTATGAAGTTGAAAAATGTACACTCTGTCTAGGACTTTCCTTTTGTCCTTCATCCTCTTTTAATTATGCTGATACTAGAATTGATCTTTTTAAATATGTGAAAAAGTTAAAACTTAAAAAGTGGCATCAATTGCGTAGGCAGAGACCTAGGAATCACACAGGAGGTGGGGAGGGTGATCATGTCACTGATCTGAACATTGATGATATGGACACCCTATCCACTATGTTAGAATTACAACAAGCGACAGACATCAATGACACTAGGATAGACGAACATCAGATCCTAGATGATCTGGGAATTATAGGCGATGCGGCTGCATCTACTGACTTTAAACGCAAGTCGACCTTTTTACCGTCTCTCCCACATGACAATATTGACACTTTCCACGAGAGTGTCACGAAGGCACTTATTGATTTTAAGGGTAAGTCTTGCAGTAGGAAGAAACATAGTAACAATCTCACTTTTAAACAGCGAGTGGTCCTCAAGTCACTTGCTAATGATGACGAAATTGTTATTCGTCCAGCTGACAAAGGGGGTAACATTGTTATTTTGGATAGAGAACATTACATCAAGGAGGCACACAGGCAGTTGAATGACAACAAATACTACATACCTGTCTCTAGGGAGACATACAACACCAGTATCATTACCATTTGGGAAAGATTGACCACGTGGAAAGACAAGGGAATCCTTGAATGGGAGGAGTTTTGTTATCTTAAAAGGGACTATCCCAAACTACCCGAATTATACCTCCTGCCCAAGGTGCATAAAGATCCGGTTAATCCTCCTGGCCGTCCCATTGTTTCCTCCAGAGGGAGTGTAGCCGAGCACATATCGAAATATGTTGATCACTTTCTCAGAGAATATGTCATCACACTTCCCAGTTACATCAGGGATACCAAGGACTTTCTGGGCAGAATAGAGAATATCGAGTGGGAAAGTGACTTCCTTCTGATTACCTTAGATGTCCACTCGCTTTACACCATTATAGATCATCAACAAGGATTGGCTGCCTGTTCACACTTTTTGAAGAGAAGAAAGATCAAGTACTTAGAACATAACCGCATGATTCTTGAAATGACAGAATATTGCCTAACCAACAACATTTTTTGGTTTGATGGGGGTCTCTACAAACAAACGACCGGAACTGCGATGGGTTCTTGCTTCGCTCCCAGTTTTGCCAATCTTTTTATGGGCATCTGGGAGGAGGAGCTCTTTGCAGATGTAGACCAGAGACAGAATCTAGATAAGGTACATGTGTGGCTGAGGTACATTGATGACCTGTTCATCATTTGGAAGGGGTCAACAGATGAGGCAGTGAAGTTCATTGAGGGACTTAATAACAACAACCGTAACATACAACTCACTGGTAATATCAGTAGTACCAGAGCAGAATACCTTAATGTGCACCTAGAGATCAAATACAACAAGATCCACACCACTCTTTTTCGTAAGAGCACTGCAGGGAACAGTATTTTGCACGCCCTCAGCAGCCACCCGGAATCTCTCAAATGGAGTATTCCTTAAGGCGAGCTTCTGAGGGCAAAAAGAAACTGTAATAACGAGGAAGCCTACAGACTCGAGAGTGCCAACATGATAGAGAGATTTAAGGCGAGGGGATATCCAATGTGGGTACTCAAAAGAGCCATCTCCAGAGTTGAGGGTGTCAACAGAACCCAGACACTCATTGAGAAGATAGACAACGAGGGTGTAGGGGAAGATGACAGTACCAGAGTCATCATGACATATAATTCAGATGCAGACAGTATCAGACGTATTCTCACACAGAATTGGAACATTCTCAAATCTGACAATAGCATAGGTGACACAATCCCTGGTAGACCCAACATAACGTACAGAAGGGGTAAGAGCTTGAGAGATATGTTGGTACATAGTGACATCACGAGACAGCAAGATGTAGGCACCCTCAATTTGAAAGGGTTTTTCCGTGTGGTCATTGTAAGGCGTGTCTGACTAGCAGTTTTCGCAAAGAGTTTACACACAAAACCTACAGCAGAGAAATCGTACAATTTCTTACATGCAGTACCACTTTTGTAGTATATGTCATTGAGTGCCCTTGCAAACTGTATTATATAGGGAGCACCACATTGATGGCCAAAAAGAGAATTTTAGAACATAAAAGGGCCATTACCAACAAGGATCCCAAATACCCTGTGGCACGACATTTTCAAGAAAACCATTTCTCTGATTCCTCCCTCATGAAATATTTCATATTGGAACAGGTTAGGTTGGGACACAGAGGGGGTGATAGAGTACTGCGACTCAGACAGAGAGAGTCCAGATACATTGTAGATTTTCAAACAAGAATTCCATGGGGGCTCAATCAGGACGAAGAGCTTGCCATTCATCTCAGGACCGAATGATTACCTTATGAGATATTTTTCCGTGTTCCATATTTTAATAGTATGATTTTCTTCTATGTCCTTTTTCCTGATTTTCTCTTAGTACAAATGTAACAAGGCCCTTAGGATGTTAGTTATTTATCAGCTGATGCTAACACATATGTCTTATCCTCCTCTATTAGTTGTGCATTGGAAACTTTTTCCATTGGATGCTTGTAGGCACACACGTGCCACAGTATTTTAAACATTTTTTCTTTGGGTTTTATAATGTTTTAATTTTTACAACTGTTTGTTTCTTTTGCAGGAGGGAAGGAAGGAACCCACTCACGTACACGGGCCACCCAACCTTCTCTTCGTATTCACTTTGGGATCTCACTATTTGGGTAATTTTAACTGAGGATTGGAACCTATGTACAGACGGATTATTGAGGACTATTCACAGAAAAGTGGGTCTGTAAAACTTGATACTTAAGTTTACTTAAATGGAGACAACATCGTGTGGACATAGACTTGTGCAGTATACGTTCTCCTTGAAATGTAGGGCTACTAGTACACTGTTGACATTACATTTAACATGCTATCTTAGAACATGATGTGTACATAGGTTTTGAGCACTATGCTTTCACTTGTGATACTGGGATTTGCAATACTAACGTGTGTATGACGTAATTACTCGCGTCACAGTTATGACACCCTGAGATTAAACATCGTGGACAATTTGTGCTTTACATTTCCTGTTCTCATACTCATGCCTTTTGTCTTATGCCTACAATTAATCATGGTTTATACTGGTTACAGACTTCTGATAATATTATTGAGACTGGTCTCATTCATGGTGCACTCCAGTAGTAACATGTTTTATTTAGCACCATTATATGGTCTTATTGACTATACATGGACATTGTACCTAGTTACTAGTATGTATATAATATTTTGTGTAATACCATTCCAAGATGGCCGCCATTGTAGGCTATCTGTATTGTCCCTTTTCTGTTATGCCTATTCCCAACCCGATGTTATTTTTACCCTTCTTTGATGGTGCACTTAGTACACGTGAGCAAGGCTGCGGACGCAGTCGAAACGCGTAGTGGAATAAACTTGGTTTTGCATCAATATCGGATGTTTGTCTTTTGGCCCTGAGAGCGCACTTATTTGGATTTCGTAAAAGTGATATATATTTATGTATATATAAAAACATAAAACAAATTAAGAAATGAAAACAAATAAAAACATTAAAAAACACATTTACTAAAAATATTAAATACAAAAACATTCATACAAGCAGATATACAAGTAATATAACATTTAAAAAAACAAATAATGTCACATTTTTTTAAACAATAATAAAAAAATACTAAACTATGTAAAAAATAGACATACTATTTCCACTCCAGTGTGTGCAACAATAGGGAAAGCCTTGGACTCCGAAGGGGTAAAATGTACTATACTATTCCCTCTCGTCTATGCAACAGTAAGGAACGCATTTGACTCCAGAGGGGTAACATTTACTATATCCCACTTCAGTCTGTGCAACAGTAAGGAAAGCGTTGGACTCCGAAGGGGTAAAATTAACTATTCCCACTACAGTCTGTGCAACAGTAGGGAACGCATTGGACTCCAAAGGGGTAAAATGTACTATTCCCAATCCAGTCAGTACAATAGTAGGGCAAGAGTTGGACTCCAAAGGAAAAGAATGTATTATTCCAACTCCAGTCCGTCTAACAGTAGGGAAAATTCTGGACATGGGAAGGGTCAAATTTACTATTCCCACTACAGGTTGTGCAGCAGTAGGGAAAGCGTTGGACTCCAAAGGGATAAAATTTACTAGTCTCACTCCACTCTGTGTAACAGTAGAGAAAATAGTTCACTTCAAACACATAAAATATTTTAATAACTCTATTAATTGACCAAAAATATAAAACTCTTAATATAAAAAAGTATGTATACATTTAAATAACAAATAAATAATTTACATAATTATTCATTATTTAATTATTTAATATAAAATGTAAACAATTGTTTTTAATTAATCATCTAATTGAATTCCCATAGTATACTCTCACATACATAGCAACACAAATTATCATATAATTTAAATTAAAAAAGGATAACACGATTAACATATGAATTGACCAATAAAATAATTATCAATAAATGAATAATGAATTGTTAATAAATTATTACTTGAATAACTTCCCACCCTATTCCCCTACAAACACAACAACCCACATCTAATATATAACAAGACAAATATAATAATTACACCATTTACGCAATTATCAATTCAATAATTAATAATAAAATAATAATTAATTATTAATACATTACTTAACCTACCACCTTATACTCCTACAAACACAACACACCCAAAATATAACAAAATAATAATAATTACAATTACATAATTAATAATAAATAATACATTTAATTATTAATCAATTACCAAATTAACTTCCCACCCTATTCCCCTACAAACATAATAACCTGCACCTAATAACATTTCTGAAAAATGTATTAATTAAACAATTTACTTAATTATAAATAAATTAAATATTTTAATAAAAAATAATTACTCAAATAATTAATAATACATTAATACTTCATTATTAATCAATTATTACTTAACTAACTTCCAACCATTTCCCCTACAAATCAAACAACCCACACATAAAATATAACTTAAAAAGAAATAATAATGGCACAATTTACATAATTAATTATAAATTAACGAGTTAATAATAATTACAAATTAATTATTAATTCAATTACTAATAGCAATTAAATTAGAAATGATAAATAACTTGCAATTAAAAACTATATTTAAAAATATTAGCAACAATTATACAAACAATATATGACATATACATTTAAAATATGAACTATAAAACATAAAGTTAATTAAAAAATGATATTTGTTACAGCAACATTATTGAAAACGACATTAACAACATAGATATTTTTGCACACAATATTAAAAACACCAATATTCTTGTAAACAATATTACTTGCCAAAAAATTGATATTTTTGTCCACGGTATTTCTGCATCACAATATTAATGTGTCACAATTTTAAAAATTCAATAATTGTGTGACTCAATATTTTTGATTCAATATTATGCCCAAATACCACAGCCCTTCAGTACACTTCAGGACTTATGGATACTCTGCCAGGAGGAAGGACTGCTGTGCTGTTGAAACAACTGCCACTCTGCTGGACTGCTGCTCCGAAAAACTGCTGCCCTGCTGTGTTGACCTGCTGCATGGTACCCTCTTGCCTGGGTGAGAAGGACTGGTCCTGCATCTCTTGAACCCTGAACCCAGAGTGAATCCATGGGTTTCTTGGCTGGCCTCCTGATCTGAGACCTCAGGGATATGACAGACTTTCAACAACTTTGCACCTGGACTCTACCATTTGTGAGTCTACCCTGCCAACTGGTGCCACCTCAGTCCTGAAACTTGGAAGAGGCTGCCAGCCTCTGTGGATCCAATCGAACCGACGCATCTCCTCTGCTGTGCAACCCCGAGCAGGACCAACGCATCTCCGCTGCTGCGTGGATTGGACCTGTCGCACATCCGCATTGCTGCCTCGACACCTTCAGAACTGCCGCTGCGCATCCTCGGTGCTGGCACTCACATTCCTCATCAATGGCAGCCTCGACGATGAAATCTGCATCGTAGCTTTGCAGCACCTCAGATCCGACGCATTGCTCTGACTGTGTGCCACATTCTCGATGTCGGACTTCACATCACAAGCCCAGTCAATGAGATCCTTGATCCATAGATATGTGCCTTCCCAATAAAACAACAGTCCTGGGCGGAGAACTCTGCTCCGTTCACGGAGTTTGCAGAGTTCTGAAAAACTCTGCTCCACAAAGCGGAGTTTCTTCCCCGCTCGCCAACGTTAAGTTGGTGAGCACGAGCAATGGAAATCCAACGTTAGACCACCTCCCAGCGAGATTTCTCAACGCAGGTGGTCGCAGATGGTCATGACCTCTCATGTTGCGAAACCATCTATTTGCATTGAGGAAGCTGTCGCTCAAGTAGAAAATCTACTGGAGCGGCAGAATGAAGCAGCAGCCTCTTGCGCTGCGCATGGTGCGGTTTGCCCTGGTTTTCCAGCTCAGGACAAACACCCGGTGCTAAAAATGAGCTTGAACGGCACTACCTAAAGCACTCCGCCACTTGCAGAACTCCGCGTAGTGCGATGGAGTTTTTGGTCATCCGCGAACTATACCCAGACCTATTAAACAATGCGCAACGTATCTTTGATGTGGATCCTCACAATTCTCTGCAAACCAGGATTTAAGGTACTTTGTTCAGCGGGCCCCGCTGGGATCCTGTAGCTGGCCTGGGATCCATTGCAGTTGGCCTGAAGTTGTAACTTTGCCTTGGTTCGGCTCGATCAGATATCCACAGTTGACGGTTTGTGGTTTTTGAAGCTATTTTTACCAAAATCTGTAAAATTGCATATCTTCGGTTCCACTGATTGGATTTTTGTCATTTTGGTCCTGTTTTATTCTTTAAAGAAAGTTTTATTTTTCTAACATGGTGTGGGATCTTTTTTGTGTGGTGTTTTTCACTTTATTAATGTTTGAAGTGTTGCCCAAATACTTTACACATTGCCTCTAAGTTAAGTCTACCTGCTCTGTGCCAAGCTAGCAGTGGGTTGAGCACAGGCTATTTTGGGGTTTGCTTGTGCCTTACCCTGACAAGGATTGTGGTTGCTGCTTGACCAGGGCTTATCCCCCAGTCAACCAGTAACCCAATTTCTTACACCTGCCAATGAAAGGGAGAATCTATTGATCTATTTTATGCTCTACTGCAGGAGCTGGCCAGCACATGCACAGAAGATGACCTACAGAAGGAAATGCATGCCCAAATCAGCAGCATTCAGACATCACATCCTTCGCCAGCCCAACATGCCACTCAATGAGATCCTGATGCTCACCCACTCTCAAGAACTATCCAATGACCAAGCAGAGCTGATAGAACTAGCCTTCAAGAAGCTCTAGGCCATGCTAAAGCCCACCTCTTGGGCCATCAAGACAGAAACAGCAGTAGCTATCCCGAAGGGCCCTCCTTGTCGAACCACCCACGGTTCCACCAAAGTAAGGGAAACCCTGAAGGATCAGTGTGGATACTGCAGACTTTCACTCCACCCCCTCCCTGAGGACCCAACCAGGTGCAGTGCATGCAGAGACACCAAGGAGTGAGAGGGATCACACATGACCAACCACCCGCACTGGAATGCGCACTGCCCACACCCAGCCTAAGACAAGGCAATGTCGAGGAGGACGACAACATGTTCTCCCTTTCTCTGCGCCCTAACGTCAGGGCAATCGATATAACAAATCAATCCCACTTATCAAGTCAACATTGAAAACTCATCGACCGCATTGCTCATTGACACAGAAGCCTCAGTAAATGTCACAAGCCTATGACAATTCCACACCCTGGACCCGTGGCCCGTCCTTCAACCTCTGTCAGTGTGAATATTTGCGTATGGAAGCGTGACCCCCATCCAGTTGGCAGAAGTGTTCACCTGCATAACATCCCATGGTGCCCACTCATGCCTGGCCAAATTCTTCATCACCTCAGCGGACTCTGAAACGCTTCTTAGCTTCGACACAGCCATAAGACTACAGTTCATCCACTTCACCGCAGTCCTCGGAGACCCCTCCGACGACATTAATTGCCTACTTCTCGACTTCCCCTATCTTGCTTCATATCGTCGACCCCTCAGTCCGCCTCATTGCACTCTGACACAACAGAGTCCTGTTGCATCTCTGTCCAGTGGTGGAGGCAGAGCTATACAAATTGGAAGGCACAGGAGTTCTTGAGAGAGTCTCTGGCCCGACCCCATGGGTGTCCCCATAGTGGTCAATAACAAACCCAAGCAGCTGGGTGGCATCCATATCTGCATAGATATGTGTCTTCCCAATAACACAATTAAAAGATAATGGCACAGTTACCCTACAATCAATGACCTAATCACCAATATCAACGGCTCCACATGGTTCTTAAAACTAGATCTGAACTCTGGCTACCACCAACTCAAACTCCATGAGGACAGCAGGTATATCACAACCTTCTCCGTGCACTTTGGCCTCCGACGGCTAAACTTTGAAATATCATCAGTGGTGGAGGTCTTTCAAAATGCCATCTGGCATGTTCCGAAAGGCATCCAGGGAGTCCTCGATGTCAGCGATGACATCCTGATCCATGCACCCATCAACGACAGCAATCACCGCCACTTATGCGTTGCACTCATGAGGATCAAAATGACTGGCTTCACCCTCAATCAAGGAAAAGGATAATTCTTCCAGCAGGAAATGGAGTTCTTTGAGTACAAAGTTTCCAAGGACAGCTTCAAAGTCAACTCATCCAAATGCATTGACATAAGAGTGGCAGCCACACCCTTAACCGCAGAGTAAGTCAGGAGCTTCCTCAGCCTTGCAAATGTACTTCCAGAGGTTTAGCTCTAACCTGGTGATGCTGGCAGGCCCAATAAGACACCTCACCAAAAGCATCAACACCATGGGTGTGGTTCCAGTTGAAGATGATGCCTTCTATGCCATTAAAAATGCTCTCCTCCAAGACAGGGTCATGGCCTACTTTACAAAAGAATTGGAGCTGTCCTGATGCAGCCTGCAGTAAATGCCCACTAGGTCCCTGACGTGTATGCCAGCAAAGTTCTCACTGATACTGAAAAATGCTCTTGCACATCAAAAAGGAACCTCTTGCCATCAAGTGTGGCTGCCACCATTTCCACCTGGACCTGAATGGCTGCCCTTTCCGAGTCATCACGGACCATATGCCACTAATACTGCTCTTTGCTGGCACTACACCACACCCTCCGCCCGAATAGAGAAGTGGGCCCTGTAGCTCCAGAAGTACCAACTGATGGTGGGATACAGACAAGGCTGTGGCAATCCCGCCGACTACCTCTGCAGACACCCATGGCTACACGCAAAGACCCCATCCAGCCCCTCGTTCTAAGCAGATGAATATGTCCACTGATTGGCAGAGCTCACTTGCCCCAAGACTATCACCCTACAGGACATTGCTGATGCCACTGCCTTAGATCCGGGATCCAAAGAGTGTGGGAATCTTCTAGCTCCAGAAAATGCAAGGAGTTCCTTCGGGATCTTGGGAAACATGATGACGTCACTCAACGTGACCTGTCTACCCTCTGGAATATCCGTCATGAGCCCAGAACCACACCGCCAGGGCTTTTCCTACTCGGTCATCGAATCACCAACCATCCCTCTCTTGCAACAAGCAATGATGCTAGCTCTGACACACACAGGTCAGTAAGGCTCCACAAAAGCCGAAAGCACTGCTAAGGCGGAAGGCTGGCTCCCCACTCTGGAGTCTGAGTGCGATGGCATGGTCATGCAAATCTACTGGTGACAAACCAGCAAGTTGCCAGACCGGCCCCCTCCACTTACAAATGACAACCGAGTGAATGGCCCTGTTGCGACATCATAGTGGACTTTGGTAGTTTGCCCTACGGGTGCCACATACTTGTCATTTCTAACGCTTTTTCAAAATTCTCAGTCCTCAAGGTACTGCAGGCAAGCATGTATGAACACATGAGGAAGTGTCTCGACAAAGTCTTCCCAATATTTGGGGTCGCACAATACCCTCAAGAGTGACAACAGGCCCCCGTTCCAGATTCAACACTTCAAGCAATACCTACAATACTTAGCCATCGACCACAGGAAAATAATGCGATGCTGGCCACAAGTCAACGGGGAGGTAGAAAGGCTGATGCGCACACTCTACAATTCCATACTCATTGGGTGCGTACAACAAGTCGATGTGGAGGAAGCAATCCTCAAAGCCCTAGGGTCCTACAGATGCACTCCCCACAGCACGACTCATGCCATGTTTGGGAGAGCCGTCCGTGACAAAATTCCCATGCCGCAACATTGACCCCAGTACCCATTAACATCATACCACCCAAAAAAGGAGTGTGTGGAACAACTTCAATACCAGCCAAGCGTGCTGGGCCAAGGAATCAAACATCTCTGTAGGGGACTATGGGGCACATGCATCAAGCCTTTTTCCGTTTGTGAGTGGAAAAAGGCCTTTTCAGATGCATGTACCTTTTGTCATTCGCAATTTAGGTAATCGCAATTTTTTTGCAATTACCTAAATTGCGAATGCATTTAGGGACTCGCAATTTGCGAATCCCTATTTGCCGATGCATGTAGCCTTTCCTAAATGCAAACTGTGCATTTAGGAAACGCTAATTACCATCTACTTCAAGTGGATGGTAATTTGTGCATGCTTTGAAAAATGCACAAAAATGCATTTTTCAAAGTGCCATGTAGCGCACACATTCCCTTAGGGCATGTGTGTGCTTCACATGTGCACACTTACCTTTTTTTGGGAGGTACATCAGGGGGGCCTTAGGCCCCCGGGCACCCTTGGATTTGCATTCGCAATTTGCGATTACCAATTTGGTAATCACAATTTGCGAATACATTACCTTTCATTCCTATGGGCCTGTTGGCCCATAGGAATAAATGGAGTCACATTAGCTAATAGCGATTCACAATTTCCGTATTGCTATTAGCTAATGTTAAGGAATTGCAAATTTTATTGCGATTCCTACATGCATAGGCATTTGCGATTACCAAATAGCAATTTCTTAAAAATTGCTATTTGGTAATCGCAAATGAGGAGTTTGATGCATGTGCCCCTTAGTCCTTGTGTGAGACCGACACCTAGGTGGAAAGTTCCAGCTCCCCCTTTGAAGCTTGCCCACTTCAAGTAGTTGCTAGGAAGGGCACAATGGTGACCGCTAAGAATAGCTCAGACTGTGTCATAAGCAATGTGTCTGTCTTCACCAAGTGGCGTCAGCCAGCCGCCGTTGTCTCGGACCAGTGAACCATGCACACACTGCAATTGAACAGAGAATAGGAGCAGGACCAGGGAAGTGGTAACATAGGTGACAGTCCAGCGCTACGGGCCAGACTATGACCAAGTGTGAGGAGGTCAGACCATCAAGAACACCCAAACCAAACAATGTGCCTCCATCATTCAGAGGTCACCCGTACCAACTTAGGCCCACAGTCACCAGACCAAAACGGTTTTAGGATTATGTGTGTGAATACAGCGAGGGTACGTCCTTTACCCACATATGACCATATTGTAATATACTGATGGACACATTCCATGATAACAGGACTTTTCATTGTGTTTTGTGTTGAACGATTTGGAGGAATGTAGCACGGCGGAGGACCATGCCCCAGCGCCATAGCGCACACCCATGAGCACACCCTGACCCCACTTTGGAAGTCAGGGCAAGGTAATAAAAAGGGTCAGAACCCGCCCGCAGGCCAGTTGCGTGGAGTGTTTGAAACCACATAAGGCTCCGCGTTTTTATTTCCTTGCGCCCTTGTCCAGCACAGCAAGGCCTCCCCCTACCTGACACCACAGTATCCAGTGCGTTGGCCTGCTGTCAGTATCTTCATATCGCTAATCAGTCATTGCAGTATCCCCTCTTTGTGGTTCTCGGTACCACAGCCAGATCAGAATCCAGGAGACCCCAGAAATTCCCTCCAGACCCAGTAATCCAGAGGGTACTCACAAGCCACCAACACCCTAGTGGTTCACTTGCTGTTCTTTCTAGTTGAATTGGTGGTGCCCTCTTGTGTGCTTCCACCACCTTTCCCTTTTCTTCCTCCCTTCTTCTTCAAATTGTCAGTGATAGGTGCGAGAGAAAAAGTAAACCATCACCCTAGGGTGACCAACTGTAATGGGTGCAAATTCAGGATGGTGAGTAAAAATTCAGGACATAGGGTCAAAATTCAGGACAAAAATTCAGGAGAAAAGGTCAAAATTCAGGACAAAAATTCTGGACAGAAGGTCAAAATTCAGGACAAAACTTTGGGACAAAAAGTACGTTTTGCAGACACATCAGAGGAGGTCGCGCAATAGTATAAGGGTAGGTAAATAGACAACCACATAAGAACAAGTCAAAATAAGTTTATATTAGGTTGAGACAATCGTGCACTTCATGGTTTTTCGGTATGCACGCAGCTTTGAGTAACTGTGCAAGACGTTTTTGGGTATTTCATATGATCATAATATATTTATATGGTTACTGCACTGGGTTGTCCAGTCTGAAATATTGTTTACGATTCATGGTCCTGAGCAGGCATGTTTGGTGAGAGAAGTAGTTGGGAACATCTGCTCGGATAGACTTGGTTACTAGCATCTCATATCTGAGTGCCATTGTGAGATCTAAAGCAGCACAGATAGGATGTAGCTAATTGGGGGCTCCAGTGGTGGACTAGAGTGTAGTCCTCTGAGTGGCCAGCTTTATGTGTCAGATCGCTTCAAGCATTCCATTTCTGTTCAGCTGTTGATGACTGGTTTAGGGGCTGGTACAGTACTGAGTGATGGATAAGACCCATAGCAGAAAGGTCTTGTGTGAGGGAAAGAGCATGAAGCAGTTATTAACCAGACTGCATGAGCGATAATTGGCTCAGTGCTGAGTGTTATGGCATTATTGTGGGTCAGTTTAAGGAATTCATTTTCTGCTTTTTGGCAGGCAGAAGGAGCATTTTAAACCCGAGTTCCGCGCTTGCTGCCTGACGTCATGTGTCTGTTTGGGATGGCGGGTTGAGTTACCCGTGGGTGTGACGCCCGGAGCGGGGATGCTGTGATGCACCGCTGCACGCCGGGAGGCAGCCGCCCCAGCTCCTATGGAGTTACCTATTTTCCACACCCTTGCCAGCAGTACTTCCCCTAAGAGCAACTGTTGCTTGCTGGCTATAGGATCGTAAGGCTGGTGAACACAATCTACGATCCTGGCTACGCACGCTGCCTTTCATGCTCTGTCTGTGCTCATGCGGGGCTGGCGAACACTGTTTACAGTCCTGGCCGTGCACTCTGCCAGTCTATGGGCATGCGGGTGGCGGACACACTGTCTAATGGGTTCTGTCAGCTGTCACCATCTCAAATGTCATTGTTGTTGCTGAGGTTTTCCCACATATGTGCCTAGGCTACGGCTGCTGCTGGCAGGCACACGCCTGCTATTGCTGTCTGTAAGCTGTTCTAGTTATTGCTGTCAGAGAGGCGGAGTGTAAGTATTTTTAAGGTGCAGTAGATACCACACTTTGTGGTTATTATGAAGTAACCAAATAATGCACAGATCCCTAGGACGTGCATGTATTATAATGAAATTGCATTTATGTAGCCGGTTAGGGGGCTCAATACCTTCCTTGCCCTAGGCCCTGGCAACCCGCGCTACACTGCTGCTGGTAGATATTATATGTTAAGAGTGCGTGGTATGGAGAAATATAAAAACTCTGGATTTACAACATAACATGGTGGTTGGGGTTGCTTTTCTTAATAAGTATTTATTGTTATCCAAAATAGCAACCTTGGAATAGTTTAATGTTTGTGGAAAAACAAAGGCAGGTAGCTAAAGGAATTATGTGACAACGGCAGTTACCTACTGAGCTATTCAAATAAAAACTATTAGTTGATCTGCATGTTACACCTTGTGCTACACAAGAGGCACGTTATCCCTCTGTGCTACTTTGAGTCAAACTGAGACTATATATTTATTTTCGAATTTTATCTTTTTCAGAAAATTGAGAAGATAATTGTAACTATCTGTAGCTTGCTGCTGTGCTCTGAGGAAGCTTGCTTTCTTCTGAGCCACACAATCCTTTTTCTGAGCCAAATACATTTTTGCACAATTCCACCCAGGGCTGGTCCTAGGACTTTGGGGCCCATGGGCAAAAGAAGATGTGAGGCCTCTATAATTTTCATATGACATCATAAGAAGTGACATCACAGAGAGTAACATCACAGAAACTGGCATCATCGGACGATTAATCTTTTTGGGCATCCTTAAAATGACTTAGTCCTTTCAGTTGAATCTTGTACTGAATGAAAAGGCAAGTTCTGAAAGGCAAGAAAATAAAAGCAGAATGAACTACTTACATTTGGTTTAAAGAAGTAGCATGAGACCTCCTCTGGTGGAGGTCTGTGCGAGTGAAAGTTTTCATTAAAATCCTGTTTACTGTGACAAGAAAAGAAAGTTTGATTATCCACTTATTTTGGAACCATTAGTGAAGCCAGTTTGAGAATAATGTGTTCTCGCAAGTGTGTGTATTTCTTGCAGTAGTATACCAATGTTTATTCCTGAAACAATATCAGCAATCAGGTTTTGCATTGATACTACTGCTAGAAACTGGAACCTGACCCCTTACTCATGCCAGGAAATTGGTCTTATACTCTTGCAGTCATTATAAAGTTCTTGCTTCGCATTGCTGCGGGGATGTTACTAAAGAACTCTTGCTTTGGTGGTGAACTAAAGGGAGGATTGCTGTGACAAACCCACTATAGGGAACGCATTATGGGTGTTTCAGCAAGTGGGACTTAAAATATGGAATCAGAATTGGTTATGGGGGCTTCGCAGAGAGTTGCACTTGTTAACGAAAGTCACAAAGGTGCTTATCCCTGCAGTTTTCTTAAAGAAGGCGCAGCAGATACACAGTTTATTTTTGACGCCTTGCCTATTGCTACAAACACAATATACATCTCAAGCACAGCTCATGGCACAATGAGGCTCTCTCTAAAACCGTACACCTAAAAGAAAACATGCAAACATTTACATTACTAGTGTAACATTCAAGAGACAGTTGGGTGTCACTCAAAATGTCAGATGCATGACGTATATAACCCACACATAAGCAGGCAGCAAATACAGAAATGTCACAATTAGGCAAGGGAGTAGCCAGAAAATTAAAATACCTCCCACTTTGAACTAAAGTTCTTATGTCACCAAGAAAGCAAAGTAAGTCATCACAACCCTCCCCAGAGGAGCTCTCTTGTCCAAGGATCTAGCCATTCATCCTTCCATCAAATTGCTGAGATCCACCATTTCACATTTACATTCTGTCATCCATTCATTCTTTCATCCATCATTCAGTCTTTCACCATTCATTCTGTCCTTCCATCTGTGTGCCCATCCATATCCAAACCTATTTAACCATTTCCAAACCTATCCATCATCTATCCTTCCATCCATCATTTCACTCATCCATCCCTCCATCCACCCTTTCACCCATCCATCCATCCATCCATTCATCCATCCATCCACCCTTTTGCCCCATCCATCCACACTTCTATCCATCCATTCACTCATCCATCCAACCATTTACCCTTTCACACATCCAGCCATCCTTTCACTTACTCATCCATCCATCCATCCACCCAGTCACTCATCCATCCATTCATCCATTTATTCATACTTTCACTCATCTATCCATCATTTCTTCCAGCTCTCCACCCTCCCTTTCACTAGTCTCTGCATTCTTTCAATATTCCATCCTTATGTCCTTCTTTTCTCTCATCCATACACCCATTCACCAATTCACCCATCCATCCTGTCAATCATCTATCCATACTTTCACTCATCCATCCATCCATCCTCCCTTTCTCTCTCCATCCCCCTTTCACTTAGCCATCCATCCTTCCATCCACCCTTCACTCATCCATCCATCAACCATCCATCCATCTACTCATCCACTCATGAATCCATCCATTCACCCTATCACTCATCCATCCTTTCACTCATCCATCCACCCATTCACTCCTTCACTCATTCATCCATCCATCCTTTTGTCCATCTACCCTACCTTTCACCCACTCATCCATCCTTACATCCACCCTTTCACTCATCTGTCCATCCATTTACCCTTTCACTTATCATTTCATCAATCCATCCATCATTTCACTCATCCACCCATTCACTCGCCCTTTCTCTCATCCATCCATCCTTTCACTCATCCACCCATCCTTTTACCCATCCATCCACCCTTCCACCCAGAAATCCATCTATTTACTCTTTCTCTCACCCATCTTTCCACTCACTCATCCATCCATCCTTTCTCTCATTATCCATCCATTCCCCTTTTCACTCATCCATTCACCCTTTTACTCATCCATCCAGTCATCCGCCCATCCCTTCACTTACTCACTTTCACATGATTTATGAGCTGAGCCTTTGTCTGCAGAGTTGCAGACAGAAGAGGCCCATCAAGAATTTCACCCTTGCTGTAGTTCCTAAAGCAAGGGGTGAGGTGGGGGAGGGTTCACTATGCCCCTGCAGATAGGCAATCTGAAAACTTGGAAGTCATGAGTCATGCATGATGCACAGTGCCAGGTCGTGAGGTGACTGTGACATGGGGTTGTTTCCAGGGCTTTAAGTGGGATGAAAAAAAGAAAACTGGGAGAGTCTCTCCAAAGGACGTGTCCGATGTAATAAAGGGTGTGGCTTAAAACATGCAAGCTAAAAATCTGTGCTTAGCATCAGGCGCGCAACGCCCATTGGGCTTCAGCCCCACCCCACCCCCGTCGTGTGTGTCAGCCCGGGTGAGACAGCTTCCCGGGCACACACACAGCCGCACACGAGTACTTCACAGGTCTTTAAAAGACCATTTACTTGCTAATGAGGCTTTGTTGTGTTTTCACCCCTTCTTAGAGCCCCTGCATCTCCACTCTGCATATTGCTGGAGAATCAGCCCCCCCGAAATGTTTGGTAGCCCCCCCCGAAATTTGGCTCTAGTTGCGCCTCTGCTTAGCATAGTGTGCTGCCCGACTGGTATTTTGCTACTTCTGTTATTGCATCCAGATATATAATACATTACACCTACAACAAGCCAGGACTATTGGCTTTGTTATGGTTGTTAGTAACATAAAATAAAAAAAGCAGCAACTATATCTTCATTGTATATAATATTAAAAATGCTTCAGTTCTAAAATGATGAAACTGTGAAAGAACTATTACCTGTTCTTTTTAACTTCTATCACGGGCTTTCTTTCATGAACTGGAATCTGTACATTTCTTCCATCTGGTGAGGTGCAATGTTTTTCTTTGTGAACTGTGAGAAAAAAAAATCCTGGATAAAAAAAGAATGCCCTGCCCTAGACTGAGGCAGGAGGAGGCCCATCACATGCTGTAAGAGCCCAGACTGTCCCATTATCATTCTGTATGTGACAATCAGCCACATACAGAATGACAAAGGGCGGGGTGGGGCTGCTTTTGTGCTCAGAGGAGGAGTGTGAGGCGCCCCCATCAGGGAGCTGAGGCTTTTTGCAGGGAACAGTGCTGCTCCCTGCAATGCCCAAAATTACGGACAAAAGGTGTCAGTAAAAGAGATCATCACGGACAACAGATGTGAGATCCAAATCACAGACGGTCTGTGAAATTTACGGACAGTTGGTCACCCTACATAACCGTATTAATCGTTTTTCCCCTACCACCCTTGCAAACATGCAAAAATAAGGGATCTTCACACTTGCCTCAAGCCTCGACCCGGGCTTTGAGTCGCAGTGTGCAGGGAACCCTGGCCTCTCTCCGGGTCATACATCTGGGCTTCTGCTGAGCTTTCCTCTTCACCGCCTGCCTGGTTGCCGGTAGCCTCGCCTTCCAGCTTCTTCTTCTCCTCCTTCTCAGTTTCCTCGCTGCTGGTGAGTTCCGTGTTCTCAACTTCTCTCCCCGCCTTTTTTTCAGTCGGTTTTTTCCTCACATTCTCCGAACGTTTATTCTCTCCACTCAGTTTTTAATACCTCACTCCTCCCCATCACTCCTGATTCGCTGAGCGGGCCGCTAGTATCTCCGCAGACTGATGTGCCGTTATCTGTTCTGCCAGTCTCCTCGCGACTGCCATGTTTGAATCCCCGTCACAGTTTCTCCCCCTCAGGAATGGCTGATCGGGCCAAGCAAAAGCTGCATCGCGGGGCAAATAATCCACATGGGGAAGGGAGAAACCTTTTTGATGATGTACCTGGAAGAAGAAAGGCTAAAGAGCTATAAACCATCTCAGGACACAAGAATTAGTGTATTTATGCCTGGCCAACCATACAAAAGGAGCATGATCAGTATACAGCATAACTTGCCGATCCAACAAGTAGTACTGCAAGGCTTCAATGGCCCATTTTATAGCGAGACATTCTTTCTCAATTGTTGTTTAGCGAAGTTCTCTGGGGAACAGGTTTCTCCTGATATACACAATGGGAGGCAACTGATCATTCCCATCTGGTTGCGATAACACATCTCCCAAACCCCTGCCAGAAGCGTCTGTTTGCAGTACTAAGGGTTTTGAGAAGTCAGGGCATGTCAAGATAGGTCTGTCCCATAAGAGGATTTTGAGATGATCAAACCTCGTCGGGTGCTCTGTACTCCAGTTATGAATAGAGTTGCGTTGTGTATTTCTCAGTAAGTCTGTAAGAGGGGCCGCAAGTTGTGAGAAGTGGGGAATAAACCATCTGTAATAGCACACAAGCCCCAGAAAGGATCGTGCTGCTTTTTTTGTAAGGGGCCATGGAAAGTTTTTGATGACTTGCACTTTGTCGAGTTGAGGGCCTACCTGTCCTTTTTGAATAGTGTAACCCAGGTATTGAATGGAGTCCATAGCAAGAACGCATTTCTTTTGGTTTACTGTGAGACCAGCGTCTTTTAGGAAAGAGAGAACGGCTGACAAATGCTGTAAGTGTAAAGGCCATGAAGGACTAACCACCACAATATCCTCTAGGTATACCACCGCATGTGGGAGGTGTGGGTGTAAGATTTTGTCCATGAGGCATTGGTAGGTGGCAGGGTCCCCATGTAATCCGAATGGTAGGACTTTAAACTGATATAGTCCTGAGGGAGTGGAGAAGGCTGTCTTCTCTTTGGCTTTTTCAGCTAAGGGAATTTGACAATAACCTTTTGTGAGGTCAGGCGTGGTCATGTAAGCCACCTTCCCCAGCTTCTCTATTAGCTCATTCACTCTGGGCATGGGCTAGGTGTCAAACTTTGATATGGCATTAAGTTGTCAGAAGTCTATGCAGAATTTAAGGCTTCCATCAGGTTTTGGTGCCAGGACAACAGGGAAGGACCAAGGACTATGAGAGGATTCTATAATACCATCTTTTTTTTTTTTGACAATCAACTTAATTGATTTTGTAGAACAAAGACAAAGTAGCATTGACAGCATTGGCAGCACGGTGTGCAAGTTCACCTGTGTGACATAAAGCATCAGACATAAAGTAATATGATGAGCACATTGGACAAGCATTCAACCTGACAAATAAGGAAGGATAGCATGATAAGAACATGCGTCTCTCTTCTCAGCCCCATTAACCCATTTGGTCCGCCCATTTGCCCCACACCCTTTGGTACTTGGCTAGATAGCCTCTGGCCTCAATTAAGGGTTTCTCCTGAGCCGCGCACCAGTCCACCCCTTGGCGCCATTAGTCGATCGTGGGGGGTCAGGCCGCGCCCAGGCCATGGCTATGTCACGTTTAGCCACAACGATGGCCGTTCACAGGAATAGCTTGTCTGTGCGGGTCCCATCTAGACCATCAGTGATGCCCAGGAGAAGACGCATGGGATCGTGGGGTACCTGCCAACCCAATATATGTGTAAGCTCTGTTTCTATTTTGTCCCAATACCTCGCGATGGGGGGGCAAGACCAGACCATATGGAAGAAGTCTGCCGGGTGTTGCCCGCATCTCGTGCATTCGGGCGAGGCCCTGCTTTATGTAATCTAACTGGAGTAAGATATGCGGTGTGGAGGTAATAGGTCTGGACGAGACGAAGTCTAGCCGAGGTAGTGATCAGTTTGGGGGCCATCAGGGCGTCCCGCCAATCCTCCTCCTCAAGGGGACCAAGCCAACCCTCCCATCGAGCTCTGAGCGGGTCCAGAGAGGTGGGGCTGTTGTTCGTGAGGGTGCGATATATGCGTGATATGCCCCCCTTCCCGAGGTTCCCCGGCAGGACCTGTGCTTCTGGCAGACTGAACCCAGGAAGCGTGGTACCCACAGGGATATGTGAATTAAGGGCGTGTTGAATTTGCAGGTATCTATAGAATTGTGAAGTGTGTAGGGAGAAGTGACTTTGTAAGTCTTGAAAAGATCGTATGTGGTCCCCTGTCCAGACGTCGCCCAGCTGGGAGATTCAAATGTGGTCCCAATGTGTAAACCCTCGCAGTGCCGCCACCTCGCCGAGCCATGTACCCTGCCAGAGTGGCGTTTGTTGGGTCAGTTTAGCCTCCCAGTGTGTATGACGCAAAGCTGACCACCAGGCCAGGAAGACCGTTCGGGTCACCGCCGGGAGCGTTTGGGGGACGGGGGAGCCATATAGGAGGGCTTGGATGCGAGGAAAGTCCATGCCTCGGAGTTCGGTTTGGTAAGCCGGGTCAGACCATCCCCCCGTGAACCAGTCATGGAGGACAAGCAGCCTAGTCGCCAGCTAGTATAGGTACAGGTTCGTCATGCCCAGTCCTCCGTCGAAAGGCGGAATACGGCAGCGATCAAGGGACAAGCGCGGTCGTCCCGTGCCCCATAGGAATCGTATAATTAATGAGTCGATCTCACGGAACGAGCTACGGGGGCAGTGGAAGGGAGTGTTTTGGATAATATATAGGAACCGAGGGAGGATCATCATTTTGAATAGTGCCACTCTTCCGAGTGGATTGAGTGGTAGGGTTTGCCAGCTGAGATCCTTCCTGGTCCTTTTAACGAGTGGGGTAACGTTCAGTGCCCATTCCAGTTCGGGGAGTAGGGCGACCCATATGCTGAGGCAGGGCTTTAAGTGGGCCGGGTCCGTCCGGGTCTGAGCACCGGCAGTTTTTTTTTGGGGCCCTCGAAACGGGTCTCTATCGGGCTCTATTTTCGCGGCTGTTTCACTATGCTAATTCAACACTACTCGCCGAAAAAGCGCTTTGACGCCTCGTCAGGGGTAGTAAGCGCTATACAAATGCAATTACAATACAATGCAATACATCATACAAAACATTGTTGTAACTACCTGATGCACAATTGCCGGAACGTTTGTCATGGAAATGCTTCCTCTCTGTGGCTGTGACGTCAGACTATACGGTGAGTGGGAGCGGCCGTTAAAGCCCTGCTGGGATCAGTAAGTGCCACCCCCCTCCCCCTCCTCTCTTCTACATCCAAATACAGCCAGGACCCGGAAGGCTCAAAATGGTAAGCGTCGCCCAGCTCTGTGCTCAAAAAATATAGTTTCAAGTCAAGAACCCAGACGCAACCCGGCCCGAGGCACACATTTAGCTCCGACAACTCGTTTTGGTTTTCCATTTCTCTTACAGGCAATAATCCGAATTTGTAATGTTTTAATTACTCTCGTTTGCAGTGGAAGTTAGTAGTGTTCTCTCTCCCGATTGAGAAATACTCATAGTACGTGCTGGTGGGAAAGCAGTTCCTCAAGGCCGCTGACTTTGCAACCCCAAAAGGTACCTATTGTTGCTTACGCTGTCACATCACATCCTCGGTTTGCTTTCAAAACAATTTAAGAATAGTTTACACATTTCTAGCATTCTTCACATGTATTTTTATTTTTTATTTATTTGTTGCTTGAATTGGATGAATTGGACGCCGTGTTTTGAATTGGAGGGGTCGGGGAAATTGGTTTCAGCATTTCTCACCTGTGGAGCCGCATCTAAGTGCTGCCCTCTTTGTTCCCCCTCTTCCCTCTCTTTCTGTCTCGCTCCTCCTCATTTAGTGAAAACCGAGACTTTTAGAAACAG
The DNA here is from genome assembly GCA_963921515.1 of Calotriton arnoldi. Lineage (NCBI taxonomy): Eukaryota > Metazoa > Chordata > Amphibia > Caudata > Salamandridae > Calotriton > Calotriton arnoldi. Next base: position 843,736 of record CAWUFW010006938.1, read on the forward strand.
GTATTACCTTCTCTTTCCTCCTTTCGTTTATTTGCTCCCCTGTGAAATGGATCCAAAAACGAAAAACACTTTTGCTGGAAACGTCCTCTTTTTCTGACTTTTTCAAATTCTAAGTGCAGCCTGGGGGGGGGGGAGAACTAAAACATTCAAAATATGAAAAGTAACTAGCTAAAGCAAGACAGAGTGGTTACAAGGTGGCCAGATTGATTTATTCACACCTAAACACATTAGCGCCACTTTACTGTGTTTGCCAGTGAAGCGCTACTTTTGTTTTCTCGTCTCTCTTTGAACAACATCGTTTTCCTTAGGTGGAAAAGTGCACTATTCCTGGAGGTACTGAAATACCTACTTGATGGGTGAATTGGAAAACTAAATGTGTACAGCGGCTGTGTGTTCACAAATGTGGTCTTTTTAAACCATACTGCTTACGTTTTGTAAGGATATAAGCAATGGGCATTGAAACGGGTCCCTTCTGGGCCCTATAGTCATGGCCTTAACTTTTCAGGCAAAAGCACTCACTAATTTCTGAATAATGAGTGTAAAAAGAAAAAGGTAACCATGTTGTTCCTGCTTACATTTCACATGCTTTACTTAATCTTGCATTTCTTATGAGTGTTTGTTTTTCTAGGATGTTGTCAATTATTTTTTTTAGGCAGCACATTCCCATGCTAGACCTTAGAAGGCCCCGCAAGATCTTAAAAGCCCTGGTGTCTTAGCACCAGCAGGTGGACCCTAGCAGTGGCATGTGTGGGTTAACCTTGAAGGCCTGTCCACCACAATTTATTCTGAAGTTCACCTCCAGTCTTGCAGGCAGGCCTATGAAGCAGCACACCATAGAGTGACAGTGACTCTGTCACTGAGGTCAAAAGACCCTTGAGCAGGGTGGCTCTAGGGCAGTGCGACCGCACCAGGCGCTGACCACCCGCGATCCGTGCAGCTAACAGCAGTGGGTAGGGGGATTTCAAGGGATGATGCCGAGGGAAAATTAAATAATTAATTTTCTCTCAGCATCGTCCCTCGAAATCCCCTTACCCGGCCCCACCACTGTTACCTGCACGGACCGGGGCTGGCGCTAACTTCAGGTGGGGGCGTCGTGTTTGCAAGTATAATATGGTTTTAAAAGCACTTGCTGCCTCGTTCCTGACCTCCAACAATTTTCGGCAACAATAAAAATGTCATAACTCCAGTGATTAATGTTCTTAGTAGAGAGAGATGGTGTTTTGTCTAGTGGACGTTTTGACTCATGGAAAGGAAGCGCAGAGGGTTAATGTGCCCACTGCTAAGAACATGTACCATGCAGATCACAAAGTGCACATAATGTAAATAAGTCAGTGGGTTACTGCTTTTTGCCTATTTTATTATCCTTTGCTGGATGCGACTTCATGATTTTCTTAAGCACACAATGCTAGTTATCTTGATTTAGACCACGCCCCTACTCGGATAGGCCACACCCCTTGCAGAGATTTGCCACGCCCCTTTTAGAGCACCCCCAGTTTTTTTTTCCCACTTAAAGCCCTGTGCTGAGGTATTTAAATGACTGTCGTCTAATAGGTATATTAGATTGCCAGTCGAAACAATTCCCGGAGGGATGGAGGGGCACGAGGGTTGACTTGGCTGGGTTCATTCGGAGGCCTGAGGTCCTCTCAAAGCGTCGGAGGGATTGGAGACATCTGGGGCCGGAGTGGGCCGGGTCGGCGAGGAAGAGCAAGATGTCATCCGCATACAATGTGATCTTGTCCACGCCCAGCCTTGAATCAAGTCGTCAGCGCGGATGAGGCACGCCAGGGGCTCCATCGCCAGGGCGAAAAGGAGTGGGGAGAGGGGACAGCCCTGCCTCGTGCCCCTCCGGATTGGGAATACCTCAGATAGAGAACCATTGACCAGTACCCTGGCTTGAGGGTTGGAGTAGAGGACGCGGACAAAACGCCAGAATTGCTGGCCCATGCCCATCGTTGCAAGTACCTCGTCAAGATAACGCCAGTCCACCGTATCAAAGGCCTTCTCGAAGTCTACGAGAAGGAGCACTAAATAGGGGGTAAGTATCTGATGGTTAGCGAGTGCCAGGTGGAGGCGCCGCAGGCAATGTCTGGTGGCACGGGCAGGCATGAAGCCGCATTGGTCCGGGTGGATCAGAGTGGTGAGGAGTGGGCGCAGGCGTTGAGCCATAACCGTGGTGTAGATTTTAAGATCGGTGTTGATCAGGGAGATCGGTCGGTAATCCGCGCAAGACGACGAGGGTGGTTGGGTTTTAGGGATGACCACAATGGTGGCTATATCTGTCTCGGGGGGAAAGGCCCCAACCTCTGCCGCCACATGGCGGAACAAGGCCGCGAGGTGGGAGACCAGTTGGTCGCGATAGGATGCGTAATACTCTTGGGGGAACCCATCGGGACCCGGAGTTTTCTGGGACGCCAGTAGGGAGATCACCGCACCTATCTCCTCTGGGGAGATGGGAAGGTCCAAGCTTGCGGCTTCCGATTGCGACAGGCAGGGAATGTGGAGCTGCAAGGGGCTAAGGAAGTCGGCAAGAGTGCCGTCCAGCCGGCGTGCTGAGTATAAACGGGAGTAAAAACCAGCAAAGGCTTGAGCGTTCTCCGGAGAGGTACGGCACATGGTTCCCGAGGGGTTTCGAATCTCAGGAATTATCCGAGCGGCCAAGGGGTAGGAGGCCAGCCTGTGGAGGAGTCTCCCATTTTTATCCCCCCACCCATATACACGGGCGACAGATGAGCACCATAGTAGTTTGGCCGACTCCAGTGCGGTTTGTTTAATCTCTTCCCGCACAGCAGCCAGTTGCCGTTCGTGGGTCTCGTTCAAGGATCCGGTCAGGTCAGTCTCTAGCCGGAGCGCTTGTGCTTCGAGGAGTACAAGGTGACCATCTCGGGTTTGCTGCTGTGCCCGAAGATGACTTCTGGCCATTCCCCGGATGGTAGCCTTACCGGCCTCCCAAGGGTACTTAGGGAGGTCACCGAACCCAGGTTTGTGAGGAAGTATTGTTTAAGTTCTTCACCCACGGTCTTAAGAAATTCTTTATTTTGAAGGAACCAGGCGTTCAAACGCCATATAGGGCGTAGCCCCTCGGGGGTATGGCCTAGGTGCATAAGCACTGCCGAGTGGTCTGAGATTCCTCGGGGGAGGATGGAGGCGTTGGTCACACGTTGGCAGTCTGGGGCCGGCATAAGAATCATGTCGATATGGGCATGCGAGTGGTGCGCCGCTGAGGTGTGTGTGTACTGGGGGGTGCGAGGGTTCCAGACCCTCCGTACATCACAGAGGCCCAAGGTGGTCGCCCAGTCTGATAGTTTCTTGGCATGGAGCAACCTGGTAGGGGAGGGGGTACCTGTAGAGTCAAGAGTGGGTTGCATAACAGCATTGAACCCCCACCCAGGATCATCTGACCATCGGGAAAATTGGAAATGTTGTTAGTGAGGTGTTGTAATGTTGAGGCAAGCCTCGTGGGAGGGACATAGATAGATAAGAAATTCAGAATATTCCCGCTCAACGTCCCCGAGAGAACCACAAACCACCCCTGTGGGTCTTCAGTAACGCAGGAGAGGACAAATGGAAGGGTCTTTCTAAGTAGAATGGCTACGCCACGGGAGCCCCTGTTAAAACTGGAGTGCCACACTCTGTCGAACCCATAGCGCGCCAAAAAGGCACAGTGGGATCCCATGAGATGGGTCTCCTGGAGCAGGAGGACGTCAGGAGAGTGGCGCTGGGCGTACTTCAGGACTGCCGTATGTTTGATACGATCAAGCAGGCTGTTCTTGTTCCAGGACATGACCCGAAGAGAGGGGAATTCATGCGATGTGTGTGTCATGTAGGGTGAGAGATACAGAGGGCACCCCAGGACGGGCCCGGTGACGGGTCTGGGGCGAGAGAGGAGCGTGATGCTTCAGGCTGTGGCCAATGTGCAAGGTCACCATGTGGTTGCAATGTGGTCGTGTGAAAGTGCGTTGTGCTGTCTGGGATGGATAGTATGCTATCGAACCTAGATTGCAATGTAGGACAACGGTCCTGAAACCTTCCCCCCTCCCCCCGCCCTATACTTCCGTAACTGAAGCATCTGTCGCCCTATAACGTGATAGTAACCAGCTAAACAATAGTGTTTAGTACAGGAGATGCGTGGTGGACCATAGAGTCCGTAGTCAAAGGTCACCAGGGCGCTCGGTTGCGATGTCTGGTAGCGGGATTGGGGCTTTCCAGGACCCGCGGGGAACAGGGTCTCAGTGTCCCGAAATCGTGTGGTTATGGGCCAGCACCAGGCCTGAACCAGGCCACGAAGCAGGGGAAGTAGAGGATCATCGGGCCGGGATGCCACCGGCCAAAGGGGGAGGAGGCCAGGAGGTCTTGGTGGAGAAGGGAAGTGGTATGGGTCTCACTCCTGCAGGATGCCAAATGGGGTCTTCTGAAGTGAAAAGAAGCATCTCAGGGCGTACGATTAGTAGATCATAGAGGCCACTCCTTCGGGTGATGGACCTGGCTCAGCAAGGCAGCAGCTCCCTGGGGACGCGTGGTTATTGTGTAGGTGCAAGTCGGCGGGTGCGTAGGTCGTAAGTGGTAGGGTCGGGCCCCCACCAGGAGTCTACCACAGCAGTTACCACCACACAGGGCCACAGCCAAGTCCCCCTGCGCAGAACACCGGGCAGCGCCTCCCCATGGGGCTTAGTGGGGATAGAGCAGGCCCTGGTTGACGCGAAAGACCCCCCCAAGGGTTTCCCCACTCAGGCACGAGCGGGATCCCAGGAGCCCCGATCTGAGAGTAGGCCAACGCGCTGTTTATCCTCAGGTGCGGCCTCAGCCAGAGTTCTGTAGATCGCCAGAGGCGTGGGGGGGCCGTAGGTGGCGGCGAGGTTGGTGCAGGGGAACAGAGGACAACAGCACTGTGGCAGCGGCGCCAGACGTCTATGTGGGCACGTCGTAAAGTCCAGCCCTCAGGATTCCCCCAACGAGGGTCAGGGACTTGGGCTCAGGCAGCAGGCGTCACTCAGCTCTCCAAATAAGACCAAGAGTACCTCCTAGATGGGGCCAATCCCGCGTCCGGGCCACCGGGGCCCAGCCGCACCAATGGGAGGGTGGAGGGGGGAAAGGGAGAGAGCAGTGCAGGCCCCCCTCCCGGACCCCCCTGCTGCCCGGTCAGCGCAGGACAGCTCCCCTTGTCCCTGCGCCACCCCCCAGCACTCACCGGTGCCCTGAAGGTTGCTTCTCAGTCCCATCCGGATTGCTGGGGCGCGCGACCACCGGTCCAAGGGCAGCGCCGGCGGCCCCCACCACTCATGAGCACGGCAGGTCCAGCCGAGCACCGGGGCGCCACCCGGCCATGGGAGGATTGTGATCGAAGGGGGGGAACCCGTACCCAGTGGGTCCCCCTCGCCGTCCGGCTTGGTGGCCAAATCCCCTGGTGGCTGTCTCTGTGCGGCCGCTGATCCGAAAAGGAGTGATGTGGGGACCTCACGGCACCCCAGGGACGCGGGACTCCGCCGAGCGGAGGAGGCCGAAGACCAGGCCGCACGGCCAGACACCCCAGAGCACCGGAGGGCGGGAGCAGCTCCAAGTCTCACCATGCCTCCGACACCGCTGCCAGGTGAGTCTCCAGGTCAGCCGGTCCTGTGGTAGGGCTCCTCGGTTGCAGTGAGCCGCTGGTAATAGATTCGGGCTCCGGGGCCTAGGTAGCGGGTGCCGCCATTGCAGGCATGGCGAGGCGGGAAGACAGGCGGCAAACAGGCGCAGTAGGCGATTTGCGGCGGCCATCACCACAGACAGGTAGCTGAAGATATGGCAAAGCCGCAATTGATAAATGCAGGGTCGAATGGCTACCAGTGTTGGCGGATCTTGGTGCGGATGATGAAGGGGTCCAGAGCACTCTTAGAGTGCGACCGCCATCTTGACGCGCCAAGCCATGCCCTCATAATACCATCTTTAACATCTTTTCTACATCCTCCTCCATTGCTTTGCGCTGGGCCTCAGGTATCCTATACGGTCTTAGGTGGAAAACCTTGTTGTCTTCAGTAATAATATCATTGTTGATCAACGTGGTCTTCCCTGAATTTGCTGGAAAAACTGAAGTGAATTTATGTATCACTTTTCCTGCCTGTCTCTTTTGCTCTTGGGTTAGGTTAGAGCCCATTGGTACTTCTTCCACATTTTCTGCCTCTCTTATAGGGGCAAAGGAAATATGAAGGGGTTCAGTGGTTGTAACTAACAATGTAGGATGTGCCGGTGGGTTATCCTCCTCTAACGCTCTCCACTGTTTTAAGAGATTTATATGGTATATTTGTCCCTGATGACCCATGTGTGGAACTGAGACTTTATAGGTGACAGGGCTTACTTTTTGGAGTACCTAATAGGGTCCTTGCCAGTGTGCTAGTAATTTATTGTCAGAGGAAGGAAGTAATACCAGCAGCTTATCCTTACAGAAAGATGTCATAATCTACTGTTTTATTGTGCTCCTTCTTCTGTCTTTGCTGTGCTCATTCTAGATATATGCGCATCTCTTCCCATAAGTTCTCAATATTTTCTTTCAGAATGGATGCGTAAGTTAGTCATATTCTTTATTCGACCACAATAAAAATGATCATAAAAGAACAAATACATTCATCATAATTAATAAACATTTATAAAATTTTCACTCAAATTACATACCTTTCTGAAATAATTCTTAATTTTAAAATCATTAAAATCCCTTCACATACTATTTTTAACAGTTATATTATTATTTACACAATCAGTTATAAGAAAAACAGTTCATCTATAAAAATCATCTCAGTGCTCTGTGTGCCCTCCCCTTTCTCTTCCTCATGCAGGCCCATAGGAAGGACGCCACAGAAAAACATACCAGAGGATCTGGTAATGATTTTAAAAAATATAGTGCCACCCGACACTGCTTAAAATTTCCTTTCTTTAAAATTGATTTCAGATAATCCTTCCTTTCCTTCTCATATAGGCTGCAGAGTAGGACTATATGCAGTTCGGTTTGCACTGATGAATTATCACAGGGGCATGGGCTTAGATCGGCATAATTAAAAGAATTTTCCGGGTATCCTAACATGCAGGGAATTAAATTTGTTCGAAACCTTAGCAAAATGAATCTATGTTGTGATCTATTTACAGATGCAAGGTAAGAAAACTCCCCCTCTATCGGTGGGGGGTTACTGCGATATGACCGGACAGCATATTTCTCCTTATAGTATTCATTACGTTTGTACTCGGTCATCAGCAAAAACATGTTAGTAACCTTCTGCTTAGAGATGTTCTTGCATGCCAAAGGATCATTAAAAAGTTCTGGATGCGTAAGTTAAGAACTTGCACCCTTCATCCTCCTCCTCTTCCCATTGCTCAGCTGTCATGTCAAGAAATGCAAGGGACTGCCATCCAAAGACCAGTTCAAAGGGTGAAAACCCAGTGGAACTTTGTATATGACTGCGTATAGTGAAGAAAACCAACGGAAGGTTTTTTTTCCTAATCTCTTCCTGTGTCTGACACTAGTTTTCTTAACAAAGTCTTTATGGTACGGTTGCATCTTTCCACTAACCCATCGGTTTGTGGGTGAAATGGTGAGGTGCTTATCTGGTGTATGCCCAACACCTTACAGTAGTGATACTCAAAGTACGGCCCGGGGGCCACTTGCAACCCTCTTGACCTTTACATGCGGCCCCCCCCTGGTGAACATCAGCACGGGCTGCTGTTTACTTACTAAGCACAAATATTCTGAAAAACAATGTTACATAAACGGGCAAGCATTTATTTGCAGGTTAACTGAAGTAACTAAGGTCATGTCCTGCACCACTTAACTTTTGAAACACTCTTATTTTAAAAGACATCTTGCAACAAATGTGTAAAAATAGGATTATGTTTCTTCAAAATTCAAAAAGTGTTCATTAACATGCAGAAGTGTTTTACCATACAGTGCATTGAGAGGTATTTAAGTGATAGTTTTAAAACATGAATTTAGAAACATTCATGCTTCCCCACCCCACTCTAACAACAATTCCACTAGTGAACTAAGAGGCAAGTCAGTTGTCACGTGCACCCTGTGGGTGGCCTAGGTTGCTAATATACTTTGACAACATTATAATCAAATACAGGTGAAGGTTTTGTATAGTGCACATTCTGAACTCATGTATTTTGAGGTCCTCTTATATGTCATACTGAAGAAAAAGAGGCAAAGTGAAGAAAACAAGGCCTAGGATCACACAGTTGGGTCAAGGGGAAAGCCAGGATTTATCCCAGGTTTTCTGGTTTCACATTGTGCAATTAAGCCACTAGATTTACATGCCTTTCTTCCACTACGCTCACCTTACAGAATCCTTGACCCACCCGGACCCCCTACTGCCATCTTGCTGGCATCAGTGTGGCCCTTGGTCACACCACAGACCATACTTTGTGGCCCCTAGGTAAATGTTTGCGAGTTTCCATGCCTTACAGATTTGAGACATCAAACGTGACATGAATGGGGTGCCTTGATCTGTTAGGAGTCCTCTAGAAAATCCTACCCTAGAAAAAAATTCAATCATAGCTTGGGCTGCCACCTGTGTAGCCACCAACACCCTTGTGGTTCACTCGGTGTACTTTTCTAGTAGAATTGGTGGTGCCCTCTTGTGGGCTTCCACCACCTTTCCCTTTTCTTCCCCCCCTTTCTTCAAATCGTCAGTGATAGGTACGAGAGGAAAAGTAAACCACAACCCTATTACTTGTTTTCCCCTACCACCTTTGCAAACATGCAAAAACAAGGGATCTCCACACTTGCCGCAAGCCACGACCTGGGCTTCGAGTTGCAGCATGCAGTGGCCCTTGGCATCTCTCCCAGTCACAGATCGGGCTTCTGCTGGGCTTTCCTCTTTGCTGCCTATCAGGTTACTGGCAGCCTCACCCTCCAGCTCCTTCTTCTCCTCTGCCTCGGTTTCCTCGCTGCTGGTGAGTTCTGAGTTCTCAACTTCTCTCTCCATCTCTCTTCCGGTCAGTTCCTTCCTCGCGTTCTCCGAACATTAGTTCTCTCGACACCGCTGTTCCGTCTCAATTTTTAGGTCTCGCCTAGCGTTGCAGCGCATGCGCTGCACGCTTTGCGAGGCATGCAGTATTCAGTATAGCATGGAAGCTCCGCCCATCATTTTCATTGGCTTGTGTCTTCAATGCTGCCTTCTGATTGGTTGTAGGATTGTTAGTCCCGCCTGTAGTGTCCGGCTGGACACATTCTAGTGTTCTGCCTGTTGTATCCCACACTGTACACCCACCCACCACAGGCGTCACCGGTCAGGTGACCCTGGGAATAAAAGGGGCCGGGCCCACGTGCCCTGGCCCAGTTACCAGTACTCCACTACTGTGTCAGTGTGCGTTGTTTGCAAGTATGTGGGCCTAGCGCCCAGCAACTTTACAATGGCGACGAGGGCGGGTCGGACCCCGCGTTTGCTGACCCACGTCTCGGGTACCCCCTACACCTGTCACCAGTGTCACAGCCACTCCGAGCCGTGCCAAGAGAAGTGTCGCAGCAAGCACCGTGCTCGCAGCATCTCCATGCTGCCGACCCTTACTGCGAGCAGCGAGATGCCCCCTGCTCCTGAAGTGCCCGTGTGGGCATAGAGCCTGTACACCGCCGATACCGTGAGGTGAGCCCGCCGGTGACAGCGTGTGCCTGCAGGTGCAAGAAAGTGAGATGAGGGGGGTTAATGCCGCAGAGAATGAGCGGTACTGCCAATGCATACACCCATGCGCTGGACGGCCACAGCCTGTCTCCGACTCCCGTGTGGATGAGGATACACCCACCTACCAGGGTACTTAAAAGCAAAGGCTCCGACCGGGCGAACCTGAGGGTAAAGCCGACCTGCTGTAATAATCAAGTGGTGCAAACCTCGCCGGTACCTGCATAGAGGAAAGCACATGCCGGCTCTGGAGGAGGTGCTGCACCAGCACTGAAAGAGGCCCGTACTGGCAGTAGCAGCCTGGCGTCGCCTGCCATTGCCCCAGAAAAGATAGGACTGAGCAAAGGAACCGCAGAGCCCTTTGATACACAACAGCACTACGCGTCCATACCTTCTCCTGAGGGCTCCCGTCCGGTCATGCTGCCAGCCTCGGTGACCAACCCGAGCGCCACATGGCGTGAGTCCATTGCACCGCACCCTGAAATGTAATTGATGCAATGGGCCACCCAGCATCAAGAAGGAACAACAGTGCCCCCACGACTTCGCCCGAAGTAGCGGCGCAAAAGCAACCTGTGCAAAATCTGAGCAGCCGTGTGGCACTGGGTGCCCCTGCATCTCAATTTCCAGCCTCCGCAAGGCCAGAGACATTCAAATCAACTGAAGTGGAATGAGAGGAATGGTGGCTGAAGCACCACCCAGCGGCCTCTTGGATACACTGCACCGGCATTGCCAACCCTGCACTGTCTGTCGTCAGCAAGGTAAGAAGAGAACAGGCTGCCCAGCCAACTCTGAGAAAAGCAGAGAAACCAATTTGACCAGCTCCCGCCTGCCAAGCAGAGTTAAATGATCACCTTAAAAGGCCAGAGGATCCTGCAAAGGTTGCCCTGATCGACTCCTGCACCAGCGCTGCACCGAAACCCAGGACCGGCATCTGCAGCAACGGTCGAGGCCCGCAGTCGGAGGAACGACTGCTGTGGCCTGTAGAGAATAGTCACTTGAAGAATGTGGGGCGAAGTAACACCCCACTCCAGACGCACAGCCATCATTTGTGCATAACAAAGATGCACCAATTGTTCCAGTCTTGTCCAAAATATTTTTATTCCATTTAATCCACAATTTATCTTGCATAAATTTCAATTCGTCCAGTCACACGAAGGACTCTTATGTTTACATCAGCCTTAATGCTGTAGAAATGCCGGTACGGGCCTTACTCTAGAGCGTGGCATGTTACATAAATCCTCTTTCATAAATTGTTTTCAATACCCAATGCATTTCGGGCCATTTTCAGCCCTTCGTCAGGGGTTATCTACAAAATTCAAAACATAATTATTAGGTTGTGTGTTTAAATAACTCATGTTTGCCACATTATGCTGAAAATATAAAACGCACATGCTGGTAACTGAAATGAACCCCATAATCAAACGTGTTGCCCGCCAAACTCCTGAATACATGCCCGATCTTTCCCATGTCTACGCTAAAATCCAATAAACCCCTCCAAACACTTGTTGACCAGTTCTCTCACCAACGCATACGCAATCCCACATAATCAAGGAATCCCCCCTTTTTTTTATAAAACAAAACCAGCCCTTACCTCTAGCGTTTTAGTGACTGCTTTCCCTCCAGTTCAAAACCGATCTGACAACTTCACTCCCTTGCTCTATTTCAAGCACCTGTGATGTGTCCCCGCCCATTCGAAACCCTCCAATTACCACCCGCTAGTTCAGTGGTTCCCAAACTTTTTTGACTCGCGGCTCCTTTGACCAATTGGCCGTAGGCCGCGGCTCCCCATTACATTACTATTTTTTGGTGTGAGAGAATGTAAGGCCGACCTCGGTAGGACTTCCATTTTAATCCCTGAAAATAATAGGAATGAAGGTATGGAGAGCTTCTCATATCATTTTCCTATAATCGTTCTCTTTTGAGGTCCTGCTCAACTGACTAAATCAAACTTGGTTTACTTCTTAGATTGTTTCTATAAAGAATTTTACGGTCGAATGTGCTAGCACGCAGAGCCCGTGTGGCACAATACATTCCTCTTTAATTACGCGCCTGACTGTTTCACAGCTGATCATTTTAGGCACACCACGCACCTGCTTGCTTGCAGATAATTCAGTTAATTATAGGCGAACATTGCCGTTGTGGCCATGCTGCACTGCTGTGTTTTGCTGCTGTTTTTTTTAAATGTGACGATTTGGAGCAAGTAGAGGGAAAAGGCAGACGGCGCTGCCGTGACCCTCACTGGCAGGTCCCGGTACCACAAGGCAGAGAAGCGAGGAAGCCCCACTGTACTCCGAAAGCGGAAACTCCGCACCTGCAGCCTGGCTCCAAAAAGGAAGGGAGGGCAGTTTAGGCCAAGCAGGGGATCGTGACAGCGCGCCAGCCCAACTGGGACACATTCGCCTGCATTGCTCAGTTTCCAGAGGGCAGGCTGTTGGCCTCTCAGGGCAACTTTGGGGCAGGCTGGACTGTAAACAAACCCAGGTGGAAGAAGTCCACCTTCTTGTTGACTGGGTGCCAGCTACTGCCTAATGGGCCACTCTTCTCTCCTCACCCCGCCTGAGAGGAGTCTGGGGCAAAGGTCTGCCGGCCTCATTCAAGTGCCGACAGCTGGAAAAGCATTGCATTTTAAGCAAAACTTGGATTTTCAAAGCGCCCCGGACACATTTCTTTGTCAGAGAGGAACGTAAAACTACAGCTTTTTACAGTAGCTGTCAACTTACATGACCCAAGCATGTTTGCACAACTGTATTTTTTCACGAGGATTAGCTGTTTGTAACTGCTTTTTACTAGGTTAGTGCCCTTCCATTTTTGTTGCTTTACAACAGTTTTAAGATATTAGAGTTTCTAGTTCCTCAAAAGAATGTAATTTCTTATATTTAAATGTTTCCCTCATCTTCATTGCTTGATTTTGTTTGCAAGAAAATGTCACACATAATTGTTGAAATGTCACTCATAATTACACTGAAATTATGAAAACGTCACACACCACAATCTGAAACCTTGGCAGCTATGAGAGAGAACGAAAAAAAACAAATCATGGGGCTAAAAGGCACAAGTTCACCACCTAGTGGGCGCCAGGAGCAGTGCAGCCGGCCTACATGTAAACGGCCAATGTAATTCCTAAAAGATTCTTCTCTGCAATTGCGACCGTGGCGCCCCTGGCTGGTTTTAGTGGCGCACCGGGGTGCCGCGGCGCACAGTTTGGGAACCACTGCGCTAGTTCATCAAACTGTAGAGAATAGTGACACAGCGCCATCTAGTGGAAGTTTCCCCATATGGCACTTATTCAAGGAAAAACCAGCAATTCAAAGGAAGATGACTCTGAACTGCAGCCGCATGTAAGTGACATGAACAGATCCCCCAGAAAGAGCATACAGGAGTAGAGACTGTCAGTGAAAGAGCCTGCCCAGCTAAACAGCACAGGAAATGCTACATGCCCACTTACAGCAAGTGCAGACCCCTGTTGCCTCCAGAATCGATGGTCCCACAGTGACAATGCCCTGTCCCTCAATAAGGGCAAGACTGCACACCCCTGAACAGGGAGTGCACCAAGAAGCGTAAAGCAGCCGTGGCCTGAGAGTAGAGGTTACTGCAGTGCCACCTAGCGGGCAGGTGCTGCCAGTGCAACCACAGGACAGGAAAAGTTAGTGGTGTCCCTGCAAGACACCGCAGCAGGAGGCTGTGAGGCACAACAACCAGAGACACTAAACCCCAGCAGAGAACAATCTAGTACCCAAAGTTGCCTCTGCCCAGAGAACTGACCGGAGCCCAGTTGGAGCCAAGGACGTTAAAGCATCAAGCAGTAAAGCTCCAAGACAGCAAGCCCACAAAAGGTGCACACAGAACGTGCGTGGCGCGCGTGCCCCCAGTGGCCGCCTGACACCATCACTAAAGAGGAAATTGCTACACACGCCCCAGTGGGGAAACAGACGTCACCGCAAGCCAGTAAAATAGGCACGCCAAGCTCCTGACGAGGGAGCCCCAAAGAAGGTAGAAGAGCGCAAAGTCCGAGTTGCGCGACGCATGCACCCAGAAGCTTGAATGCATGGGCAGGCGCACAGGAGAGCAAGACCTCCCCGAAGAGAAGGAGCAATGCTGAAGGCATCAGGGAGAATCTCCACCGCAACAGAGAAGCCCCGCCATGGGCCGAAGACAGCCGAGTGTCATCCCTCAAACTGCCTCAAGACGGAGTCGCCAGTGGCCCCAGACAGGCAAGAGGAGACTCACACACTTCAAGTGGCAAGCAGGCACCACAGCATGTGCACTGAAGACCCGCAGCACGTGGCCGGACGCCACATCGCTCCGCAAGCAAGAAGGAGCACGTCGCTCGAAGTGACCAACCCCGCCAAGCATGCCTGAACGGAGGCAGGATCAAGTGCCACGACGGCGCAGCCTCGAGGCGCAAGCACGACGCCCTCGAGTGAAGAGAAGAGGAGCACCGCGAAATCCCTGAGGAGGGGATGGTGCCCGTGAAAGGTCCTCAAGAGGAAGAAGCAAGTCCTACCGACAGGACATACCTGCGACAGGTCTGCAGAAAAGTGAAGACCGTCCCAAGAACTGGACGCGACCAGCGAGATGTTCATGTGGCGCAAACATGAGATATGTGGCAGGATGCCACATCCAATTGAGGACCTGGTCGGAAGGAGGAAGAGAGAGTGGCAGGATGCCACTCCGCGAAGGAAGAAAGAACAGTGGCACAACGCCACAGGGCCGACAACAACCACCACAGGCACGCAGGAGAAAAGGGAGCAGAGAGCCAGGACAGAGGACTCGTACCACCACAAGATGAGCACACCCAGAGACACCAGACAGCCATCAAGCCGGACCGACGTCCTTGGAGACAGCCCAATGGGAGAACCAAATGTAAGCCGCAGCTAGCGCGAACCGCGTCTCTCTCCAACGCTTCCCAGTGCGACCGTCCAGTCCTGAAGCCAGACCGACGTCCATGGAGACAGCCCAATGGGAGAACCAAATGTAAGCCGCAGCCAGCGCGAACTGCGTCTCTCTCTAACGCTTCCCAGCACGACCGTCCAGTCCCAAGCATCGTCAGTCCAAGTCGGACGGCATCCCTGCCCCTCACCGCAGATGCCACGGGTGAAGAATAGCCTCAGCAAGACGAAGACACGGGCTGCAAAGTCCCTCCAGTCCTCCTCACTCCACGAGGTCACCTAAAGCCAGAGATCGCTGCCTGTTTGCCAAACCGAAATAAATTTATCGCAGCCATCACACAGGTGCATCATCACCAAGAACATCGGAGTGGATCCAAACAATTAAGACAGCCAGAGTTCAACGAGGCACTCCTGGCGCTGTGGGACGCCAGCCACCCAGGAACCTTCTGTGTGCCCCCGTAAACCTGAAGCCTGCCAAAGAAGAGCATACCCGACCACTGGACCATCCACCCTTGGGGTTACACAAGGCTTGGCCGTGGCCCTGTTGGGAGTTCCGCAGCGACCACTCAGCGCGGCCTACGAAAGGCCCACACAGCCCACGCGGTCACGTGGCAATCCAGGGGCAAGGGCCTCAACGGAGTTTCCTGTGAGATGGGATTCCCGATCGGAGAGATGAGTCGGCAGCAGCTCCATGACAGGCACCGGGAAGCATGGAGGTCACAGATGAAGACTGGTCGCCTAAAGGTCATCAAGCACCGTCGCCTCCAAGGGAGGGCCTCATCCACCAAGGCTCCCCTCCATAGCTGCAGGCTTGCCGTCCACCGGAACCTGAGCGCCTGCAAGATCTCTGAAGTGGACTCCACCACCGCTCCAGATGCACCGCTAGTTGAACTTTGTACACAGACTCCAACAACGCGAGACCAGGCCGGTCTGAACGTCATCGCAGCGGTGGACCAACGCTTCCTGACCGTGTGGTCCAAAGCTCCAGCCCCACCCAGCAGATGGCCTGAAGAGACTCATTGGTGCTGTGTATTGTTTATTTGTTTTCCTTACAGGTTGGACTTCTGTTTGTTTCTTTTCATTAAAGTTTGGGAGGGGTGTAGTGTCCGGCTGGACACGTTCTAGTGTTCTGCCTGTTGTACCCCACACTGTACACCCACCCACCACAGGCATCACCGGTCAGGTGACCCTGGGAATAAAAGGGGCCGGGCCCACGTGCCCTGGCCCAGTTACCAGTACTCCACTACTGTGTCAGTGTGCGTTGTTTGCAAGTATGTGGGCCTAGCGCCCAGCAACTTTACACCGCCTTATGACAGCCATGTTGTCATTTGTGCCCTTCCATGGCTACTAGCCCCTTTACTGCACAGACTACTTTCTTCCCATCGCTCCCCCCCCCCAGTCCGATGCCTTTCTGCTTACTTCCTGATGTTTAAAACACAGAAACTGGAATTCCTCATGTCGCAGGTAGCGACACACCATTGGACTGACGAGCACTCTGGTTATCATTAGCCGTTCAGTCACACATACTAAGTGACGTTTCAACTTTCCCTGCCGGTTTTGTGCACCTACGTCCAAGCGACAGTGAATGCGTGCTAGGACGCGCGCACGCCCTCCGTTCTGACGAGCACCCTTGGTTATCATTAGCCATTCAGTCACACATACTAAGTGACGTTTCAACTTTCCCTGTCGGTTTTGTGCACCTAAGTCCAAGCGACAGTGAATGCGTGCTAGGACGCGTGCACGCGCTCCATTCTTCACACTACCGTGCAGTGCGGCGCGCACATGAAGTATCCTACGTTGCTGGCGTTTCCTGATCATGGATGTGCGCATGCAGTGCGGCGCTCGCATGAAGTATCCTATGTTGCTGGCGCTGCCTGACCATGGATGTGCACATGTGCGTTGCGGTTCCTGACAGGCACGGGTTCGACGGAACAGGGTAATGTCTCGCCCGCCCTGAGGCGGCTTAAGGGGGAGCCGCGTGTTCAGGAGCCACTTGGTCCTGGGGACCTGTTGAGCAAGAGGATGAGGAGGAAGAAGCGGATGTCCCTGTCCGGATGTTGTAATATGATGCTCAGCCATTATAAATGTATTTTAGAATGTTGGGATTTAGAACGTTAGAAAGAAAGCTGTAGTCAGTTGCTGAAAGGGCTGAGCACCGTACAGGCTGCTCCTGGTGGGGCTCATTCCTTATATAACTTACCTCCTGAATAAACCTTCCTGAAAATACCTCGACTGAATAAACTTCTGTTTATTACAATTGGCGACGATTGGAAAGAACCTGCACTTCTACCCTCCAGAAACTTCAAGATAAAGAAATTCAAGACAAAGGAAATCCTCTGAAAATTAGCTCAAGTTTACTGGCACCGAGAGCCCCACCAGTGACCTCCCACCGGTCGCCCTCAACACCAGCGTGCCAGTCCCTGCTTGGTTTTCCTCTCTACTGCCTGCAACTACGAGATACGAGGGCTGTTCCTGTCGTGCTACATACACAGAGCTTCCCCAGTTACCAGTCTTGTCAAGAGCAGCTTACAGTTCCTGCCTGCATGCCAGTTCCTACTTGCAGATCCTGCTGTTCCCCGGTTCCTGCTTACAGTTCATGCCTGCATGCCCGCATGCCAGCTCCTACCTGGTCTGTTATGAGTACCTGGCTTTGTTTTACAGGCATGGAATCTCTCACTACTGCCTTGCTGCCTTTGGACACTTCAAGCAACCAGTGCTTTAAACTCCCGTTACCCACCGCACCAGAGTCTCATTCGCCCTGCTCCGGTCTTCATGGAAAAGATCCCTACGTTGGTGCATGCTGTAACCTGCCGCCCGTTTACTTAATCAGGAGCGTCAGTAAGAGTTATTTGTTTGACAGATCTTCTGCATTTTGCATTCATCGACCACTTTTCTTTCCGTGGTCCCAGACATTGGCGGTGAGTTATTTATTTATTTAATTATTTCTTCCGACATTGTTTTCTTTTGGTGCGCCTCACTATGGCAGTTTAACCGCCTCTGCCACACTTTCAAATAGTCGCTCGAGCTCATACAGAGCCTGCTCGCGCTCTTACTGTCATTCCTGCTTCCTCGCCACTCCTGCCCTCGATGTAGTATCCGGCTGAATACAGTCTAGTGTTTCCCTTGTGATGTGACCTACACTGTACACCCACCCACCACAGGCGTCACCAGTCAGGTGACCCTGTTAATAAAAGGGGCCGGGCGCACGTGCCCTGGGCCATTGCCAGTACCCTACTATCTGTGTCAGTGTCTGTGTGTTTCCTCACCATGGGGGCCTAGGGCCCAACTTTACACTGGCGACGAGGGGGCTGTGCCCATGCGTGCAGCAGCCCAGCAAAGGTGAAAAGGGGGAAGAGAGCATCCCGTGTTGAGGGCACCCCCAGAAGCCGGCGCGAAACGCGCCCGAAAGCTCCAGGAAGAAGGCGAGGTGGTCGGGAGCCCACCCCGCACCTCGTGTGCCTGCATTAAAACCACCCCCTGTGAGGAGGCGCCCGACAGCCCGTGGGGAGTGGAAGAGCCAGCGGGAGCCCACCCCGCATCTGATGAAGAAGGTGAGCCCGGAGTGCGGTTGCAAAGGGGCAGCGAAGAGAGCATCAGGCGGGAGGACGGAGAGCGGAATAGCTACCCAGTCCCCGCAGGGAAGGATGGACTCTGCCCAATGCCCACAATGAACGGAGCAGTCTCCGGGAGGAACGCAAACCCCTCCCCACCCTGCGCAGTGGTGAGCGGAGAGGCTGCGGCGGTGGGGAGGAGGAGAGCAGCGACGGCCTCCGGCGTAGGAGGGATGGGGCTGGTCTAGTGCCAGAATGAGGTGAGCCCCCACAGCGAAGCAAACAGACTGCCGGTAGCAGCGCTTGTCCCCGCACAGCCAGTGAAGCGCGAGGAGCCTGCTGCGAGGGACAGAGAGCACCAAGGTACAGTGAGGCTGGCCTAAGGCGGGAGGACAGGAAGCGGAGCAGCTACCCGCTTCCCCGCCTCACAAGGAAGAATAACTGCAGCCCCAAAGGGCTCGGAAAGGGAAAGAGACTCCGACACCAACTCCAGCCCCTCCCCGTGCAGCGTGTGAAGTGAGTGAAGCTGCGGCGGCGGGGAGGAGGAAAGCCGGGATAGTTAGCGCCCCGCCAGAGGGGAGTCTGAGCAGGCCGGCCGGTAGGCGCTTTGAGTGAAAGGCCAGCAGCGTGTGCAGAGCTGCCGAGGCCTGGAGAACCAATGCAGAGAGAGTATCAGCCCAGGCGGCCCCCAATGACAGGGGCTGCAGGGCATAACCCACTACCGCGAAACTGGGGCCCTGTGTGGTTCCACCCCCTCCCAGCACAGCTCGAAACACAGTCGCCCCAAAGACAGCGGAAACAAATAAATAAAGATAAACTTACCCGGAGTAGGGAGGAGGTGCTGTCCAGCGACAGGGCCCCGCAGGAAGAACGTGTGCGTGTCCGAGGCGCATGCAGAGACCCGGCAGCGCCAGGATGAGGCTCGTGTCCAGCGCAGCCTGGCAGGGCAAGGTTGGTAGAAGCAGAGTGCTGAGGTGCGAGTAAACGGGCCTTAACTGAGCGCAAGAGAGAGCCCAAGCAGACAAGTTGCATCCACGGACGCCGAGGTAAAGAAAACCGAGGCTAGGGACCGTAATAGAAAGAGCAGCAGCGCCACCTGGCGATACCGCACCCCTGAAAAGAAGAAAAAAAAAACGATTGTCATTCACGGACAAGTCAGCAGCATGGAGTTGACTGCTGCAGCCGGTGATCAGAGACAAAAGGGGTGAGAGAGGCTACACACTGACATGTAGAAGAGAAAAAGGAAAAGGGGAAAAGCGAGATGAAAAGACATCGGTACCAGGCAAAATGCATAAGAGCCTGGGGACATCCTATTGATGGGAGAAATTGTGCAACTGCCCTAGGGGATGGGGCAGACACCCAACAGGTGACCGTGCAAGGAAAGCCCAAAGGACAGACTGCCAAAGAGGGAGTGAGATGCGGTGACACCTACTGGCCAGGGGAGGTCATCGCAGAAGGAAATGATATCAGAGACGGAGACACTCAACCGGCAGGAGCAGCATGGAACACCAGCATCAAGCCTGGAGATCAGAGGGGGCGCGATGGGCAGCATGAGCCCAGTGGCGGAACTACGCCACCGCAAGAAGAGCGCAGCATACGCGCCAAGTGGCGGAACGACGCCACCGCAAGAAGAGCGCAGCATACG
Source organism: Calotriton arnoldi (assembly GCA_963921515.1). Lineage (NCBI taxonomy): Eukaryota > Metazoa > Chordata > Amphibia > Caudata > Salamandridae > Calotriton > Calotriton arnoldi. The sequence goes on from CAWUFW010006938.1 coordinate 863,456, forward strand.
CGCCAAGTGGCGGAACGACGCCACCGCAAGAAGAAGAGCGCCGCATACGCGCCACGTAGCGGAACAAAGCCATCGCAAGAAGAAGCGCGCAGCATACACGCCAAGTGGCGGAGGGACGCCACCACAAGGAACAGTGGCACAGAAGTGGTACCGCGAACAGTACCGGAAGGACGCCACGGAAGTCAGAGACCTGGGAAGAGGTCAGAAGTCAGAGACCTAGGAAGAGGTCAGAAGTCAGAGACCCAGGAAGAAGTCAGGAGTCACTGACCGACTCAGAGGTCCAACAAGGAGGAGGACCGCGAAGAGGACCAGGATGAGGTCCGAAGAGAAGGACGACAAGTTTTGAACGTAAGTCAGAAGTGAGCGAACGAAAGAAGGCCGCGATGACAGGTCCAGTCTCCGAGTGAAGTGAGAGCGGTGTCCTAGGGGTAGGACCAGACCGGATAGCCACGGGTGGAGTGCACGCCACCCGGGGAGGCCCGGTTAAGGCAGAAAAGAAGAGGAGACCGGACGGTGTCGCGAGGGAGAAGAGAGTGGCAGGACGCCGTTCTGCAAAGGAAGAAAGGGCAGTGGCACAACGCCACCAGGTAGACAAACACCACAGGCGTGCCGGAGGAAAAGGAACAGGGCGTCAGCACAGAGAACTAGTGCCGTCAGCAAGGGGAAGACACGAACGGCAAACTACCTCTAGCCCACTCACGCCACAAGGCCGCCGAACACAGGAAGATCACAGCCTGTCTGCCCACTAAAGAAAACTAACATGTTATCACCATCCAGGTGCATCACCACCAAGGAGCATCGCACCACCCGGGGGAATCCACACATGCCCCATACCACCGGAAGTCGATGAGGCGAGCCAGCCAGAAACCTTCTGTGCACCCCGTCAACCTACAGTCTGCCGAAGTCGAGCACAACCGGCCATTGGAAGATCCGCCCTTGGGGACTACACAAGACTGGGCCGTGGCCCTGTTGGGTGTTCCGCAGTGACCCCTAAGCGTGGCCTATGCAAAGGCCCACACAGTCCACGCGGTCACGTGGCAGTCCAGGGGACAAGGGCCTCGACGGAGTTTCCGTGCTATGGAAGTCCGAACAGGAGAGATGCGTCGGCACCAGCTCCACGTCAGGCGCAGGAAGTAGGGAGGCCACGGTTGAAGACTGGGTACGAACAAGATCATCAGAGGAAGGCGCAGAACCCAAGTCCAGACGGCGAGGATGCCCAGACGGAGACACCACCACCGAAGGCTACATGAGCGACTAGGCTGTGAGTCCGTTGGCAGTTCCGCAGCGACGCCTTCGCGCGGCTCACACGAAGCCCCGCACGGTCCACACGGTCCCATGGCAGCTAGCGAGAAAAGCCCTCCGAAAAGCTCCAGTGAGAGAGGAGTGCCCTCCAAGAGGCTCCAGTGAGAGAGGAGTCCGGACGAAAGAGGCAAGTCGGAAGTCGCTCAAAAGTCAGGGGCAAGGAAGGCCATCGAGTACGCCAGCTCCAAAGGAAGGCCTCACTCCCAAAGATCATCTCCACCAGCTGCAGGTTCTGACATCAACCGAAGCTTGAGGGCCGAGAGATCCTCCAGAGTGGATTTCGCCACAGTTCCAGATGCACCGACACTGAAACTTTGTACATAAACTGTGACACCGCGAGATCAGGCCGGTCCACAAGAACATCGTCGAAGAAGACATCGTGACCCCGCGGTCCGAAGGTCCAGCGTCGGCTGGCGGACGTCCTGAACATCATCGTTTGTTCCATAGGCTTTGTTTTGTTTTATTACAGGTTGGACTCCTGTTTGTTATTTTTACCAAAGTTTGGGAGGGATGTGGTATCCGGCTGGATACAGTCTAGTGTTTCCCTTGTGATGTGACCTACACTGTACACCCACCCACCACAGGCGTCACCAGTCAGGTGACCCTGTTAATAAAAGGGGCCGGGCGCACGTGCCCTGGGCCATTGCCAGTACCCTACTATCTGTGTCAGTGTCTGTGTGTTTCCTCACCATGGGGGCCTAGGGCCCAACTTTACACTCATGTCTCTGTGACGATTCTCCTCAGTGTCACTGCAGCTGCTCGGCAATCCTTGGAGCACCCTACTGCCGTGAGCCACCCTTCCTTACGTCATTTTACGTACCGCCATTTTGCGCTTCCACCGGAACTCTGCCCTGCTCCAACTCTGTCTCCGGTACCTCACCCTTCAGCACTCTTCTCCCTACCCGGACATCGGATTGATCCTGCATATTCCTTCAAGTACTGTTTTTATTCCACTAAACCCCATCCTCCCGGTAGGCGTACATTCTTTCTCGTCAAAGCTCTAAGACCGTGAATACAGCATTTGCACTATTGTCTACGTAACAGTGCCACCTAGAGGTCATCTACCACCACTACACCTTAACAAGGAAAATAAAACATTATTTCAAGTTGTCTTCATGAAAATGTGTTACATGTCTTGCCTGCATCAACACCAGTTCTCTCCTTCGTAGATGCCACCATCATATAATATGCTGTATACTTTTCTTTCATGATACCTTTACGTTAATTTTTAATATAAGTACTTCATGATGCCTTTACGCTCATTTTCTAAAATAAGTACTTCATGATTCCTTTACGCTCAATTTTTAGAATAAGTACTTCATGATATGTTGACAGTCATTTTTAAGTTAAGTAATTCGTGACAGCTTTACGGTCATAATTACAATATTTGCATGTTCCGTTTTCAGAAAGTATTCCTACATGCCTAACCAAACCCCTTCTGTTACTGCAAATTTAATTTTTACTGTGTTGTATTTAAAAAAAAAAGGGGTAGTTCTTCAATTATTGTCTTCATATTATAATGTGGGATTTCATTTTGAAAAAAAATGCATTCTACTGTTTAAAAAAAAAAGAAAAATGCATTCTACTGTGTGGCACTTACAGCCACACCAAGCTCTGAAGCTTCCTTGTTTTATGTTGCACTGTGTGGAATTCACCACCATACTCTTACGGTACCATGCGGTATTGTCCACTCCACCTTGTCGTGTTCCTCATGTATGAATTGTATACTGTACTGTGTGGTACCTTGCTCCATATCTACTTTTCATGCATCCTATTTTATTACCTGTGGTCCCTGCCCACACCTTTCTTCCCAACATGCTTTGAGGGAGATTTTACTGTTTCATGCGGTGTGTCCCCACATCTTCCCCAGGTGGTGTGTCCCCACATCCACTTTGCCTGTTGCACATGTTTCATTCCTTCATGTGGTCTTTCTCCACATCTGTTTCACAGTTTCATGTGGTACATTGTGCCGTGTGCCTTGTTCGCACACCTTTCACCTCAACCTGCTTTGAGGGAAATTTTACTGCTTCATGTGGTCTTCCTCCACATCCGTTTCACAGTTTCATGTTGTACACTGTGCCGTGTGCCGTTTCCGCCCATCTTTCACCTCAACTTGCTTTGGGGGAAAACTCTGTTCTAGCTCACCTCTTCCTCTCCCACTCATGTGAGCTCAGTACGTCCTACTGCTCTAGCTCACCTCTTCCTTTCCCACCTCTGTGAGCTCAATACGTCTTCATTCGCTGTGTTTTTGGGGATGTACCCCCATTCTTCTGCTTTGTTTATTTACAGCCACCATCTCCTTCTCTGTCTGCGGCTGTCTCTCACCCTTTTCTCTGTACTTCGTTGTTTGTTTCACTTATCACTTCCTTCCAGCACCTTTTACTCTCCTCGTGTCAGCCTGGCCAGCTTTCATGATCTGTGTATTTAGGTTGTTTTGTTGTTTGTGTGAGGGAGTGTGTGTTTGCTCTTGTGTGAGATAGATGGATGGTGCATGAGTGTGTTGTCTTTTGTGCCTTCTGTCTTCCCTGTCATTCATTTTCACTACTTTCTCTTTGTCTCTTGGCGTCTTCTCATTCTTACATTTTCATTCTTCCTTTTCAGGTTTCAAAGTTAATTTTTCATGTTACATTTTTAGGATGTCTTCACTAGATTCTTTCCTTGTAATTTTCCTCATGCCTCTTGTAACTTTCTCCCTCTTCATTGTAAAGGAGGGAGATGTTGTAATATGATGCTCAGCCATTATAAATGTATTTTAGAATGTTGGGATTTAGAACGTTAGAAAGAAAGCTGTAGTCAGTTGCTGAAAGGGCTGAGCACCGTACAGGCTGCTCCTGGTGGGGCTCATTCCTTATATAACTTACCTCCTGAATAAACCTTCCTGAAAATACCTCGACTGAATAAACTTCTGTTTATTACACCGGAGTAAACACAAGAAGGGGAAGAAACTTCTACAAGAGAGATGAGTCACCAACTTGTTCGAGCTGGTGAGAATGTCCAGCACATTCCAGTCACGGGTTGAAATGGTGCTACTGAGTGGAAGAAGGCTCAGTCCCAGTCCACGTGGGGCTGATCACGACCGGGGATAATGGGGACCTATACTGTAAACTTGTTTATGGAGTTAGCACATTACGTGAAGGGGCAACACGGTAATACGTGCCTAAAGGGATCGATAGCACTCTGAGTAGGGGAACTGGTGGTAATAGGAGAACTAAAGTTGTCATTAAACTCCGACAATACTTCATGAGGAGCAGCAATATGACAAAAGTTGGGACGGCCTCGAGTTACCTTATGTCAAGCCTGAGTAGCTTATCCAGTTCTTGTTCAAACTTCACATTGTGATATCTACATTTTAAAAGGGAATGCCAAACTACAGGGACCAAAATGCAAGGTAAAACCCAGGACTGGATGACTTGCTCATGCCATCATGGTGTTACGGGAGAACTCTGAAGCAGCTTCTAGGCGGCGACAATACTGACTAGAGAAGGTGTACAGATGAGATGAAAAAACACATTGTGGTCACATAGAGATCTATTGTAGAATGATTGAGCTTCTCACCATTAACAAGGCCACGGAGCAGTCCTATTCACATCTGCTTCTGAGGCACCTTTAAGTAATTGCTAGAGTGCTGCACAGTGAGGTGCAATATGGAAGGTGTTGGGTGAAGTGCCTCCGGTTTGTAAATATGCTCCGAGGGTCCTGCGTGAGGTGTTGGCAGTTGCAGACAAGTACGAGTAGAGTAGACACTGTTGTTTATGCGGATACTGCCTTTTATAAGGTCTTAACTACATGCAGCTTTAATTTTCTGATGTCGAAGATCTTTTGTGAGCAATACCAATACTGAACGTGGTCTTGTTGCTGGCTCATTGATTACTTTTTTTTTTCGCTTTCTTGTCAGTCTCATTTGTTGGCTTCCCGTTCAATGGCTTTCCTTCCACTTCTTACCTTTGTACCTCCCCTGGAGCATAGCTTAGCATAGCATAGCTTCTTTCCCATCTTTTTTGATTGGATGACTTGTACCTTTCCACTACTCACATTCAGGGACTACTTGTTTCTGTTTCTTTGATTACTTCATGGGAGTGTATAGGTTTTCTTGCTCTCTCATCATGTTTCGCCTCTCCCCTCCAGTACCCATCCCTCTATATGCTCCAGGTTGCTCCTTCCTCAGCAAACAATAAATAAATAGCATGTCAGCTGCGTCATGCCATTAGTGTGTGCATGCGTGGTGACACAGGGGAGCAAATACATAATCATACTGAGCCACCGTAGTGTTATGATGAATAAATGTAGATGCGTAATGCCACAAATAGCTACATTTGCAGCATCTGTTTTGATAAATTGAGGTATGGCCATAATGAGCTACAGTTCATAAATCCACATATAACTTGGATATGTGAAAGTAGTTTCCTTTCACTTGTAAACCAAAGAATACTATATAGAAATGAATAATGCAGAGGGGTATAGTAGCCGCCACAGATGAGAGGAAATATGGGAGGTAGAGAGAGAGAAATGGCCTGAAGAACTGTTGGCCTATCCTGGTTTGTGTGGCGCAGATGATTGCCAGTTAAGTCTGCATGTCACTTTAGAGCAGAGGTCTTCAAACTTTTGGATGCCGAGACCCCCCTGTCAACATTTTCAGGTGTGAGGACCCCCTCCTAACAAAAATTTCTAAACCTGTAGGCAGGGCTACTGGAATTATGAGGCAGGTGAGGACCAAATTACGCGACAGGTTTGACTAAATTGTGTGGGAAGAAAATGTAAATAATATTATGTTATGCCGCGTATTTTGGGATAGCATTGCTTCGTTATTTTGACATTTTTTACACACAGTAACACTGAGGAAAGATTTCACCACATCAGTACCAGTTTATAACCAAAATACAGCAATTAACATCAGAAAGATGTCTAGTCAACCTTTGTGAAGGGCACTCCACTCTGCAGGAATACGTGCTGCCACATTAGAAGCTCATCTGGCCCTGGCCATGAGCAGCAGGGGTCCCTTAAAACCCTGGCGGTCTTGTGCAGAGTTAAGCAGTTTACCTATGCTGCTTTCCTCTCACCTCCTCCCTTCCATCCCTCTCTTCTCTCGTCTCCCAACCCTGGATCCCTCTCTCACTTTGCAGGCCATTTTCTTTCACCCCTTTTTACAACTTCTGAACTCTCCCCATGCAACCTCTCACTTCACCTTTAATCACCCCTTGCCATTCTGTATTTTTACTGCCCTCATCTCTAACAGACTCTCGCATTTATCTCATCGCCTCTCTGGCCCCGTCACCTCTCGTGCCCCTCAGCACTTCTCATTCACCTCAAGTCTCTCCATTCAAATTTTTGTCTATTTGTATCTTACAACACTCCAGTCCCCCCATTCATCTTTAACATCTCCCCTTTGTTCTTCCACACCTTCTGAACCAACGTCCCTCTCCCCTGTTACCTCAGCACCAGTGCCTAATTTGAGCAGGTGGTTTCCGGTGCTCCGCACTGGCACCTAACTGTGCGCACTGGCACTATGACAGACTTCCACATGGTGGCTCTGTCTGTGTAATTTAGAGATGAGCAGAACAGCTGTTTATTAATTCAATATACATTAAAAACGATAAACTCCTGACACCCATGCCATTCTTATAGCTTGGGGGGCTTGAAATAGTCTGAATAGTCACACTTGTACAAGTGTTATGGTTGGTAGTTGCATAGGTATTGTCATTGGCCGCGCAGACCAGGCAATGGGTGGGTGGTTAAAGTTGCAGTGACCTACTGGTGAGGGCCCTGGCACATGTTTTATTACAAATTAATCACTGCTCAGCACCCACCCCAGTACTCCCTCTCTTCCCCTATCGCTGCTGTCCCTCACCCATGTCGCATCAAATTATCTTTTTAGGTCACAGATCATCTCTCAGCTATCTTCTCTCACGGTTTAACAGTAGCCCTCACCTTTCGCTCCACTCACTTCTTGCGTGTCCGCACTTCCATTTGGCACTTCACATTTCTCCTCATCCCTGACCTCTTCAATCGAATTCTCTCACTCCTTTGCTGTCCTCTCTCATCCTCTCATCTCTCCTCACAGAGCATACGGGTCGGACCGGTATGCTCCTCTCGGCCTGTGCCACTCTGCTTATTGTTCCCTAATTCAGGAAGGCATGAATTGTCTGCCTCACTGTTTCGGTGCAGGCCGCGCAGTTATGGAACTTGCACCCTCCTTTGCTTCGCTCCACCAAGAATCTACATCTAAATCTGCATATTCATCAAACTCCAGCTCTGGTCCAGGCAGCACAACAAGTTTTGGTCCCAGAGCAGGAGTGGGCAAAAAGCCTGGATTCATGGCTTTGCCAATGCCGCAGGTTAACAAACGGTTCCCTAAGCCTACATACTCAGTGCTTTAAAAGTTTTACAACTCCAGCACATCCACAGGACCAAATTCTTACGAATTGGAGTGCCGAGATGCAATGGGACTTGTATATAATGTTTTTATAAGATAAATTATTCTTATAATAGAAATTGGCAAAAGTGGAAAACACTTTGTGGACAGAAAAAAACCTTTTAGGATATATGAAGCCCTGGGAATTAGATGAAAGGTGGGATATTGGTGCTTTACAAATACACAGATAAATTGTTTCATTAAGGGACAACTTGCTTATGTGCTGTTTTCAGACAAGCAGTATCAATAAACACCATGTAAAATAAGTGTTACTGCACACGATCCCTGCTAAATGGCCCTCTCTTTAATGACCTCAGATAAAGGAAAGTTTGTGCAATCCCTCCGTGATTTGCTCACGAGACTTGAAGTCTGTATGAACATTTATTCACTTATTTGTACAGCGCTATTCCACCCTTCTGTCACTTCTGAGCGCTAGGGCATTAAACGATTTTTTGTTCTTGGTTAATTTCATTTGTTGTTGAACTGTGACATTCTTAACTTCCTGGAGTTTTATTCACAGCTGCGTTTCGTAGAACTGTTTAAATGTAAGGAATAGGCAGAGTGGGGGCCCAGGGGGTACTGGAACCAAAAAAAACAAGCATTGGCATAGCCAATAGGTCTTGTTTTTGGGACATTATAAGTGTTTAGCCATGTTGATGTTGCACCAAGGATATTGTGCTGCAGAATTAAATACTTATAAGGTCCCAAAGGCGAGACCTATTGGCTATGCCAATGCTTGTTTTATATGCTGGTGAAACCTTATTGCGCACTGGGGTGAAGCTGCATTAATTGGTATACATTGGAAATAGTGTGAGACCACTCAAACAATACATCCAGTAACATCACAGAGTGATTAAAAATGGTAACTTCGAGCTATCTGCTGGCAACACATTTTCAAGAAGTACATCCAAAAGGATGCACATTTTGGTTTCATGTAGTTGAACATATTCACATTCACAGCAGAATGTTGTTCACCGTTTGTAAACCATTTGTAATGAGTCAGACTGGGTTTCGCCAGATGATATTACGGAAAGAAGGGGAGAGGAAGGGAGGAGAGGGAAGAGAGGGCAAGAGATGGAGAAGAAGAGTGAGGGCGGGGCAGAGAGACGTACTGAAAAGCAGGAGATGGGGTGAGGAAAGAGGTGGATTGAGGGAAGGACAGGCAGAAAGAACTTGATTTTATATAGTGTCTCGGACTATACTGCAGTTGTGTGAAAGCAAGAGTCTAGAAGAAACGAGGAACTGGAAAACCAAATAAAGTAAAATGCAAAAATAACTGAAAAGAGGGAGTAGGGGGGAGAATATAAGAAGTAGTAAGCGAGAAGGGGTATGAAGGACCAGGTGGAAAGAAAGGAAACAACCCTCAAGAAAGCAAGATAAGAAAGAGTAAGGAACACGGAAATGGGAGAACGAGGAAAGAAAATTCAAAGATAAATAAGGATGGAAGAATAAGAAAGAAACAAGAAGAAAAGTGCAGCCGCCATTGTTGCCGATTAGGAGTGGTGTTGAAGATGTGGAAACAGAGTTGGGCGAGCTGCGCGACAGGACGTGTGGGCAAGGAAAGAGGCGCGCGCGCTTGGGAGAGCAGTCTGCTCTTTTTCAAAGCACATACTCGTGCTTGTGGCGCGCCGCTGCGCACTCCCGCAAGGCGTATGCCGCCACAAGCACGAGTATGTGCTTTTAAAAATAGCTGCATGACGGCTAAAGGTCTCCTATGCAGCTCATGCGCGCTGCGTAGGCGAGACCTAAAAGGGCCACTTGCTGCCTAGCACCGATGGACTTTACAAACAATATATGGTTGTAACGCCTTAGCTCTTTCTCAACACCTATGCAACATCGTTACAGAAAAACAACGGCCGACCAAGGTTGAGCACTTAAATCCCAAGTATTTCATATGGTGCGTTTTGGTGCAACTGCTCCCAGCACCCGCCGTTGATAGGTGCCACTGGTATAAAGAAGTTCATTGAAAAGGAAGGTGCACCAAAGAATTATTCGGAAGAACAGATTCAGTCCATAAATCTTCTTTATTCAAAGTAATATTTAAAAACAAATGCACAGCCAACACGTTTTGTTCCTATGTGCCAAAGGAACTTCATCAGGGCTTATAATAAGATATAGAAAGGTTATTGTAGCAACCAATATTAGTAAATAGTGTACTCCGGGTGACGTGGTCAAGAAAAGAAAATTCAAACCAGGCGTCGTTTCTTAATATAGTGCGAATATGTATGCACCATCAAAGTAATAATGAAATCAGAGGGTCCTGGAATTCCACCAAAAAGGGGGGGTGGGGGGGAGGGGAAGGAATGGTTCAACCCTCACTGTAAAATTTTTAACCGGACCGCAGATCAGCGAAACGGCATGATAACCGGCAAAGTCGATCACCTACATTGAAAGACAATCTAGAATTCTAGACTAACAATGGATCAGCCTGCACAAACATTGGCTTCAAACATATGGTCATTCCTGTTACACACCTCTCTAGAGTCTGAGCCAACCAGATACCAGAGCTGCAAAGATCAACTCTGCCGTCAAGAAATCAGTGCTCCAAATGGGCAACTTCAACGCAAGAGCAATAAACCTAGGCCTAGTAACCTTGGCTCCTCATCACCAAGTTCATGAACACATAACCAGTGGAATCGTGCCTCAGAAGCTCAACCAGTCAACGGTCATCCTCTCTTTTAAAAGAAACAGCGCAGACTGATAAATCATTATCTACCAGAGGCCTTTGCTGAATTTGTAAGCAGTTGAAGATTGCATACAACTCCCAGAGAGCAATGACCTTGTCAACAACATCCTGTGGCACAGAAAACACTCTACTACACACCACTTTTGCCCACTAGAGATAATGGCCATACATGAGCAGTACCACTACCACAGAATGTGCAAATAGCCTACATTATCAGTGTGATGACTGAGCGGTTAGCACAGGTCATGAGGATTAGGAGGGACGATGATATCCTGCTTCGCCACCTCTTTGCAAGAAGGCACTCGGCAAGGCACACATGGCTCACTGGGGTCAAATAATACTAGAAACGCAGGTGCACCACCGCTGATAGTCTTCAGTAACTAAGTAACCCACCACACCCATATGACTGTAGTTGCCAAGAGGGTTCCAGCAGTGGTCAGTCTAAACCATGTCCAGTAGTGGGCCATCAAAACTGGCCCCTTCTCAATAGAGTTCACCCAACATCTCTCCCTTTAGAATGGCTGTTCACAATAGGACCACCTGCAGAGGGTTGCAACCTGGGAGGCTATTGTTCAATAGGGACATCACCACACAACCTCCAGAAATTCAGGTCATGAAAAATGGTAGGTCTCATCTTCGTCTGGTGAGAGGGAGAGGATCCCTTTTACTCCAAATAACTCACAAAATTGGGTCAGATCCTGCACATGTCCAGACTGGACTACTGCAACATCAACCTGGGTATATGGGGCTTCCCGGGAACAAAATCAACTTTAAAACACCAGAGAAGCCCGAACCATGCAGAGTGACTCCTTATCAACCGATGTCACAACCATAAAACACCCAGAATCAAGTTCCTGTACTGGATTTTGGAAGGGTCACAGTTCAAGACTTGATGTGTAAAACTCAAATCCCTACACAGACTCGCTCCAGGGTATTTCTCCAACATATTTTAATCCTAAAAACTGGCCACCAGCTTGGTGTTGGCGGTACTCAATCCCCTTTCCATCGGACAGTCTAAACGCAAGCGATTTAGAGAAAAAAAACAGTGCATGCCCGAGGCTCAACCTTTTGAAAAACTCTCTCCTCAGCCCGGAGACTTGACGCAGGCAGCAAGATTTGACATTCAAGGAAAGAACAGCTTTGTCTGCAGCACCTTTGGAACAACAGAAGTCGTATGCCCCTGAGGTCCCATTAGCCATGCTACATAACAGCCTCACCAACCCTCTGCAGGCCATTCCCATGCCTGAGATTGGGCTTACCACGCGCACAGTAACCAGCTTCTACAGACACGCTTGGGGAAGATAGGTGCACTGAATGCAGCAACTGTCCCTCCAAACACTGGTTAAAACCTATTGCTATCCTTGTCAGGGTACAGTTAATGTGCAACAGAGTAAAGAATCAGAAAAAAACAATAGCAATGCACGTGTGCATCTCACCAGTTCTCGTTTTAGCAGCACAAATGCTGCCCTTCAGCACCAGAGACTAGATTCCCAGGGAAGCACCAGTTTTTTTCCAAGTCATGTGCTCCAATCAAAGAGATCTTGTGAATCTATGCTCTGCTGGTCTGTGGCCATAACACACTTATTACACTGCTACTTCCTACCCAAACAACACTCCCAATCACTCAAGGCAAATACAGGATGTGATTTATAAAAAAGGAAGACCTGAAGACGCGAGGGGTTTCAATATAGGTACTGGGCCCACTCACCAGGATGACCAAGTGTTTATTGCTACAACTCAAGATTACAGACGTAAAGTGTGAGTCATAAATCGGAAATACACGCTTATCGCAAGACGGGCAAATTCTGCGTACTTTAGAGCAAATATTTCTTCTCTGGAGCACAGCGTGTCTATTTGGAGCACGCAGATACAAAAACTAAGCAGCTGCTATGATCAACCTCGCCCAACTTTGAACCGCTTCTATTAGAAGGTAAGTTTACCACTAGAAGGCAACTCATTTCCGAGTTTGAAAATGATCAAAAACGTAACTACAAAATCTAAGAATGACAACTTTTGCCAGAAAATGCCAAAAGTGACAGGGATGTCGGTGTCTCTAAGAAGGGAACCACACAAAGAGCAGCTTCCAGTTAGTCCCGAACAGGGCAGTTTTGCTTGTATATTAGTGACAACTTATGGACAGATGTTCCTCCATGTCCAGCCTCTCCAATGTGCTAGAAGGGGCGATGGAATTTGTAGAGAGCCCAGGTGTGCCAGGGTAGAATATATGTTGGGTGCCGCTGAGCCAGAGTAGACAATATTTCTGGCATATGCTAACATATAAAACGTCCATAGAGGGGTTTAGCAGTTAGAACTAATAATTTGGCATTTACAGCCATTAAGAAAAAGAAAAACAGCTCATGAGAAGAAAATATCAGGACTGGAGGACAAAGTCTGAAAGAAGGAAGGCGTCTGTGCTACAAACACAACCGTTCTGTACCTGTGAGGATTGCTCGCAATCTTATTGTATAGGCTGCAAAGTGAATCATCTCAACAGGGGGGACAAATCCCCAAAACGATGCCTAGACCATACCTTAAGTTGTTATTACTGGAGGAGCAAAGTTGCTAATGCTCTGTAGAAGGAGAGGTGAAGTCTTCCCTTGGAAGAGCTTTTAGTGGCAAACCTCTGGGATGGAGACCCGTCAGCAGCTTTTGCTGGTTGGACTGCCAGGGAATGGGCAATCGCAGATAACAGGGAGGAGGGAGGCATACTTGTGGATTTGTTTTAGATGTAGGTATGAGCTGGTGCCAACGGATGCACCATGGTCAGGCCTGACACGATGAAAGGCGAGTCAAAAGTAGGACTATTTATTTTTGTGAGCCAGCTTAAAATCACTAAATTAACTTAACCTCAGAACCACATGCATTAGAGTGCTGGGTACTTGCAAATAAATAGATGTAAACTATCTGTATCCAAAATACTATGACCTTAAACCAAAAGGTGGCTGTCCCAGCAGAGTCCACAAAGGGCCTGGCAGTGAACACATACATCGTAAAACTGGACCACCAAGCAAGCTGAGACCTACAGGGCACAAAGGGTGTGTGTCATCAGCAGGGAGGTGGCATGGACCAATCGGAGCAGCACATGAGCAGGCGAGACATGCTGGAGTTGGGCCTGAAGCTGGTGGAGATTTGAAAGTGAAAGCTGAATGTGCATAAGAGAGCCAGGGTGCTGGATTAGAGAATGTGGCTATGAGGAGCAGAGACAGTGGGTTAAAGAGAGTGCCAGCAAGGACAAACAGCAAACGACAAGAGAATGAGTTAGGACAAGCAGGTGAACGTGAAATGTTAAATAAAGGATGCTGTCGGAGGAGGGAGGCACCGGTGAAGGGACAGGTGAGGCCAGAGACGGGAGGAGGCGGGAGGCTGAGGCAAAGGAAAGGACAAAACGGGGAAAGACTCAGACTGTCTAAGCGGGACTTCCCAAGACTCTGTGCAGTAACGGCGGGGGTGGGGGCTTCCAAGGAGTGGGCTTCATGCCGGAAGCGCCTCACACTAATCAAGTGGGTGATGCCTTGCGGCCCCCACCCCAACTCCGGGGTGTCGTGTGGTAAAGTAAGACAGCAGCAAAGGTTTTAACAAACTGCACCAACGCTTCTTTTATCAAACTCTGCGCGTGCATCAACGGAACTGTTGCCTCATCATGGCACTAAGGAATGGGATATTCCACATCCGGGAGCCGTGAGCACGCGGCGGACCGCAGATAACCAGCGTGGCCACCGAGGACCCCACCATACCCCCTACAGCACGTGGGGTGGTCTTCGAGGCTCTTTGTGCCAAGGATAGCTTCCACGCTCTGTATCCAGCGCGGTTATTGGCTGCTTGAGTTACCGGAGCTCAGACAGGTGCCAGGGAAACAAAGGAAAGGAAATCCGCCTTCAAAGGCAGAGGTGGCGGTGGGGAGGATGTTGCTGGGCGTCAGCTGTGGGGCTGGTGCTTTGAAGCGGTCTCTTGTCTCCCCGGGCGCTTCCGTGGGGGGCACCGCAGATTGCAGGTCTCTGAGCACCCTCCACGCAGCATCCCTCTGCCCACCAATCACCCAACACTACGAATCTGCATAACGTGGGCATCCACAGGTGCCTTTCTTTCCTCGTAATCAGCAAACACTAACATTCCGTAAGAGGACAAACTCCACTAAAATCCTTGCCGAATTTCGTAAAAGTTGACGTAAATACCCCTTTAAGTGAATTGTTTAAACCTTAAAACGCGGAAAGGGGCATTACGATTTCCCACTGTCCGTGCGTGGGGTTGTCACGGGGTGAATGTGGGAGGGGACCCAGGAGGACCCCGACACTCCCCCTCCTGCCTGACACAGGTGGAGGGGCTTGGATGCTACCCCATCCCCACTCCTCGGAGTCTGTGTGCCGGTGGAGCCCCAGTCCCCCCACCCTCCGCTCCCTTTCCAGGGTTTCTCTCAGTGTGCGAATAAAAGGTCTGAGTGAGAATACAAAAGGAGAAAGTCCTTGCAGACACTTGTGGAACAAGGGCGGCGAGTGGCCGCACCAGCAGCCTGTTACTGGCATCGTGAGAACTGCGCACACAATGCAAGCACCTCAGCGGTCTTCTAAGAATTACATATTAAATACATTGTGTAGATGCAAACACCAAATACAGATTAAGCGCGTGCAATTAACTAAATAGAGCATAATTTTATATAGATCCAACATTAACATTCCAAATACTCTCAAATACAATAACCATTCCTTAAAAAACACATACACAAAAGAACACGTTTCCTGCATGTCAAACTCTCGCCAGCCACTCCTGCATACGACGCAGGGTCCCGCCGGGCTTTTTAAGTGAGCGTGGTTAACGCAGCTTTTAGTTCTGACCCCGGATACCTCTGCAATAACTGAACAAGGAGCCGTACACGCGGGCGAGTTTTAAAGAAAGAACAGGTGCCTGGAGAAAATGAGGAGCCCTGCTTGTTGGTAAAATCAGGAGGCTTGCTGTAGCAGGAGGCTGCTACCCGAAGCCCCCGAGTTGTGACGGTGAGGCAGAGGGGTATGAACTCACCTTTCCTCTTGAAGAGCTTGATAAAGGACTTCAGCTTAATATGGTGCATCAGCAGCCACTATTTTCAGGCCAGCTGTGAACAGATACAGGTATCTGAGCACTATTTCCACCAGGTAAGGTGCTAATGAGGTCATGATTGACGGTAAATATCCCCTGCCGCGCGTGTCACATCGCACAGGCTCCGGCCCCCATCTAGGACCGGAGAAGCCTGGAGGGTGGCGGCCACACCCTTCGAAAGGCTACAGTCAGTCCTGGTTTTTATTATTGTTTATGACAGTGATGACATCAGTTTATTACAGACTTTGAGCACTAGCGTCGTGGCTTCCAAGGAAGGACACATCGACTGCGCACAGCTCAGCTGTGAGGAGTTCAAAGGTCACTGCGGCCTTTAAAGCAGATGAGTGATGCGCATAAGAACACCACTGCCTCTTAGGGCTTGACAGACTTTAATAGAGTAGACACAAGTTCAGCCGGAAGGGGCAGCGCCCACACGCAATTCAGTTTATAATGTGCCTACAGCAAGCCACTGACACTGCTTAACACCAGGGCTTTAAGTGGCCGGGTCTTGCCGGTGCACCGGCAGTACTAACAAGCACTGAAACACAAGTGCGGCCCGCGCTGCGGCCGCGAAAGTGAAACAGTACTCTCCGGGTTAAAGAAGTGGGAGGGGTGGGGGGAGTGCGATTCCCTTCCGGGAGCGAGCGGCGCCAGGAGCGATAATTGCTACCATATGGCGCCAGCTGCTCGCTCTCGCAAGTGAATCGCCAAACGTGCACGCGTTGCCATTGAAGGCAATGGAACGCGTGCACGTTTTTGGCTGAAAAGCCGAATCGATTGCAAAAGGTCTCTTTGCCTAAGCAGCGCATGCGCGCTGGGTAGGCGAGACCTAAAAACTAAGCCTCGGTAAGCAGCTTACAAAGGCATGGAAATATGCAAATGGTTTTTAGCGACCAGTTAAAAACTCAGGCGTGTCGGAGATAAGACTCCAGACACTGCCCAGCCGAGCCCACAGCTGCAGCAGCCCGGGCTGAGACACAACGGGAGGAGGGGGGCTGAAGCCCTTGTAGTTCTATGGGCCTGGAAAGAAGTGTGACTGGGAATGCGCGACCCCCTTTGTATCACTCCACGCCCCCCCTGGGGGTCGCGCCCCACAGTTTGAAGACCCCTGCTTTAGAGTGACAGCTGCAATATATCAAGTAAGTTGTAAAGAGATCTTTTGCAAAGGGCTTGCTTTTGGCTGGTGAATGCTGAGGTTTGTCTTGGGGTACAGAATTCCATTTTACAAGTTGCTTGGTTGCTGCTATCTACACTATGCCTTTTATTTGCTCGTGGTTAATAACATAGAAAAGCTAGCCAGACTTGTGCCACTGGTTCCGTTTTTGACATTTCTGTAGAAATGGCAGTTCTCTCAAAGTCCTCTGTCATCTAACATGACTTTTCTTTATTTGCTGTCACTTTGCCCATCATTATTTTATAAAGCTTGAACACATGCACCTCTGAGCAGATTTTGACACCATATTTGTTTATGCAGATCACAGATGTGGACGGAGACCCAGAAGAGCACCCCCCTTCCAATGCTGCGGTTGCAGATTCCAGACTGAAGGAATGTGATACAACTAAGACAATCCAGGACACTCAATCAGGAGAGTTAACCAGTAATGGGTTCAGAGAAGGCGATGATGAAGCAGAGGAAGAGGGAACATCTGAAAGCCATCAGCAGACACCAGCTAGTATGCAGGTACTTTATGACCTCTGTTGAATTCTGCAACTCATTGTATAGTAATGGATCTAATGGTAATGTTAGGCAAACGTCATAGAGCAATTTGTGTCATTGAAACTCTCCATTCTTTACCTCAATTCCAGGCATATGTTTGATTTTGTTCACCAAGTTGGAGAGTTCAGAGTGCCATGTTACTAATGATAGTAATAGAATTTGACAGAATGTATGTATATTGTATTTCTGTTGTGCAAACTTAATCAATAGGCTGGAGTGCTGTACATGGTCTAAGACAAGCTGAAAGTCAACGGATAAGAAGAAAGGGTGCTGGGTTGGGGATGCTTAATGCATTGCAATGTAGTGGATTTTAAAGAGGTGAGTCTTCAATTCTTTCCGAAATAGTAGCAGCATTGGGGCAGTCCCGATGGATATAGGGATGTAGTTCCAGATCCTGGGTGCATATATAGAAAGGCCTGCTGTCTTGTTTTTTTCTTTTTTACGCTCCTGGGTCTGCTGTCTGATAGTGTTCTGGCTGTATGTGTGCCGAGATTCACGAGAGATGTTGAGCTTGTCTACAAGAGAAGCAAGGGTGCTGGCCCTGATCCCTTTTAAATGATGCAGCTGGTTTTGAAGATGGCGCACTCCAGCCAGGGGAGCCAATGAAGTTCCATCAGGATAGGGGTGATGTGTTCATATTTCTTCAGGCCATGGATGAGAAGTGCTGCGGTGTGTAGGATGTCCCTAAAGGGTGCCAGTGTGGTGTCTGGGAGGCCATAGGGTAGGGCATTACCACCATCAAGAGGCATGAGTAAAACGACTTGTTCAGCAGTTCTGAAGTCGCCTTTTGGAAGAAATGGTTTGATTTTCATCAGAAGTCAGAGCTGGTAACAGGCTGTCTTTGTATTTTTTGGCAATGTGTTTGTTGAGGGAGAGGTTGGTGTTCAGGATGAATCCAATTGATTTGGCACTCGGTGAGAGTTGGAGTTCGAAGAAGTCATGGTTCAGGTTATTGAGCTAGGTTTGTACTGTATCTTATTTCTTGTTCTAGGCAAATAATAGAAATTCTGTCTTGGTTGGGTTAAGCTTCAGGTAGGCACTAGGCATCCAGGTCTGGATTATGTGCAGGCAATATTGAGGCGTTGAATGACTGAAGCAGAGGAGACTTTCAAGTGGAGTTGTGCATTGTTGGGATATTGGTGAATCTTGATGCTGATATTTGTGAGTAGAGCAGCAAACGGGTGCATGAATTGGTTGAAATTGACAGGAGCAGAAGACCGTGTGGAGCCCTGGGAGACTCTGCAGGTGATAGGGATCGTTTGCAAGCTGGGTAGAATGGTTTGCCATATTGAGCAACTTTGTTTAGAGATAAGATAGATTGGTCACCGCAATCGGTTCTTTTTTTATTAGTTTATTTTAAATTAAACTGAAGTACTCTATCGTTGCAAATGCCAGTTGATGTGTATGCAGCAAAAGGAACAATCATTCTTCTGATTATATGATTCAAGATTGAATAATATTGCAGTAGTAATAGGCGGTTGTTACCATCCAAAGCAGTCTTTATAATATAGGGGCACCCTTCCTTAAACAAATGACTGTACTCCACCACATCACAACATTGTGCTCCACATCATAACAGGTACCCGCACCTAACTCCACAGGATACAACACTTCGCACCATACACCACCACTCCGCTATACAAGACAACAATAATAAATACATACAATAGTTTACTAAGACATATTAATACATAAAACCATACTCAGTACATAATACTCTTTAAAACATCCCAAAGCTGGTGCATAATCTTTATTCCACATTTCTGTTATAAAATTCAAAGCTTCTGCCTGGGTCTTGCCACACAATTTATCATACAAAGAAACAGGTTATTTAGCTCTGAGATGAAGGACTTTTAGGCAAAGCAAAAAAAAGTTACCAAAAGGGTTGGAGATTCTTTGCGACATGTGAAACTTTTTAAGGTCGAGCCTAGTGGCAGCTGCATGCGCTGCTCACTCTGCGAGGCATGCTGTATATGGGTATGCACTGGAAGCCCCGCCCACTCTCTGCCTATATTTGTCATTGGCTTGTGTCATTGTCCTTGATAAATACAGGCTTCTTATTGGTAAATAGGCTTGTTAGTCCCTCCTTGGTAACACCTTGTCTCCATTTGTTACCTCCCATAAGGACTGGACCTTTGACTTCGTTGTTACACAGTGCATGTTATATAGGCTGGTGTGGTGGTAGGTCATTCACACTTCAAGGTCTGTCCTGACATGCTGATGGGTCCTTCTCTTTCGCTCCCTTTCTTTGCTTTTACTATTCTTCCCACTTGTCTCTCCCAGCTCTCACATTGCCTTAAGTGGCCTATCTGAAGCAAAAAAAAAAGCGAAATTGTGTAATTGTCTGAAAGTGATTAGGAAATGCATCTAATTGCGGCTTATGAATACACATTTGCATGCAAACAATAGATCTTGAACCTGCACAAAGATTAATATTTAACAAACCTACAGCTGTAATTGAAAATACAGGACTTTTCATCATCTTCCTGGAGAGTATTCCACCAGACGCTTCAAATAACTTCCTTTCCCTGTCCACAAAAAAAAGCAGCCTGGTGCGTGGCATATATTTCTTTGCTTGGAAGGTAATTTACCATCTCTCTGTGCTAATCGGGGCACATGCCTTCTGGATGCTGTTCAACAAGAAGGTTTGTTATCTGTGAGGTGCACTGGCACCGACTGAATAGTGTCTTCGTTATTTATGCATGCCAAACAGAAGTCCAGGAGGGCTTGATTCAGGCCACATTTTCCAGCTGAAAGGCAATATTTCTCTCCATGTGTTCCCATACCTGGCGTGTCACACAGTTTGGTGCTTACTTTCCCTCCATGTTAAAGAACAGTAGATGTTTCAGCACCCAGGCTAATGTGCTGCATAGCTAAATACATATAAGGTCCCAAAGGCGAGACCGATTGCATTGCAAATGCTTGTTATGAGTAGGCGCCCCCCGTGCCTATGGGAGGGGCGCCCTTAGTCGCGCCACGGAGCCGAGCCTCCTCCTCCGGGGGGCTGGTAGAAGGAGGTGAATCATTGGGGACGTCTCCAATACATAAGTGAAACTGAAACTTAACAGTAAGTTATTTAAGACGGCGTCCCAGGGATCGCGTCCTCTTTGTCTCCTTGGATCCCTGGGAAGCCGCAGGAGCGTCTTAAACGATGCGAGGCGGGGCGCATGGGTTCAAGGAGGCCTGGCGTAGCAGTCATGAACATCGAGCTGTTGGCTCAGTTAAGTAGATCGTAGTAGAACCCTAGTTCATGGGTGCGATTCCGTAAGAATTTCTCTATTGTAATTTCACCTTTTATTTAAGGCAACAAATTCGTAAGTTGGCACCTGTAGTCCCTTATTGACGTGCAGATTATAGTCTCGAGCACGCTGAGCATTATCTGTGATTCTTTCAAGAAAATGTCCATGCTGTCGTAATTGCCTAGTCACTTTCTGCAGTGCTTACCCTACTTGTTAGGACTTTTTTCAGAACACTTTCCTGGCTTTCTAATATCAGCTGCCAAACAATTTAGGCCGAGTGGTTCCAGTGGCTTTAAATCGCATAACAGGAAACTGTTATTCTAGTTGCACTGATTCAAAGTTTTGCTCGGGCATGGGTTCGAGCCTCAGCGCGGGCTTTTTAAACGCGCCCGTGTGTGGGAGCGGCGCAAAGATGGGATAAACCGCAAAGCGTCAGACGGCACCTGGCTAAACATCTGGGAAATACTGCCCCTGACAGGGCGCGTTGAATATGTTCCTTTGATTTTAGTTTATTTTAATTGACATTTATTTTGTTCGACTATTTAAAACTTTACCTGAATTTTTTTATTTAGTTTCAGTGTTTGTAGTTTATGCACAACTACAATGTGTTTGCGCAGTGGGGTACCAGGATAGCGTCACCAGAATAATGTCCGACCTAAACATTATGTGTGAATATCGCTTATAAAAAACATCGCCCCGTTGTGGATAATAATTGAAAATACGTAGCCACCGTCACAATAGTTTATATTAAACAATATTTAGAACACAACACGTATATGAGACGAGGTTGTGAACTGCGTTTACTTGTTTTAGACCAGTATGCCTAACTTATGCACGGATACAATTTATTCTAAATTACAATTAGGCGTATTTTTAGGGTTCTGTCATAGGACTGGCTATGGATAGTCTATGCAAAGGCAAATATAGTAAGCACACACTTGTGGATGCGTAAAAGGGGCGTGCCCAGGCACTTCGGGAACGTTTGGTTGGTGTGGTTCATGGGTGCGGCACGGATGGGGCAGAAGCCCCCTTTTCAGTTGAGGAGGAATGGAATTCCTTGCCGATACGTATACTGTGGGCAAGGGGTATGTGGCGCAAAGTTGGTGAAGTATGTAGGATTTGATATTTAATATAGGGTCTTTGGCTTAACTTTCTCCTTTTGTTGCTTTCTTGTCGGCGATAACCGGAGGCGCGCCTGGCTGGGAAGGCGGCAAGATGGTGTGCAGGTCGTCCGGCAGGTGCAACTTTTCCGAAGACTGTGAAGCAGGAACTTCTCGCAAACGCCACCAAATTGGCCCTGCAGCCCTGCGGAAGCGTCGTGAACGTTATGGAGATCGTTGAGGGGCCTGCCCTTATGCATGGTGGAAAAATCACAGGTTCGCGTGAATCCTCTATTATGTTAAAAGGTTGGTAAATTGAATACATTGGCGTTACGTGGGTTTGAGGCAGCTCTACTTAGTAGGCGCTCCGACAGGTGCAAATTAGTACCAAGGGTAATTGCCTGACTGCGTCCATGGACAATTGTTAAATAGTTCTATTGAGAGCTTCTCTACCCTCTCTCACCCCTTACTAAAAATTATAAATACTCGGTGTAATTACCGGGGTGTACAAAGGTTGGTAAATTGAACACATTTGGGCGTTACATGGGTTTGAGCCAGCTCTCCTCAGTAGGCGCTTGGACAGGGGCAGATTAGTCCCGAGTGTAATTGCCTGACTGCGTTCAAGGACAATTGTTAGATAGTTCTATTGAGAGCTTCTCTACCCTCTCACCCCTTACTAAAAATTATAGATACTCGGTGTTATTACCGGGGTGTTTTTAAAGGTTATTCTGAGAGGGTTGGGTAATTGGAGTCACGGCGTTGAGGGGCGCAAGTACGATTCCGCATAAGCTGTCCCATTTTTACAAAAGTTGGTAAATGGAATGCTTTTGGGGCGTTGCGTGGGTTGAGACAGCTCGCCTTGGGCTCTTCGACAGGCGGGGACTTGTCCTGAGTGTAGCTACCTGAGTGCGTGAAGAGACACTGGTTAGATAGTTCTATGGAGAGCTTATCTACCTTCTCACCCCTTACTATAAATTTTAAATCCTCGGGGTAATTACCGGAGTGTTCATTCATGGGCACTTTCTAGATAGTTATATCGAGAGTTTATCTATCTTCTCTCCCCTTACTACAAGTTATAAATGCTCGGTGTAATCACCGGAGTGTTCTTAGAGGGTGTTCCGGGAGTGTGGGGAATGTAAGTCATTCCGGTTGAAGGAAATAGTCTTGGTGCGTGACTCCACACCAACGTGTATATGGAGACGGACTAAAACAAGAACAAATATACTGCCCAATTTGCTATGAAAAGGTATTAATAAGTAAGTACCCCTTCATGTAGATGCAACCAGGAATCCTTATTCCCTTATCCCGACTATAGCGGCTTGGTGCAGGACGCGCATACGCAGACATCTTCTGTGCCCTGCCAATCAGGTGCTTAAACCCCTTTTTTCAGCTCTAAGCCTGCAGTACAAGGCCCGTATGTATACCGACAGCACCATTGGTGGAATTCTCTATTGGAAGGTATTACTAAGTGCTCCCTCTAGTAGAGGTAACAAGGAAAAGCTTTACTCCTTTTAACCCTAGTACATTTGTTTAGGGTAGACCTCGCTGGACGATTGGTGGTGCTTTATGTTCATTGGTTACGCTTAGAGCAGAACTCACCGAATGATTGGTGGTGCTTTAGGCTCATTTGTTACAGTGAATCTGGGCTGCAGGAACACACATATGTCGACATCTTCTGTGCCCTGCCGATCAGGAGCTTAAACGTTTATTAGCTAGGAGCTGTGTTACAAGGGCCCGTATGTGACCAACGGCACCACCGCTTCCAACAAGGGCCATATAGCCTAAAAATAGGGCAAACTTGTGCGTGCACGCACACGCGCGCGCTCTTTCTCTTAGGCAGCAGCGCTGCATTGTGGAAGGGGCGGCTGCAGTACGGGCAATATAATTTCTTAGGTTGGTTTTCAGGCCCATGGTTGCGCTACTCAGTGACAAGGGAGTGCATGTTACTTATCGGCGTAAGCTACCAGCTTTCAAACCGGTGATAAGCTACCAGCTTTCAAACCGGTGATTCCCAAACAGCGCTACATTGGGGAAGGGGCAGCTGCAGTACAGGCAATATAATCTCTTAGGATGGTTTTTCAGGCCAATGGTGGCGTTACTCAGTGAAAAGGGAGCAGATATTACCTATAGGCGAAAGCTACCAGCTTTCGAGCCGGTGACTCCCAAATGAATATATCGGGTGTAATGTAACTGGTGCTCATGTAAAGCGCGCCATGTTGGCGCTATATATAAACATACATATCTCTTAAAATTATATCAAAAAACAGGTGCGGTTGCTCTCCCCTTGTTGTGAAGGAGAGTAAGCGTCAGTAGTGGGGTATGTAGGAGTCTCACTAGCTTATCTTCCAGCAGGAAGGAGTCTTTTTAGTAGTTCTTCAACTGCAGCTTTGCTTATCAGGGGCCAGGTGCCTAGATTTCGTAGCGTAATATCATCAGTTTGCTTCTTCCCCAGCCCAATATCACAAGGTTTAATATTATAGCTACAGGGGTTTGGTTCAGCTCAACTCTATCTCCTGTGTTACACTGTTGCTCCCGGTAACAACCTGGGGGTGTGTCAAATAGATAAATAGGGGCTGCACCTTATCTCCTGCGCACACGTGTATGGTGTATCGGTATCCTATCAGCTTAAACAATGCTGGATACGGTGAGCAGTGCTTAACTTGAGCCAAGGGTTGCAAGGGGGGGTTATCAGAACCCCCTTTGGGGAATAGATTGACAGGAAGGCATTCAGTGTTGGTAGTTCGGTCGCCAACCTTCATTTGCGTCAGCGGGCAGCTTGTAGGCACAACAAATTGTTCATATTACATAATAACAAAGTGATTGTGAATGGAACTTACCGGTATCTGATAAAGGTGGTGTTGCTGGCACAATTTCGGAGCAGTGCCTTTTCGTGAGGCCACTTATAGAGGTGGTGATAAGGTACCATAGTGCTAGGCTTCTACCCGGGTGCGGGGTGATTACGCATCATGCGGTATACTATCATAAGTGAATCTACCCTTTATACCCTCGTGGGTACATCTTGCCATGGGTCTTAGCTATGTTGGGGCAAGCACCACCCCCCACATAGGGAGACACAGCAGTCAGTAGGGGGGAGCGGTAGATCAGAGGAAAGTATAGCTCCCAAAAAGGTTTCAGTAAGGTGCACACGGCGGTCACCAGCCTGTGATAAGATTATAGGGCTCCCGGCGGGCAAGAGAGGGGTCTGTCCTGCTGGTGGTTCTGTACTTTCTGGCCTCACCCGAAATGCTCAATGAACGTTTTTTGGCTGTGCGCGGGTCTCCAGCACCCTGGCTGAGACGGTGCATTTTGGGGGCACTGGGATGGGTTGTTTCCTCCGGGATGGAGGGTAATGGAAATGCAGGGGGGGTAATTCAGTTGCTAACTTGTCTCTGGTTCTGGGTCGTTTCCTCTGGGATGGAGGGTACGTAAAATGCAGAAGGAGGTCATACAGTGGCTGAATTGTCTCTGGTTCAGGTCATGTTAGCATAGAGTCTGGATTCGGATGGACAGCATTTGAGTGGAACTTCAGGTCAACATACCATTTCCTGAGCTTTGTGGGCAAGCGTTTTTAAGGAAGCATTCTTGCCCCAGGTAATTGGTCACTTCACGTTAAGATGATTCTGGACGATGCTGCGGCATGCTACGGCTTAATAACCAGCCGTTGGAAGGGAAATTGAGGGTTAAAGGGATCTCAAGACCTCCATGGAAAGGCAGGCACTTCCAGAGGGGATAATTTGGAGGGCTTTGGTGAAGCCATAAGTGAACATGTAAAAAGGGGAACAATTTGAGCAAAACAATAGTCGCCGGTGCTACAATTGGCACAATATGGCACAACTAGCTACAGCCAGAAAAAGGGGTCGTTCCCTTTGGATGGGGTGCATCTGGTCCCACAAACGGCAGCAAATCGTTATCCAGACTATACTGGACTATTGTGGAGCACAGTCAGCGTGGGGGGGGGGGAGGGCGAGTGCGCCAGGGAGCTTCTCACCCTGTGGCGGAGCGCTGACAGATAACAGCAAAGGGGCATGCACAGCAATGGAGGATCAGCGACTGGATGGACCCCATGAGGGGGTAGGATGAAAGTATGCAGAGGGTAGGCGGGGAGGGGACTGACCTGCTGGTGGTCCTGGACTCTACTGCCCTAACCCGCAACATATGGACTGAGTAGAATCTTGGGGAGGTTGCCTGTGTTCAAGTACCCCGGTGGGCCGGTGCGCTATGCAGTGCCCTGTGATTTCAAGTAATGAACTGTTTGCTGTAGCGCGTTGGGGCCTGCTGGCACAATGTGCGCAGCTGAGTGAGTCGGCCAAATTCAAGCTATGCGGTGGCCTGGATTTCAAGTAATGAACTGTTTGCTGTAGCGCATTGGGGCCTGCTGGCACAATGTGCGCAGCTGAGTGGGTCGGCCGAGTAGGCCAAATTTCCTTACGGCCGTTGACATGTGGATGTCGCTAAAAGTCTGAAGCTGTGAATAATGATGTCTCCAAGTAGAATGCTTTACTCTCGTAATATGCAACTGTTTGCTGTAGCGCGTTGGGGCCTGCTGGCACAATGAGCGCAGCTGAGTGGGTCGGCCGAGTCGGCCAAATTCTAATTCAAGTGTAAGGCCAAGCTGAAGTTCAAATGTAATGTCATGCCTAATTTCCTTACTGCCTTTGACATGTTGATGTCGCTAAAGTCTGATGCTGTGAAATAATGATATATATCCAAATGGAATACTTTTACTCTCGTAATGGTTTGTGGTAAGTCACCTGATTTGATGTGAATAAAAAGTCTACGCCTTGGATAACATAACCTGATTCCGAAAGTTCTTGGGCCCAGCGGGGGCAGAAAGGGGTCAGAAGTGGGAGAGGAGTGAGTGTGACGTTGTGCGAGTACTATGAGTAGGCTCCCCCCGCGCCCAGGGGAGGGGCGCCCTTAGTCGCGCCACGGAGCCGAGCCTCCTCCTCCGGGGGGCTGGTAGAAGGAGGTGAATCATTGGGGACGTCTCCAATACGTAAGTGAAACTGAAACTTAACAGTAAGTTATTTAAGGCGGTGTCCCAGGGATCTCGTCCTCTTTGTCTCCTTGGATCCCTGGGAAGCCGCAGGAGCGTCTTAAACCACCCACCCACCCGGCAGAAGAGCAAGGCGGAGCGCTGACAGATAACAGCAAAGGGGCATGCACAGCAATGGAGGATCAGCGACTGGATGGACCCCAAGAGGGGGTAGGATGGAAGTGTGCAGAGGGTAGGCGGGGAGGGGACTGACCTGCTGGTGGTCCTGGACTCTACTGCCCTAACTTGCAACATATGGACTGAGTAGAATCTTGGGGAGGTTGCCTGTGTTCAGGTACCCTGGTGGGTCAGTGCGCTATGCGGTGCCCTGTGATTTCAAGTAATGAACTGTTTGCTGTAGCGCGTTGGGGCCTGCTGGCACAATGTGCGCAGCTGAGTGAGTCGGCCAAATTCAAGCTATGCGGTGGCCTGGATTTCAAGTAATGAACTGTTTGCTGTAGCACGTTGGGTCCTGCTGGCACAATGTGCGCAGCTGAGTGGGTCGGCCGAGTAGGCCAAATTTCCTTATGGCCGTTGACATGTGGATGTCGCTAAAGGTCTGAAGCTGTGAATAATGATGTCTCCAAGTAGAATGCTTTACTCTCGTAATATGCAACTGTTTGCTGTAGCGCGTTGGGGCCTGCTGGCACAATGTGCGCAGCTGAGTGGGTCGGCCGAGTCGGCCAAATTCTAATTCAAGTGTAAGGCCAAGCTGAAGTTCAAATGTAATGTCATGCCTAATTTCCTTACTGCCTTTGACATGTTGATGTCGCTAAAGTCTGATGCTGTGAAATAATTATATATATCCAAATGGAAATACTTTTACTCTCGTAATGGTTTGTGGTGAGTCACCTGATTTGATGTGAATAAAAAGTCTACGCCTTGGACAACATTACCTGATTCCAAAAGTTCTTGGGCCCAGCGGGGGCAGAAAGGGGTCAGAAGTGGGAGAGGAGTGAGTGTGACGTTGTGCGCGTACTAATACCTCATTCCTTCCCCTCACTCCTGATTTGCAGAGCGGGCCGCTGGTATCTGCAGTCTGGTGCACTGCTTATCTATTCTACAAGTCTCCTTGCGGCTGCCATGTTTGAGTCCCCGTCACAGGTGCCTTCCTACATGTAACTATATGGAGAAAGCTTATGTTTTTAGCGCCATGGTGGTTTAGTCTCAAAAGATAGCAGTGTCTCAAAACCTGTTTTATTTTGAAAACATTTGATCGAATTTGTGCTTAAAACTGAATAAAAACCCTGGGATTTGACCATTGATTAGGAGAGGTCTTCACACTAGAGATTATCACCTGAGGTCACATCAGATTGCCTGTCAATCCAGGTCCACTCTTGATCAGAGTGTTACCTGTGAAAGCTGGTAAACATGATGGGACTTTTGTCCTTTCCCAAGGCACCTGTATTTTCCTCCCTCCGGTAACAAACAGCTGGACTTGCTGTTTAAAACATATGCAGTGCGTCCATCTTAGAACCGCGACAGGCAAGCATGCTATTTATTATTTTAGCTCCGCTGACTAACTCAGGGCCTGATGTATATACTGGTGGATAGCCCGTTGTTTCGCCAGGGTGATAGAGTACCTTCCGCCAGATTTAGAAATGACTGCCAAGCAGGCAGTCATTTCTAGAGCATTGGCAAGAACTGCAGGATTTTCTTTTTGAAAATAAACAAGGTAATGCCCCCTCACCATGGGGTAATCTCCCATGGCAAGGGGGGCATTATTTCTTTTCTACTGTCCTTCACTGCCAAGGTTTGCCTGGAGGTGATGGACAGGTGACAGACAGTAAAAAAACAGCCATGTGTCCACCCATCCTAATTCGGCGGACAGACATGTAGCGAATTCTCAAACAGCTGGATACCTGTTGGCCCATCAGAGAAGTTTTGCTACGGTGGAGACAGAGCAGTCACCTCTGTAGCCAAAAGTAAGGTTTGACCACATCTAAATCAGGTGGGCGAACCACTATGTTGACAGGGAGATAACTTCATCACTGTTGCAACGGCGTTCACTGTCTGCCAACATATACATCATGCCCTCAGTATAGCTTTAGAAATAGCAGTAGGGTGTAGGATGTTTGCTAAAATGGTAATAATGTTCTTATTGTTCTCATTAAGAGTTACAATATTAACTGTTGTTTTATACTCTTCCTGTGTGGTTACTGTTCATATTTTATGCACAAGATTAAGACTTTAAAAATAAACGTTTTTAAATAAAGTACATATCCCCATTTCTTAGGCCAGTTATTGTGTGTGTTGTTTGCAAGACAAAATAATTGTTTGGATTTCCACTGTGTCCCTGAAACAGATTACTGTGACCACTGATAGTAGCCTGAAAAAAACACTGCCTATATGAAGATAGCGTGGAGGGCTAGTGTTGGAACTGTGGTCAATCAGTATTTTATTACGTAGCGTTGGTGCACTGAACACCTGTTGGGTACAAATCCTATGCCTTCAGTCCTGGAGAAATTCCTGAATTCGTATCAAGCACTTTCCCCCTTATAATTAGCATGATCTACTGTTGAGCTGGAAAACTCCCTCACAGGGTGACAGATCTGTACCCCTGCCCTGAGCGCCCCACCTGCAATGATGCCTGAAACCCTGGCACAGATTTTTATTGTCATGGGCAAACACAGATCATGCGTGTGCGCCATGACATAGGCCTCTCTCATGGATTGAGGTCTTGTTGGACCGGAAGGGTCCCCAAAGCACTACCCTCATTGTAGTGAAAGGCTATTGCCTTTCCCAGGAGTTAGACAGCATGAGCGCTGTGGTGGTTGCATAATTTTTGTGATGAGTAGAAGTGAACAGGCCTTTTTTATAGTGGGCATATCACGTGCGATTCGCCCCTGCCATCAATAGACCAATAGTAACCCACTTTTCCCCCACAAACAAACCAGGCAAGTAATTGGTCTTCACTGCGTAGTCTTTATTAAACTTCAGATAAACGCAATCTTTATTCGTTGATGCACTGTCAACTCTTGACCATCTTTTTATTAAAATCCAAACCAACACACATTGATAAAAGCAATAGGCTTGCGAAGTATACATTTAAGCCATAGGTTGAGATTGTATTTACATTTCTGGATCTCCAGAGCCACACTTGATGCGTGTTGCACCAGCAGGCCACAACCAAGTCTTTACAGCTCCCCTTTGTGATAACTACCCGTCATCTATCCCCTAGACGCGGCCATCAGGGCACTGCTTGGCGCCTTTCTTGCGCGCCAGCTCTCACAAAGTTGCTTACTACAAGCACCAGCATCTCGGGTAGGGCCGGAGAGTCCAGGACCACCAGCAGGTCAGCCCCCTCTCCCGCCAGCCCGGAGCCCCCATTGACTGCCTGCCCTGTTCGTTCCAGGATCAGACAGTCCCCGCCAAACAGGAGTCCCCGCCATTTCTCTTGCCCAGGACCCCGCCACAGGGCGAGGAGCTTGCTGGTGCTCTCGCCCTCCCCCAAAACGCCGCTTGACCGTCCTGATCTAAAGCCATGGCCCCCAAAATGGTTTGGATGAACAATTCCAACCCTGCCTCGGACAGATGCACTCCTTCCGCCAAATACAATTCTGCCTGTATCAGGTTATGCCTGATGGAACGTATGGGTGACCCTGCCAAAAGTTTTGCCACCGCCTGATTCAATTTCTTCACCGACCTGTTTACTGCGATTGCTGGCGCATTGTTAGCCCAAACATAACATGGAATCACCTCTGACCAGAAAATCGTGGTGTCCGGAGGGCCTTCCTCACCCTTGAGAGTGTATAAAAGAGTGCATCTTTCACCCCCCTCCGGCCCGCCGGGATCATGTCATTTCCCCCTGAATGAATCACCAGCACATCTGTAATGGGCATGCCCTTATCTAGCGCATTCTGTAAATGGGCCGTAACATCCTCTAACCGTTGCCCTCCGACCCCTACCCAGTGGTGATCGATTCCTTTTACCCTCTGTGCTCTTTCCTCCCTGGAATTGCTGAAAAATTGCCCTGCTCTGCGTATAAAAGAATGGCCGCACCAGCATACCTGCGTCCGCTGCCTTGAGACCACTGTATGAAAGTTAAAGAAATCAAAAGAAAAAGAAAAGAAGGCTCATTAGGCGAGAGACACCCCATTGGCTGCTGTCACCCAGCCGCTGTCTTAAGCTAGCTGCGGTCTCACATACCGTTCAAAACAGGATGACTTCCATCTGCCTACCCTCTTGATGGTTTCCGGTGAGAGGCCTAACGTGGCTGCTGTGGTGGCAGCCCCAATCCGAAACGAATGAGACGTGAAGTGGGCCGTTTCTTCCCCCAACAATACCAGGGAGCGCTTGCATACCCGCGTGAACTGAAATCTTGTGAGGGGTGTTCTGTCCGCATGCAATAGCAGCCTACCATCTCCCTCCCTAGGCCGTACTTGCATGAAGTTCTGCATCAGTGTCACAGGGCAATAAACGGTCCCATGTACTGCTCTCTGCTGGACCCAAACTCCTTTCCCTAAAGGGTCTGTTTTTGACCTCCTCACTCTAACTTGCAGCATGTCCTCTGAAATTAGCACATCAGCCATTCTGATTCCCCCTTTGAGGCCGGTATGAGCTCAGATATTCGGAACGCCCCGAAGAATGCCAAAGAGTACGCTAGTCGCAGCAGCTGTGTCTCGTAAGGGGATATGCATACTTGCGGTAGTACCTCCAGAATACTTGATAGTCTACTGGCGTCTATAGGTATCCTGCTATCTTTCACCCCCGGGGCCAACCATTCCCAACCCTTCACTGCCCGCCTTACTCTAGGATCTTTGGTAGGGTCCACCACCCCTTCCAGACCCGCAAAGAAAGCAATTGCCGACAACTGCCTCTTAACCAGGGACAGTGATTTCCCATTCTCTCTCTGTTGTACTATGAATTGGAGTACCCCCTGCGGTGTAAATTTCTCTGCCTTCCCTGCTCCCCTTAGGACTGCTAGGTATACCTGCCATGCCCTCTCATGCATACTCTTAGTCTTGGGCGCGATAGAAGCCGCTGTCAGGTCGGGGACAATGGGGCACCAAGCTTCCATAGCTTTTCCGGGAAAAACGTCATCTGATTGTCCGCTTGCGGCCATCGGGCTCTGAATTCTGTTAACTTAAAACGAGACAGGGCGTCAGCTACTGTGTTGTCCACCCCAGGCACATGTTTGGCAATAAAGTACACATTGCGCTGAAGGCAACCCCGCACCAGTTCTTTAAGCAAGCGGAGCACCCATGGACATTTTGCCCTCTGATTGTTCACCGCCATTACTGCCGACATACTGTCAGACCAAAAAACTATGCGCTTATTTTCAAGGAAGGAGCCCCAGAGATGTAGTGCCACTATGATGGGGAATAATTCTAAGAACGTGATGTTGCGAGTCAATCCAGTCTTGACCCAGTCTGCCGGCCAATGCTTCATGCACCACCTTGAGCCTAGTACTGCCCCGAACCCTATGCTGCCAGCTGCATCTGTGTAAAGCTCTAACTCTGCGTTTGCTTGCGTTGGTTGCTGCTAGATCACTGAACCATTGAACTCCATCAAGAATTCCTTCCATGTGCCCAAGTCTTCTTTAACCTCTGCAGATAACCTAGTGTGGTGGTGTTTCGCCCTTAAGCTGGACATTGCCCTGGCGATGTTACTAGAAAAGGCCCTACCCATGGGTATCACCCGGAGCGCAAAATTCAGTTGGCCCACCAAGTCCTGTAATTGGTGCAATGTGACCTTGTGGGCCGCTAGACATTCATCTATGGATGCTTCAAAGGCTCTTACTTTCTCCTGAGGGAGTCTGCATACTCCGGCTAAGGTGTCAATTTCGATTCCCAGGAAGGTTAAGCGAGTTGTCGGGCCTTCAGTTTTTTCTTCCGCCAGGGGTACCCCCAAAGCTTCTGCCAACCGCTGGAAGCCCAGCAGAGCCTTCCCGCAAGCTGGCGAGCCCGGTGGACCCAGAAAAAGAAAATCATCTAGATAATGCACCACATCTCGGGATGCCACTAGGTCCTGCACTGCCCATTCCAAGAAACGACTGAAAGTTTCAAACACTGCGCATGCGATGGAACAACCCATTGGCATACATAGGTCCATGAAGAAATGCCCCTCAAACGTAAAACCTAGCAACCTAGTGTCTTCTGGGTGCACCGGCAGGAGGCGAAAGGCAGCTTCAACGTCGGATTTGGCCATCAGAGCGCCCTCACCTAGTCTCTGTAGCTTCTGAATAGCGGTGTCAAAAGTGGTGTAACGCACTGCACATAGTTCTGGATCTAACCTGTCATTGACTGACAGACCCGGTGGACTTGATAGGTTATGAATCAGGCGGTATTTTCCTGCCTCCTTCTTTGGCACCAGGCCCAGTGTTGAACACACCAAGTCTTGCCTTGGAGGGCGCTGAAAAGGCCCCGCCTCCCTCCCCAGCGCTTCCTCCTTCATGATTTTTTCCCTAGGCAAATCCGGATTCTGCAAAACTGAGCGCTGATTGCGTGGGGGGACCGTGGAAGGCGGAGCGCTAGATGGGATATGAAAGCCAAATTTAAAACCTTGATATAATAGCTGGGCCTCTCGCCTCTTCTCATATCTACTGAGCAAGTGGGCTAGGACATGCAGGCATATGGGCGTGGGCAGACTCTTAAGATGACAGGGCAGGGCGGCCCCTGGTCTGTGCGTGGGCAGGGGTATGCTGTTCCTTAGGTTTCCCAACTTTTTTGTAACACTTGTTCTCTGGATGACCTTGCATTCCACAGAAGGAGCATATATGCCTGAACTTGCATGCAGATCCCCTACTGCATTCAATCTTGTTAAACTGCCAACAAGCTTGTTTCTTATCACCTGCCCCTTTGTCCCCCCGAAAGGAATGAGTGGTCTTGCTAACTGGTGCTGTCGAGTAAAATTCTGCATGCCATATGTTGATCTCTATCTGATCCCATGCCACTTCTGGCCTTACTGCCTTCATTTGTCTAAATTTGTTGTAGCATTGCAGCCAGGCCATGCCCTGGAATTCTGAAGCTGCCCCGTGAATCATTGACATGTAGCTTATCAGCTGGGCCGCCAGCGCTGGGAACCGCTCTACCATGATTGCTGCGTAGATAGCAAATCCAGTAACCCAATTCTTGATTGACCATTCCACCCAAACTTTTTTCTGTTTAAATTCGCCCTCCTTGCCTGCCCTGTTCTTCCCAGGTACCACGCCCGCATTGATAAGATCAAATACATCTATGAATTCTCCCCTGAAAATCTTTTCCCTGGTTTCTGCCGGCACGTGCCATGTAATACCTGCCGATGGGGCTACTGCGAGCGACGCAGAACCATATATCACCGGGCTCTGTGTCAGAGGGGTTTGCACTGATACCACCGCCACCGGGGGTACCGGCGGCGCTATTGGGATTGACCCTGACCCTGGTAATCCTGTATTATTGGTTGGGCCCTGCGATGTCGCAGCGATCACCATGGGAGATTGTGCTACCCCGCCCGACTGGACCCACACTTGTGCCACCCCGCTGCCTTGATTCGCTACAACTGGAGCAGGAACTTGCGCGGTAGGTGGTGTTGCCGTCGCCACCCCCCCTGTGCTGCCGCGGCGTGAGCTGTACTTGCCATTATTGGCGGTGATACTATGAGGGGAGCCGAGCTCTGTTGAAGTCCCCCCACCGGGAGTGACTCTACATTCAACTGACTCTTCTGCGCAGCTGCGCCAGAAGCCTGATTATTGTCTGTGTTCAACAGGGGCTGGCCTGCTGCCACCGCCTCACCTGAGGTGCTCGCCCGTGATTCCGGGACACGTTTGGCCTTTTCTTGTTGCGCGTCTTTGAAACGTTCGGACGTCCGCCTTGTGCGTTTGGACAACGGGACCTCCTGCTGTGGACTCGCTCCGGCCCCCTGAGTTAATGTCTGCAGCGCCCAATCGATGCCGCCTTTCTTTGTGACCTCCCACAATGCCGACTGTAGGAGAGTAGGATCTGCTTCACATGGGTACCCCCACTTTTTGCTGATGCTTCACTGTTTTTCGACATTAGTCTGGCTGGGGCCCTGCTAATCAGAACCCCAGCCTAGCTGCTTCCTCTCTAAAATGGTTTCCATGTGCCTTAGGCACATCACTGATTGGAATCTGGAGTGCCCTTATAAGTCCCTAGTATATGGTATACTATGTACCAAGGGCATAGGTACCTCAGAGGCCTAACAGGGGCTGCAGCATGTATTATGCCACCCCTGGAAGGCCATCCAAACTGACACCACAGGTCTGCTACTGCAGCCTGGGTAAGGTGGTGCATGCACCCCTTACTGTGATATAGGTTACCTATATCACTAAATACATACACACATATAAACCTATAAGTCACCCCTAAGGCAGGCCTTATCAATCCTAAAGGCAGAGTGCATGGTTCCTATGTGAGAGGGTGCCCCTGCATGAGCAGGGCCCCTCTGCAGCGTTCGGAGACCCTTCTCTGAGGCTGTTTGTAGTGCAGCCTGACCATATACTCTTAAGCGCATTATAACCTCGCGTTAAATGCTAACTTTGGAATGGCTGCACCTAAACATGTCGTGTTTGGTGTCAAACATCTTGGAATACTACCCCCCCCGCCAATTCTGGCGGCGGGGGTAGCATTCCACCCTTCTAGAGGGAAAGATATGTTAACTCTGGCTAGCCCGGTAACTTCTTTCTAAAGCCCTGGCATCACAAAATGGATGCTGCTGCCACAGACACGAGTCTGGCCTCCTGCTGCTGGACGAAACTCCGGCAGGGGAGGCCTGGACAATAGGTTTCCTGTCCCAGGGAGGTGTGACCACCTCCTCAGACAGGATAATGTGTATTGGGGCTGGGCGGGAGCCCTTTCGGGTGCTTTGAAGTCCTGCACTGGGGGCAAATTTGGTGTCCCTGTGCATACCCCAGTTCAAACCGGATCAGGGGCTTGCATCCCCTGCTTTGGCGCGAACTGGACAAAGGGAAAGGGGTGTAGCCACCCCTCTGCCCTGACCCACCCATAGGTGGGGCCACAGAGTAGTCCAACCCCTATACTTAGTATAAGTATAGGAACCCAGTCCTTAGGACTTTAGATTATCCCTGGACGAAACTCTGAAACAGAATCCTGGACCTTCGACGCTCTACTCAAGATTAGAGGACAGAAGAATCTCCCTTGGGGTCAAGGAGTGACTCCCCTGCTTGGCAGGCACTAAAGACGCATCTGTCCGGTCTGCATTTCTGAAGCTCCCGTCGGACGCCGAAGTCTTCGCATCACCAGAGGTAGATTCTCAGACTTCCCCAAGGCTACCCTGAGTCCCCAGCAAAGCTGAGGCCCGTAGCTATTGTGGGTAATGTGAGACCGTGACCCCTGGACACCGAGCACACTTGCAAGTGCATCCTCTTCTGGGTCTCCCACGAAGTCGTGCTTTGGGCTCCGAGTAGCCCTAGCCTCCAGCACCAACTGCACCGAAGATCACTGGCCTCCACTCCACGAGTGTCCTGTGAGCCAGATCCACGTGCGACGTCTCGAGGCTCCTTTGCGGTCGCTAGCCTGTTGGCTAGTAGCCCTTAACGAAGGCCAATCTTTTTCTTCTTGGACATCCTGGTTGCTCCAGGCCTGCCCTCACTTATCTTCGCTGGGTGAGTTCCCCAGACCTTGCTGGTCTGCACCTTCGACGATCTTCATCTTCACCAAGACTTGCCGTTGCCAAGGCTTGTTGGGTCCAATCTGGTCGCCAACACCTCAGCACTCGACAGACATCGTGTACCAGCCCGAATCCTGCTCCTGGTTGCCGACAACGCCTCCTGGACCTCGTGGCTGAAGAGTCAAGACAACTGTCAACGCATCTGAAGCAAGCGACATCGGTGGGCATCTGTCCATCGCCTTCCTGGTCACTGGCTAGTGACCCAGACTCTGTCCCCTCTGCTTTCAGGTTCTTCAGATCTCCGATCCACTCTTGGATCCACCCGGACACTTTCCACTTGGTCGCCAGCAGCACTTTGCAGCAGATCGCCATTCAAATCGACGACGAAACCCGACCCCGAAAGGCACCTATGCACCCGGCTTCCCTGGGTGAGGTAACACGAGTACTCCGGTGCTCCCGTGGGTAGAGACTCTTCAAAGTACTAGTTCTCAAAGGGTTTGCTCCAAGTCCTCCTTTAAGTGTCCCTTTTCTTTAATTTCCTGATCGCGACTTTCTCCATAGAAGTCAACGGCGTATCGCGGTTGTGTATTTACACTGCACGCGTCCCCCGTGGGTCCCCTGTGTCACTACCTTGGGTGGTTCCTTGTGGTCCAAGCACTTCTAGAGGCTCTAGGCCTAGTGTCTAGTTCAGTCGTGGTTCTTATACCACTTTATTGGTATATGGTTTGGTACGCCCCTAGGGCCCAAACGTGTATTTGTGCTATTACTGTCTTTAAATAACTTATAACTTATGTACTTCGAACTCTAGCCTCATAAAGAGACTAGAGGGGTGTGTTTAGCAATAAATACATATATTTTGAATATATACCTGGTGTGGTGCTCTTTCATTTGGTCACTCAAGAGATTATAGACTGGTAAAACAAGCTGCTTTACATTCCTTCAAGACTTAGCCTGAAGGCTGCTCTCCATAGATACCACTAGGATAGCTTTCAATAAGGTTGTCTTTAACCTATCTCCAATAAGGGGTTGTTTGGACTGGTGCAAGGTGCCCACTATAATTAGTGGACAGCATATGCCAGGCCAACTTCTCACATTGGTGTGCAGCGTGTGGGATTCCAGCTTGCTATTGTTTTACCAGATAATCTCAATTGAATTGATCAACTGAAAACCACTAAAGGTACCTAAGGTACATATAATTTAAGCTTAGAATACAGTAAGTTCTACTGAACTTAGAGTTGTGTGTTAAGGGATAGCACACCCTTTCTACAACTCAAGAGAGTTTAGTAGGCCACACTAGAGTAGGTAGTGCATACACCACACCACACTAGTAATGTCTTTAAAGGTAGGATCTAGAGAATCCTTACCAGAAGCCACTGGGCTTCTTCCCTCCAAGTATGATACCCTCCCATTCTTGGAATTGAGAGCATTATGTAACTTGAGAAAATTAAGGACAGGCCAAAGTCCCACCACCCAACATCTTAAAGAGTTGTTGGTGGCTTATGACCTTAGTAAGCCCTTGGGGACTGAAGGTGTAGGAGCTGAGGGTGGGGCAGAAGATGAGGGTGGTGCCAGGGGTAGCAATACCCCCAGCCCCCCCTCTGAAACTGGCCAGGAGGGTGACAATGACCCTGACCTGGATAACCCAATCCCTCCTGAGGAAGATGAAGAGGATGATCAGGATGATGCCCTCTTTGTCCCCCCAGGAAGGATTATGAGTGTGCCCAGAAAGTCTAGATTTCCTTCTCAGGAGTCTAACCACTCTGGCACCTCAATAGGGAGCTCTGTCTCATCTCATAGGAGGGAATCCTCTCATGAGAGGAGAACAAGGCTGATTCAATATGAGGAAGCTCAGCTTGAACTCAGAAGGAAGCAAGTAGCCTTAGACAGGGAGTCCCTAGATCTCTTTAGAGAGAAAAGAAAGTTGGGACTAGAGTCCCATGGTGGCAGCCATGTCCCTAGAGATAGGGATAGGTCCTATGACCATAGGAACCTGAGCAAGATTGTCCCTCCCTACCAGAGTGGGGATGACATCCACAAATGGATGACTGCTCTAGAGAGGGCCTGTAAAGTACAGAGGGTCCCTCAGGAGCAGTGGGCAGCAATCTTGTGGCTCTCCTTTGCTGACAAAGGTAGAGACAAGCTCCTCACTGTTAGAGAGGAGGATGCTGATAATTACAAGGTCTTGAAGAGTGCTCTTATTGATGGGTTTGGCCTAACCACTGAACAGTACAGGTTGAAGTTCAGAGATACCCAAAAAGCACAGACTCAAGACTGGGTAGACTATGTGTATTGTTCTGCCAAGGCTCTGGAAGGCTGGTTGATGGGCAGTAAGGTGTGTGACTTCTCAGGATTGTACAATCTGATAATGAGGGAGCAGATTCTTAATAACTGTCAAAATCAGCTGTTGCATCAATACCTGGTAGACTCTGATCTGACCTCTCCCCAAGAATTGGGAAAGAAGGCAGTCAAATGGGTCAGAACCAGGGTGAAGCAGAAAGTACAGAACCATGGTGGGGACACTAAGAAGCAAGATGCTAAGAACTCTGAAAAGGGTGGGGAGAAGGGTAAAGATCAAAAGTCTTCATCAGGCCCCCAAAAATCTTCTTCAGGTGGGGATTCACAGTCTACAAAAGGGAAAGGCCAAAGAAAACCATGGTGCAAGGTCTGTAAGCAAAAGACCCACTGGACCAGTGATTGCACCAAGTCCAAAGACTCAAGTCCAGCACCCACCAATGCCCCTAAGGCACCTGTTCCCCCTAGTACAGTTACAGTTGGTGGGAGTGCTCCAGCCAAGGGTTTAGTAGGGTTCACCCTGGGTACTGAGTTGGGCTCTGACCTAGTCAGAGAACTAACTCAGGCTGTGTTAGTCTGTGATGGAGGCATGGATGTGACCTCCTCTGTGAGTCCCAGTAATCTGGGCAAGTACAGACAACAGCCTTTAATCAATGGACGAGAGGCTTTGGCATTTAGGGACACAGGGGCAAGTGTCACAATGGTGACACAAGACCTTGTGCATCCTGGGCAAGTTATACTTGGTGAGATGTACCAAGTGACCAATGCTAGCAATGTCAGAACAGACCATACTCTGGCAGTTGTTAACTTCTCCTGGGGAGGGGTAACTGGCCTTAAGAAGGTTGTGGTGAGTGCAAACCTACCAGTCGAATGCTTGCTTGGCAATGACTTAGAGACTTCTGCTTGGGCAGAAGTGGAGCTCAGGACCCATGCAGAAATGCTGGGGATCCCTGCAGATGTGTTTGCTGTGACCAGGTCACAAGCCAAAATGTCTAGCACTGAACAGGCCTTGGATTCTGGAATAATGGACCAAGTGCCTTCCAAGAGGAGGAGTAGTAGGGTTAAGGCAGTGCCTTCCCCCTTGGCTCAGGAAGAAGATCAGTCCCTTGAGGGGGATGATCTCAGTCCTGAAGAAGGAACTGTCCCAGAGGAACTTGAACCTGACCAGGTTGAGTTCTTGGGGACAGGGGGACCTTCCAGGGCAGATCTGAGCCAGGAGTAGCAGAGCTGCCCCTCCCTTGAACCCCTCAGACAGCAAGCTGCTGCTGAGGCTGCTGGGAAAGCTAGTGGTCCCCATACAGTGTTTTGGGATGATGGACTCCTGTACTCAGAGAGTAGAGACCCCAAACCTGGTGCCACCAGGAGGTTGGTTATACCTCTAAAGTTCAGGGGCTTCCTATTGACCCTAGCCCATGAAATTCCCTTGGCAGGTCACCTGGGCCAGAACAAGACTTGGGACAGAATTGTCCCTCACTTTCACTGGCCCCACATGTCTGAAGACACCAAGGAGTTTTGTCGCTCCTGTGTAACATGCCAGGCCAGTGGCAAGGCAGGTGGCACTACAAAGGCCCCCTGATACCACTACCTGTGGTGGGGGTGCCCTTTGAAAGGGTAGGGATTGACATTGTTGGTCCCATGGATCCCCAAACAGCATCTGGGCACAGGTTTATCCTGGTGGTAGTGGATCATGCCACCAGGTACCCAGAAGCTATTCCCCTCAGGACCACTACAGCACCTGTGGTGGCAAGGGCCCTCCTGGGAATTTTCTCAAGAGTGGGCTTTCCTAAGGAGGTAGTATCAGACAGGGGTGCTAACTTCATGTCTGGGTACTTAAAAGCAATGTGGAAGGAGTGTGGAGTGACTTATAAGTTCACCACACCCTATCACCCACAATGCAATGGTTTAGTTGAGAGATTCAACAAAACCTTGAAGGGCATGATTAAAGGGCTCCCAGAAAAGCTTAGGCGAAGATGGTACATACTCTTGCCCTGCCTTTTATTTGCATATAGGGAGGTGCCTCAGAAGGGGTTGGTTACAGCCCTTTTGAACTTCTGTTTGGCCACCCTGTGAGGGGTCCACTGTGCTTGGTGAAGGAAGGATGGGAGTTACCTCTCAAGCCCCCAAAGCAAGACATAGTGGACTATGTACTTGGTCTCCGCTCCAGGATGGCTGAGTATATGAAAAAGGCAACTAAAAACCTTGAGGCTAGCCAGGAACTTCAAAAGGCCTGGCATGACCAAAGAGCTGTTCTGACTGTTTACCAGCCAGGACAGAAGGTGTGGGTGTTGGAGCCAGTGGCCCCAGCAGCTCTCCAAGACAAATGGAGTGGACCCCACACTATTGTTGAGCAGAAGGGTGAGGTTACCTACTTAGTAGACCTAGGAACACCCAGGAGTCCCCACAGGGTTCTCCATGTCAACAGGTTAAAACCATATGTGGACAGGGCAGACATGGGCTTGCTCATGGCTACTGATGAAGGGCAGGAGGAAGAGAGTGACCCACTCCCTGACCTGCTCTCACAGAACCCTGACGATGGGTCAGTTGATGGTGTAGCCTTGGCAGGCAGCCTCACTACCCAGCAGCAAACTGATTGTAGACAGGTGCTCAATCAGTTTAGACACATGTTTTCACTGACACCCAGTCAGACCACCTGGTGCACTCATGAAGTGGACACTGGGGACAGTCTGCCTATTAAAAATAAGATGTATAGGCAACCTGACCATGTCAGGGACTGTATCAGGACTGAAGTCCAGAAAATGTTGGAGTTGGGAGTTATTGAACCCTCAGATAGCCCTTGGGCTAGTCCAGTGGTCCGTGTGCCAAAACCTCACACCAGTGGTGGAAAAAGAGAGATGAGGTTTTGTGTGGACTACAGGGGTCTCAATGCAGTCACTAGGACTGATGCCCATCCAATACCAAGGGCAGATGAGCTCATAGATACTTTGGCCTCAGCCAAATATCTCAGCACATTTGACTTGACAGCTGGCTACTGGCAGATCAGACTAGCTGATACTGCAAAGCCCAAAACAGCATTCTCAACCCCTAGTGGGCATTATCAATTTGTGGTGATGCCCTTTGGTCTGAAGAATGCACCTGCCACTTTCCAGAGGCTGGTGAATACAGTTCTCACAGGTCTGGAAGCCTATAGTGCAGCATATCTAGATGATATTGCTGTCTTTAGCTCCACCTGGGAGGATCACCTGGTCCACCTCAGGAATGTTTTACAGGCCCTGCAAAAGGCAGGCCTGACTATCAAGGCCACTAAGTGCCAGATAGGGCAGAGTCAGGTTGTGTACCTGGGCCACCTTGTGGGTGGAGGCCAGGTTCAACCTTTGCAGAGCAAGATCCAGACTATCATGGACTGGACTGCTTCCACTACCCAGACTCAGGTGAGAGCCTTCTTAGGCCTGACTGGGTACTATAG
Organism: Calotriton arnoldi; assembly: GCA_963921515.1. Taxonomy (NCBI): domain Eukaryota; kingdom Metazoa; phylum Chordata; class Amphibia; order Caudata; family Salamandridae; genus Calotriton; species Calotriton arnoldi. Next base: position 905,297 of record CAWUFW010006938.1, read on the forward strand.
GAGATTTGTCAAGGGGTATGGATCAATAGTGACACCCCTGAATGACTTAACTTCTAAGAAAATGCCCAAAAGGTTCAGTGGACAGTTAGCTGTCAAAAGGCATTTGATGACCTGAAGCAGGCCATGTGCACTGCTCCCATTCTACAGAGTGCTGATTACTCCAAGAAGTTCATTGTTCAAACTGATGCATCTGAATTGGGGGTAGGGGCTGTACTGTCACAATTGAATGAAGAAGGTCAGGATCAGCCAGTAGCTTTCATTAGCAGAAGGCTGACCCCTAGAGAGAAACGTTGGTCAGCCATAGAGAGGGAGGCCTTTGCTGTGGTCTGGGCTCTGAAGAAGTTGAGGCCATACTTGTTTGGTACACACTTCCTGGTTCACACAGACCATAAGCCCCTCTTATGGCTAAAACAAATGAAGGGTGAAAACCCCAAACTGCTTAGGTGGTCCATTTTCCTACAGGGGATGGACTTTACAGTGGAACATAGACCTGGGAGTAACCATGCCAATGCAGATGGACTCTCTAGGTACTTCCACTTAGAACATGAAGACTTAACTGGGCAAGGTTAGTTTAATGTCCCTACGTTTGGGGGGGGTTGTGTAGGAGAGTAGGATCTGCTTCACATGGGTACCCCCACTTTTTGCTGATGCTTCACTGTTTTTCGACATTAGTCTGGCTGGGGCCCTGCTAATCAGAACCCCAGCCTAGCTGCTTCCTCTCTAAAAATGGTTTCCTTGTGCCTTAGGCACATCACTGATTGGAATCTGGAGTGCCCTTATAAGTCCCTAGTATATGGTATACTATGTACCAAGGGCATAGGTACCTCAGAGGCCTACCAGGGGCTGCAGCATGTATTATGCCACCCCTGGAAGGCCATCCAAACTGACACCACAGGTCTGCTACTGCAGCCTGGGTAAGGTGGTGCATGCACCCCTTACTGTGATATAGGTTACCTATATCACTAAATACATACACACATATAAACCTATAAGTCACTCCTAAGGCAGGCCTTATCAATCCTAAAGGCAGAGTGCATGGTTCCTATGTGAGAGGGTGCCCCTGCATGAGCAGGGCCCCTCTGCAGCGTTCGGAGACCCTTCTCTGATGCTGTTTGTAGTGCAGCCTGACCATATACTCTTAAGCGCATTATAACCTCGCGTTAAATGCTAACTTTGGAATGGCTGCACCTAAACATGTCGTGTTTGGTGTCAAACATCTTGGAATACTACCCCCCGCCAATTCTGGCGGCAGGGGTAGCATTCCACCCTTCTAGAGGGAAAGACATGTTAACTCTGGCTAGCCCGGTAACTTCTTTCTAAAGCCCTGGCATCACAAAATGGATGCTGCTGCCACAGACACGAGTCTGGCCTCCTGCTGCTGGACGAAACTCCGGCAGGGGAGGCCTGGACAATAGGTTTCCTGTCCCAGGGAGGTGTGACCACCTCCCCAGACAGGATAATGTGTATTGGGGCTGGGCGGGAGCACTTTCGGGTGCTTTGAAGTCCTGCACTGGGGGCACATTTGGTGTCCCTGTGCATACCCCAGTTCAAACCGGATCAGGGGCTTGCAGCCCCTGCTTTGGCGCGAACTGGACAAAGGGAAAGGGGTGTAGCCACCCTCTGCCCTGACCCACCCATAGGTGGGGCCACAGAGTAGTCCAACCCCTATACTTAGTATAAGTATAGGAACCCAGTCCTTAGGACTTTAGATTATCCCTGGACGAAACTCTGAAACAGAATCCTGGACCTTCGACACTCTACTCAAGATTAGAGGACAGAAGAATCTCCCTTGGGGTCAAGGAGTGACTCCCCTGCTTGGCAGGCACCAAAGACGCATCTCTCCGGTTTGCATTTCTGAAGCTCCCGTCGGACGCCGAAGTCTTCGCATCACCAGAGGTGGATTCTCAGACTTCCCCGAGGCTACCCTGAGTCCCCAGCAAAGCTGAGGCCCGTAGCAATCGTGGGTAACGTGAGACCGTGACCCCTGGACACCGAGCACACTTGCAAGTGCATCCTCTTCTGGGTCTCCCACGAAGTCGTGCTTTGGGCTCCGAGTAGCTCTAGCCTCCAGCACCAACTGCACCGAAGATCACTGGCCTCCACTCCACGAGTGTCCTGTGAGCCAGATCCACGTGCGACGTCTCGAGGCTCCTTCGCGGTCGCTAGCCCATTGGCTAGTAGCCCTTAACGAAGGCCAATCTTTTTTTTCTTGGGCATCCTGGTTGCTCCAGGCCTGCCCTCACTTATCCTTGCTGGGTGAGTTCCCCAGACCTTGCTGGTCTGCACCATCGACGATCTTCATCTTCACCAAGACTTGCCGTTGCCAAGGCTTGTTGGGTCCAATCCGGTTGCCGACACCTCAGCACTCGACAGACATTGTGTACCAGCCCGAATCCTGCTTCTGGTTGCCGACAACACCTCCTGGACCTCGTGGCTGAAGAGTCAAGACAACCGTCAATGCATCTGAAGCAAGCGACATCGGTGGGCATCTGTCCATCGCCTTCCTGGCCACTGGCTAGTGACCCAGACTCTGTCCCCTCTGCTTTCAGGTTCTTCAGATCTCCGATCCACTCTTGGATCCACCCGGACACTTTCCACTTGGTCGCCAGCAGCACTTTGCAGCAGATCGCCATTCAAATCGACGACGAAACCCGACCCCGAAAGGCACCTATGCACCCGGCTTCCCTGGGTGAGGTAACACGAGTACTCCGGTGCTCCCGTGGGTAGAGACTCTTCAAAGTACTAGTTCTCAAAGGGTTTGCTCCAAGTCCTCCTTTAAGTGTCCCTTTTCTTTAATTTCCTGATCGCGACTTTCTCCATAGAAGTCAACGGCGTATCGCGGTTGTGTATTTACACTGCACGCGTCCCCCGTGGGTCCCCTGTGTCACTACCTTGGGTTGTTCCTTGTGGTCCAAGCACTTCTAGAGGCTCTAGGCCTAGTGTCTAGTTCAGTCGTGGTTCTTATACCACTTTATTGGTATATGGTTTGGTACGCCCCTAGGGCCCAAACGTGTATTTGTGCTATTACTGTCTTTAAATAACTTATAACTTATGTAGTTCGAACTCTAGCCTCATAAAGAGACTAGAGGGGTGTGTTTAGCAATAAATACATATATTTTGAATATATACCTGGTGTGGTGCTCTTTCATTTGGTCACTCAAGAGATTATAGACTGGTAAAACAAGCTGCTTTACATTTCTTCAAGACTTAGCCTGAAGGCTGCTCTCCATAGCTACCACTAGGATAGCTTTCAATAAGGTTGTCTTTAACCTATCTCCAATAAGGGGTTGTTTGGACTGGTGCAAGGTGCCCACTATAATTAGTGGACAGCATATGCCAGGCCAACTTCTCACACCGACAACGATCGAAATTCCTCCAATGTAGCGGGGTCCTCCTTGGCTCCCCGTGCCCGCTTTGGTGGCATCCTGCCCACTAGAGAAAGCAAAAAAGAGTTAAACCAAGGCCAGTGCCTCTTTCCCTTTGCCGTCTTGATGGGCCTTGTGACTCGCGCCCCCCAAACCTTCGCTTCCACATGCTTGCCTTGCACCCTTCTTCACTGGGGCACTGGGAATACTCACTACCCAATGCCCCCATGCATCCTCCGTATCCCCCTCCCCAGGCGGTCCGCCCATGCCTAAAAAACCACCCCCCCAGGGATACTCAACCTACTCACTAGTCGAGTTCCCCGGGGGTTGTCCCGCTCTGATTCATACAGCGCCATGCGTAATGCCCCCCCCTCACGGATCGCTCAGCCTACTCACTAGCCGAGCGCCCCGGTTTGTTTTGCCTGCCCACTGCGCCTCCCCCGGCTCATGCCATACCGGTTAGGCCCCACGACCCCCCATGCATTTGTCCAGGCCATACCCCTTTTTTGGAGACCCCTGTCCCTCGTCCCCTTAAGCCCGTGGCTTAGCTCCATGCCGGTAACAAAAAGGCAGAAGAAACAGTTATGAATGCCTGACATTGTTTTGCAAGCGCTCGTATTTAACTCACTCCGGTAACAAAAGACAAAAGAAATCCAATTATGCATGCCCGACATTGCTTTACATAAATTGAAAATGCCGCGCCTGCTCCCCGATGCGCGCGCAATGCTGCGCCCGGGCTCCATCTGCCGCTTCATCCCCCTACACACAGCGCTTTCATTCTTTAATGGCGCTTGGCCCGCAACCTTCTCACAACGCGTTTCTAGACGCAGAGCAAAATGCGCTCATGGTCCGTCCCGCATTCCGGACCTTTCGCAACGCGCCACGCCCCTAGGACCTATAACGCATTTTAAACCGGCGGGCCCTGCTGGGCCGACGCTCCCGGTCCGCTTCCACATTTTATCTCCCCACGCATCATAAAACGCTTGTTCTCCCTTAACGTTCTAAACTACCCTCGGGGATTCCATCCCTTAGTGCACCACGCCGCTCCCTTCCCCAAACAGCCTACGCTTCTACCCAGGGTACGAGTACCTTAAATTATGATAATGCCGACTGCATGCAGTCATCATGAACCCCCCCTTCAACTACGCTGTGAGGCCCTCTCACCTGAGTACCACACACGGCAAACGGCAACTCCGACCTGCAACTTGCTTGCGGCTCCGATCCGCAGGGCACCGTGGTGAGAGGACAAAGAGGGCTTCCCCCTCGTGTCCCACGCTTTTATCGCTTTCCCTTGGGAGGGGTCGCCGGCGCACCTTAGTGACGCCCTCAGTGACCTCTCGCGTTTCCTGGCGACGCCTCCTCCCACTCTCCCTCCAGACCGGAAGTTTTACCTGGCTTCCCGAACGAAATGCCACTAAGGGCCCCCCGCCCCTAGGTGTGGGGGGGGCCTACCATCTGTGTCACTGGAGAGAGTCCTAAAAGGCTCACTCATGTAAAGTTCTGCTGCTGTGTGCTTAACTCACCATTGCCCTACATCAAGCTACTATGTAGCGATGTGCAGCTCGTGCATGTTGTATGCATGTGCTGGGTGTATGTGTGCCTATGAATGGTACAATACATGGAAGATTCTGTGTTCCATTTTGGTAGACCCAGAGTTGATTGGAGGAGCATGAGGAAATAGATGAACCTCCCCCCCCCAGGCAGATTTGGGGATTGCTTCATTCCTATGAGCTGGATGTGACACACACTGGGAGAGGTCACTATAAAGGGGTCTGGGCACATCTCAGGAAGGAGAGAGGTCTGATAGGAAAATCATAAAGAGTAGGGATGAGGCCCTGGCGTAACCTTTTGATACACATATCACTGTGGCTGGCATCCAGGTGTGAACCTGTAGTCACTCCTATGGTCTGTGTTGTGGGGCTATGAGATTTGGTCACTCCTGCCATTACAGAATGCGTTCGTTAGAAAGAGCAGGGCAGAGGACAGGGCACTTTACAGGAAGCAGGCCCACAACACAAACTTCAAAGACTCAGACCCTAAATCACATTTGGTGTCTAGAAATGGAATACAAGCAGGGGAGCTTGAGGCCAAAACTGCCAACTGTCAAGCAGTCAGTTGAGCTGTGTGAGGAGGGGGAGCTCTGCAACATACATAACACAACGACTTACATGGTCAGGTCTCAGGATGGGTCATTATTTAAAATGCATTTTACAGTACATTATAGCTTTGTGTGAATCAGACATGATGCGGATAAGAAACATTGTATTTCAATGATTATGGACCAGTGCCTTTCAGCTGCGTAAAGCACACACACAAAAAACAACCTTTACAGTGACATATCCTGACACTGAGAACACAGTTAAAACAACTTTCTTGGACAGCAACTAGGATGTGATGTCCAGAGGACTGCAATTGCAGTAGGAATTCTGACAGGTCAAGGTGATGGCAGGGGGCAAGGTTGATGATATAGTGCTATGCATGCCACTGTACAACTTATCAATATTATTTGATAGCCACTTAGTCAATTATGTTTCATGAGAAACATATACAAAGATAAAAAGAAGGTGCAATGGCTTATGTCTTCTGTGTTTTATGGGTGTACATCCTGACCACTTGATACAGTGCTCTTTGAAGACTGTCGCTAATTTACCACAATGAAGTACATATGTGGACAAACGGTGATTTAAATTTAATTTAATATTTGAGTTGTTTTGCAGCAATTCTGCAGAGAGTGTATAAACCACTTTGCAATAAATGTTTTACAGATTCAAAACATAATACCAATTAGCATCTAGGGGAGACAGACGAGAAATAACTAATTTCACAAGCTTTCTTTTGACCTTGAGAAGATTTAATTAATACCAAGTGTTAGACCTACCATCTTTTGGTGTGATTTCCCCTGTCTTTTTGCTTTTGACCTCCTGTTTTTTTACTGTGTGCTGCACTTCATATTTTCTGGTTTTAGGGCTCTGGGCACTTTAGCACTGCTGGCCAGTGCTAAAGTGCAAGTGCTCCCTATGTAAATTGCATTGATGATTGGTTTATCCATGATTGGCATATGTGATTTACCTATAAGTCCCTAGTAAAGTGCACCGGGTGTGCCCAGGGCCTGTACATCAAATGCTACTAGTGGGCCTGCAGCACTGATTGTACCACTCACATAAGTAGCCTTGCAAACCTGTCTCAGGCCTGCCACTGCAGTTTCTGTGAGTGCAGTCAGTTTTAAGCTGCCATTTAGACCTGGCAAGTTCACCCACTTGTCAGGCCCAAACCCTTACTTTTAGTACATATAAGGCACCCCTAAGGTAGGCCCAATGCAGTCCAATGGACAGATTATAGTGTATTGAAAAGGTAGGACATGTGCTGGTGTCCTAATAGTGAAATACTGCTAATTTTATTTTTCACTATTGCAAGGACTATTTCTCCCATAGGGTAACTAACATGGGGATTGCCTTGAAATATATTTTAAATGTAATTTCCCATTGGGAGCAGATAGAGATTTGGAGTTTGGAGTCTCTGAACTCACAATTTAAAATTTCATCTTTTGGTGTAGGGTTTTTAAATTCTGTGTTTGAAAATGCCACTTTTAGAAAGTGAGTCTCCTAAAGGTGAGTGATTCGGTTCTGGACTGAGGAGGTTGGAATCATAACAAGATATACATTACAGAGTACCTCCCAGACCATAAATTGAGTTATAATTTGCATATAGGAATCTACCCAAGTATTCCTATATAGTTTCATGTAATGAATTTGATGACTTCTAATAATTTTCACAGATATAGATACTTTCCCGTACTTTTCTTTTTGAACGAATTATACGCCACAACCTTTTCTGATTTATAGTTTGCCCAATAGATTTTTTATCTTCAACGTTTTATGTTATATTACACTTCATCACAACAAACAAGAATATTTACAACATGTACCAGAACGACACAAAACGAAAAATCTGTAATATCACTAATGACAATGTGTAACACTTTACATTATACACTACAGAAATGACGTATATTTACAACACATATTTACAAATATCACAAAACCTCATATTCTTCGGAAACAATCCTACTAATACTTGCACATTCGGTGTTTTACTGGTGTCCTCTTATTTAAAGTCCTAAGGACCTGCTTCCCTTCGGTCCTTCCTGTAATTTGCAAAACACTTTTTATTTGTGGGTCCGTGAAAGGCCAGAGCTTCTTGCTAGAAGATAGGTTTGACGTCCAATGTTACGTTATACCTTAGTGCCTCCTGTGCACTAACACTAGCTTAAACTGGTGGCTCTTGACCTTAATATTAATGTGCCGATGCGTTACGACCTTCATAAATGGACCTTGATGTAATAAGGAAGGTCTTCTTCAGGGCAATCGGTTCTAATGGGACACTGTGGGTGCATGAAAGAACATGTTAGGATTCTAGCTTGTGACTAGTGTAGATTTTTCTGATAACATTACTCCGTTTAGGAATCGTACCGTAACCTTGTTCAGATGTTTCCTTCCTTTTGGATTGTAATTTATTTGCTCCAAGGGATGGACACTTCCATGTCCGATAATGTAAACTGTGCGCCTTGTCCTGACTGCCACTGTACCCTGAAATTTACCAGAGGGGAGAACATATGTAACTTATGGAGCACTTAGCTGGTGGAGTCTCATGAAGAGCACCACCTATTCTAAGTGCATCTAGGTGGATCAGGGTCATGCACTACAGTTCTGGTGGCCTATTTGCCTACTGGATACTTCACCCTGACACTAGCAGTGAAACCTGATCTTATTTATTTCATGTAGTGAAAAAGACATGCATGTGCTTTATTGAAAACGCATTGATGTGTGATTTATAGTGGTACCATGCTCCTCGATCTTTTAATTGCAGGGAGTGTGTGCTGTGCTTGTCCTGTTAGGTTATTCTATCCATGCGGTTCTATGCCCTGTGTTATTTTAGTGCCTCCTGTCAGGTAGAAGCTCATCGTTACTTCGTGTGATTACCAAAATAAAGTGCCCCCTGGCTGACTAGTTGTTTTAGGTCAGGTGATTTCCATTGTTTATTGCATTGGTTGTCTAAACCAAGTATTTGAAAAGTACGTGATTTAAAAAAAAAAAAAAGCTGCGAAGGTGCCAAAGGTGTGTCTCAAACCAAAATATTATATATATGCCCCACATATACAAACACCGAATTGTGGTGTGCGTATCCCCATTATACTTCAATTAACAACAAAGTCATTACCTGGAATCGGATGGCTGCCGATTCCGTGACTTGCGTCTACGGGGCCTCCGCTGCGTCTCTCTGGGTTAAGGGGAGCTGCCGATTCAGTTGATTCCGTGTTGTACAGCTCAGTGTTAGCGGGACCGAGACCTCTGCTCGTACGCCTGAATCATTCAGGAACGGAGGACTCCCTTTACATGCTTTAAGACTGTCCATTTTATGTCTTGTGGCTCATGTCCCTTTTCAATACAGTGCTGTACCATGGGGGCATTTTGCACTTTGCATTTGATCCGCGATCTATGCTGGATGATTCTTTTCTTTACTGCTTGACTTGTTTTTCCCACGTATGCCAACTTGCATGGGCATAGCATGCAGTAAATTACATTGGTCGTATTGCAATTGGTGAACTCTGCGTGTTTAACGGTCGTACCTCTGTAGTCAAATTGATCCCCTTCAATGGTACTAGAGCATGAGTTGCAATTTCCACAACGTTGATGTCTCTGAATTGGGGGAAGTGCCAGCATGGTTTGTATAGATGTCTTTGGTTTTTTTGCCTGTGTGTTTGCACGTACTAATTTGTCTTTTAGACTTTGATTCTTTTTTAATGCAAAAATCGGTGCTTCTTTCAATTCTGCCAAACCTTTCATGGTGTTCCAATTTTTTTTGACGATCTTTTTCACATCATTGGTAATCCCTGAGAAAGTCGTCACACAGACCAATGGTGTTCCTTTTTTGTGCTCTTTTGGTACTAATAGTGTCTCCCTCGGAGTATACCAGGCTCTTTTTAGAGATCTTTTAAGTAATTTTCTGTGGTAATTCCTGTCCAGCAGTTTATCCATCAGTGTGTTTGCATTAGTGAAATAGTCTTCTTTCTTTGTGCAGTTGCGTCGGATTCTCAGGAACTGACTAAAAGGTAGGTTCTCTCTTAGGTTCGTTTGGTGGAAGCTCGAGAAATGTAGAAAGGTTTTACTATCCGTATCTTTAGTGTATAGGGTTGTGTAAATAGTCCCATTTTCATGTTCACAATGACGTCAAGGAAATTAATTTCCGTTTTGCTTGAATTGATTGAGAACTGTATATCCTGATTTCTTTGATTGAGCCAGTCATGGAAATCCTGTAGTGTTTCAATCGGGCCTCGCCATAGCATGAACATGTCATCAATATAACGACGCCACAACCGAATATTGTTTATATACGGGTTGTTATTGTAGATCCATTTCTCCTCATACAGTGCCATAAACATCACTGCCATCTCAGGAGCGAAGGGACAACCCATTGCGGTTCCTTTGATCTGGAAGAAAAGTTCCCCATTAAATTGAAAGAAGTTATACTTCAGGCACACTTCTGCCATTTCCACCAGGTATTTTGTGGGGACATCATGGGGGCAGTCTCGCTTCTCAAGAAAGTAATACATAGCCTCGAATCCATGTTCTTGGGGGATGTTGGTGAACAAACTGACTATGTCAAGTGTCACCAGGTAATCTGTGGCCGGATCAAAGGTTAGGCCCTCCAGAATATTGATGGTTTGCATTGTGTCTCTCAAGTAGCTCCGAATAGATTGAATTAATGGTTTTAGGAATGTGTATATATACTTAGCTGGTCGCTCCAGGACTGAGTTCACTCCTGAAATTATGGGTCTTCCTTGTGGATTAATGGGCTCTTTATGTATCTTCAGGAGTATGTACATCAGTGGGGTTCTTGGATTGTCGTTCTGAAGATATTTGGCTTCCTTCTTTGATAGCCATCCTTGCTCCTCCCTTCTTGTATGAGGCTGATCAGTTTTTGTTTGACTGTTTTACTGAGATCTTCCTCGATTCTTCTGTAGTGCTCTGAATTGGACACTTGTCGTTTTATTTCTGCTTCATATTTTATTCTGTCCATAATGACAATTGCTCCGCCCTTATCTTCAGGTTTAATTATGATGTCTTGATTATTCATAAGTTGTTCCAGGGCGAGTTTGTCTTTTTTCGTCATGTTCCACTTGGTGTATTTCTTTTTTTGTCCCAAGGCTTCGAGGTCTCTCATAACATTCTTCTCAAACGTCAGGATCTCTATTGGTATACCTGATGTTGGTGGGAAGAAGGAGGATGGTACTTTGAGGCCTGAATAGTTCCTTTCTGGAATAGGTGGTTTTTGCGCAAAGAATGATTTCAGCCTCATTTTTCTAAACAATTGGATCATCTCCAACTTAGTTTGGCATAGGTCCACCTGTCTTGTGGAGATCAAGGACAGGCCCTTATTTAAAACCTTCATTTCATCCTGTGATAAGTCGATGTTTGACAGATTGTAGATGGAATTTATCCCTTCAGTTACCATCTGTAAGTCTGCCTCCTTGTTGTTATTTCTCCCTGATATTGGTTGGGATTGAACCATTGTTTTACTTTGTTCCTGCCTCGTTGCCGTCCTTGGCCTCGCTCTAAAAAAGGTTCTTGACCTTGGAAGAAAGGACCTGGCTGGTTTCCTCTGTTGCTTATAGATTGTGCCGCGTCGCTGGAGCTATCCAAGTACGACGATGCGTCAGAGAAGGATATGAATTGTTTTTTACTTCCTACCCCAGATGTTCTTAGTACTCGTGTGTTCGCTGGTTGTTTATAATAATCTTTGTCTAGGTACGGGTAGGCCCTCTTTTCACTAAAGTTGAGGATGTCTTTTTGTAATTTGGCTCGTTTGAAGTCTTCTGTGTTCTTTTTGAAGGTTGTGTTCTCCTTTTCCATTTTGATTAATAAAGCTTGAGCATTCTCTATTGCTTCGTTCATTAGAAGAGCTTCTTCCAATTCGTTAATCAGTTCCAGGACAATATGCTATCACCTTTTGAAGCCAAGCTTATCCTGAGATTGAGAACCACAAACCACGGGATCAACGAAATGAGCGAAATCATGCACTGCCTATGACAACTTCATCCCCTCCAAGTGGTGAAGAAAGACAAGTATCAGCCTCATCTTTCTAGATGGGCATATACCTGACTATCAACAAGTTGAGCTCCAAGCACATCCCATCTAATAAGTTATTATGCATGTGCCGTGCACCATACCTTCGAAGAGAACATGGGTGGAAAGAACTGCACGACCACACTTGGATCCAGCCCTTCTCCCCTGGGTTGTCTTAACCCTGTACCACAGAAATAACTCAGGGACTGAGCTTGTATACAACTATACAACCTCTCGAAGGTAACATACCATATTGCCCTAGCCTCATTCCACTCCCAAATAAACAACACAGACCTTGCACCCCCCCTTTTTTTTAAAAACAGCTCAAGGTGTACATAAAGAAACAACAATATTATTACATTAATATTAACCTAATGCGCTCCTCATGTGCACTGTAAACTATGGGTTAAAAGTCCCGGAAAACGCAGCACATTTCTATGGCTACGAACTAACAGGAAGTCAGGCGCCCTAAGGTCCCGCAAGTCAGGCTGCCCACTTCCGGCGGTAACGCCCCCCGACGTCACAGAGGTCCCGCCATTTTCTTAGCAGGGAGTCCTCCGTTCCCGAATGATTCAGGCGTGCAAGCAGAGGTCTCCGTCCCGCTAACACTGAGCTGGAGAACACAGAGTCAACCAAATTGTCAGCTCCCCTTAACCCTGAGAGACGCAGCGGAGGCCCCATAGACGCAAGCCACAGAATCGGCAGCCATCCGATTCCAGGTAATGGCTTCGTTGTTAATTGAAATATAATGGGGATACGCACGCCACAATTCGGTGTTTGTATAAGCGGAGCATATATATAATATGTTGGTTTGAGACACACCTTTGGCACCTTCGCAGCTTTTTTAAAAAAAATCACATACTTTTTAAACACTTGGTTTAGACAATCAATCCAATAAACAATGGAAATCACCTGACCTAAAACAACTAGTTAGCCAGGGGGCACTCTATTTTGGCAATCACACGAAGTAACAATGAGCTTCCACCTGACAGGAGGCACTAAAATAACACAGGGCATAGAACCGCATGGATAGAATATCCTAACAGGACAAGCACAGCACACACTCCATGCAATTAAAAGATCGAAGAGCATGGTACCACTATAAATCACACATCAATGCGTTTTTGATAAAGCATGTGCATGTCTTTTTCACTACATGAAATAAATAAGATCAGGTTTCACTGCTATTGTCAGGGTGAAGTATCCAGCAGGCAAATAGGGCCACCAGAACTGTAGTGCATGACCCTGATCCACCGAGCTGCACTTAGAATAGGTGGTTCTCTTCATGAGACTCCACCAGCTAAGTGCTCCATAAGTTACATATGTTCTCCCCTCTGGTAAATTTCAGGTTACAGTGGCAGCCAGGACAAGGTGCACAGTTTACATTACCGGACATGGAAGTGTCCATCCCATGGAGCAAATTAATTACAATTCAAAAGGAAGGAAACATCTGAACAAGGTTACGGTATGTTTCCTAAACGGAGTAATGTTATCAGAAAAATCAACACTAGTCACAAGCTAGATTCCTAACATGTTCCTTCATGCACCCACAGTGTCCCATTAGAACCGATTGCCCTGAAGAAGACCTTCCTTATTACATCAAGGTCCATTTATGAAGGTCAAAACGCGTTGGCGCATTAATATTAAGGTCAAGAGCCACCAGTTTAAGCTAGTGTTAGTGCACAGGAGGCACTAAGGTACAACGTAACATTGGACGTCAAACCTATCTTCTAGCAAGAAGCTCTGACCTTTCACGGACCCACAAATATAAAGTGTTTTGCAAATTACAGGAAGGACCGAAGGAAAGCAGGTCCTCAGGACTTTAAATAAGAGGACACCAGTAAAACACCAAATGTGCAATTATTAGTAGGATTGTTTCTGAAGAATATGAGGTTTTGTGATATTTGTAAATATGTGTTGTAAATATACGTCATTTCTGTAGTGTATAATGTAAAGTGTTACACATTGTCATTAGTGATATTACAGATTTTTCGTTTTGTGTCGTTCTGGTACATGTTGCAAATATTTTTGTTTGTTGTGATGAAGTGTAATATAAACGTTGAAGATAAAAAATCTATTGGGCAACTATAAATCAGAAAAGGTTGTGGCGTATAATTCGTTCAAAAAGAAAAGTACGGGAAAGTATCTATATCTGTGAAAATGATTAGAAGTCATCAAATTCATTAAATGAAACTATATAGGAATACTTGGGTAGATTCCTATATGTAAATTATAACTCAATTTATAGTCTGGGAGGTACTCTATAATGTATATCACTTTTAGAAAGTGAGCACATTCTTGCTTAACAATTCTGTGCCTCTGCCTGTCTATAGAATCCATGTCAGGCTGGCTGACAATTGGGCTCTTGTGCATTTACTATAGACAGTTACACAAAGAGAGCTGAGGTATGCCTTGCATATCCTGATGGTACATCACCAGGCTGATGGGCCTTCCTGAGCTAGAGTGGTGGGAGGAGTTGTCACTGACATTTCTATGGCTACAAACTAACAGGAAGTCAGGCGCCCTAAGGTCCCGCAAGTCAGGCGGCCCACTTCCGGCGGTAACGCCCCCCGACGTCACAGAGGTCCCGCCATTTTCTTAGCAGGGAGTCCTCCGTTCCCGAATGATTCAGGCGTACAAGCAGAGGTCTCCATCCCGCTAACACTGAGCTGGAGAACACAGAGTCAACCAAATTGTCAGCTCCCCTTAACCCTGAGAGACGCAGCGGAGGCCTCATAGACGCAAGCCACAGAATCGGCAGCCATCCGATTCCAGGTAATGACTTCGTTGTTAATTGAAGTATAATGGGGATACGCACGCCACAATTCGGTGTTTGTATAAGCGGGGCATATATATAATATTTTGGTTTGAGACACACCTTTGGCACCTTCGCAGCTTTAAAAAAAAAAATCACATACTTTTTAAACACTTGGTTTAGACAATCAATGCAATAAACAATGGAAATCACCTGACCTAAAACAACTAGTCAGCCAGGGGGCACTCTATTTTGGCAATCACACGAAGTAACGATGAGCTTCCACCTGACAGGAGGCACTAAAATAACACAGGACATAGAACCGCATGGATAGAATAACCTAACAGGACAAGCACAGCACACACTCCCTGCAATTAAAAGATCGAAGAGCATGGTACCACTATAAATCACACATCAATGCGTTTTTGATAAAGCACATGCATGTCTTTTTCACTACATGAAATAAATAAGATCAGGTTTCACTGCTATTGTCAGGGTGAAGTATCCAGCAGGCAAATAGGGCCACCAGAACTGTAGTGCATGACCCTGATCCACCGAGCTGCACTTAGAATAGGTGGTGCTCTTCATGAGACTCCACCAGCTAAGTGCTCCATAAGTTACATATGTTCTCCCCTCTGGTAAATTTCAGGTTACAGTAGCAGCCAGGACAAGGTGCACAGTTTACATTACCGGACATGGAAGTGTCCATCCCATGGAGCAAATTAATTACAATCCAAAAGGAAGGAAACATCTGAACAAGGTTACGGTATGTTTCCTAAACGGAGTAATGTTATCAGAAAAATCAACACTAGTCACAAGCTAGAATCCTAACATGTTCCTTCATGCACCCACAGTGTCCCATTAGAACCGATTGCCCTGAAGAAGACCTTCCTTATTACATCAAGGTCCATTTATGAAGGTTGAAACGCGTTGGCGCATTAATATTAAGGTCAAGAGCCACCAGTTTAAGCTAGTGTTAGTGCACAGGAGGCACTAAGGTACAACGTAACATTGGACGTCAAACCTATCTTCTAGCAAGAAACTCTGACCTTTCACGGACCCACAAATAAAAAGTGTTTTGCAAATTACAGGAAGGACCAAAGGGAAGCAGGTCCTTAGGACTTTAAATAAGAGGACACCAGTAAAACACCGAATGTGCAAGTATTAGTAGGATTGTTTCCGAAGAATATGAGGTTTTGTGATATTTGTAAATATGTGTTGTAAATATATGTCATTTCTGTAGTGTATAATGTAAAGTGTTACACATTGTCATTAGTGATATTACAGATTTTTCGTTTTGTGTCGTTCTGGTACATGTTGCAAATATTTTTGTTTGTTGTGATGAAGTGTAATAAAAACGTTGAAGATAAAAAATCTATTGGGCAAACTATAAATCAGAAAAGGTTGTGGCGTGTAATTCGCTCAAAAGAAAAGTACGGGAAATTATCTATATCTGTGAAAATTATTAGAAGTCATCAAATTCATTACATGAAACTATATAGGAATACTTGGGTAGATTCCTATATGCAAATTATAACTCAATTTATAGTCTGGGAGGTACTCTATAATGTATATCACTTTTAGAAAGTGAGCACATTCTTGCTTAACAATTCTGTGCCTCTGCCTGTCTATAGAATCCATGTCAGGCTGGCTGACAATTGGGCTCTTGTGCATTTACTATAGACAGTTACACAAAGAGAGCTGAGGTATGCCTTGCATATCCTGATGGTACATCACCAGGCTGATGGGCCTTCCTGAGCTAGAGTGGTGGGAGGAGTTGTCACTGACACCTGAAAAGGGCTGGGCCTGTCCTCACACAAGCTGTCTCCACCCCTGTAGCGTGTCTGGAGCCAGGTCAGGGAAAGGCAGAGTCCTGTGCACTACAAAAACTTTCCTTTGAAGTTTGCCTACTTTAAAGACAGAAAAGGGTATCAGTACTGGATCCCTGACACCCTAAAATCAGAACATTTCTGGACTGAGGACATTCTGCCAGGAAGGAGAGCTGGATAAGCTATCAGGAGGGACTGCAACTTTGCTGTTTTCTTTGCTGTGTTGGCCTGCTGCTTGCTGCTTCTGTCCTGGGAGTGAAAGGACTGGACTTGGCTTTCTACATCCTAATTCCAATGTTCTCCAAGGACTTGAGTTGAGCTTGCCTCCTGTTAAGAAGTTTCAGGGCCATCAAAGACTTTACCTGCCAGTGCCTGGGCTCTTCTGCTGAGAGTCCTGACTTGCCAAGTGGTGCCAAATCCAGTTCCTGGGTCCTTGGAAGTGTAACCTGTTGATCTTATGGAGAAAATCCATACATCGGCTCCTAGCGCCTGTTTTACCAACGCATCTCTGCAAAAGATCAATGCATTGCTGCTGCCTGCCCCGAAGCATGGTTCCGACTGGACGTATCAACCACGGCTTTCACCACAGGCCCCAGCTTGCCATTTCAGGGCACCAGAAAAATAGCAGCAGCGTGAGTCTCGAGCACCATGTCACTGATGTTGGTGACCCCCTCTCCAACTGAGCATCTGCTTCGCGGCTGTAGAATCGACGCTGCACCTGCATTACCACTGTCGCATTGATACAGCAAATCTGGATTTTTGATGCATCGTCCCTGGGAGCTGATTCTTCATTGGCACACCGCAGTAAGGAACTGAGGGCGAGTGTCAGGAAACGGACGCATCACCTCCCCTGCCAGTAAGGAACTGACGCATCACCTCCCCTGTGTAGTAAGGAACCAAATCACCACTTTGCTTTTCCTGTGCCTCACTTTCCCTGCACCTGCCTCATCTTTTTTTTTGGACACATTTAAGGTACTTTT
Organism: Calotriton arnoldi; assembly: GCA_963921515.1. Taxonomy (NCBI): domain Eukaryota; kingdom Metazoa; phylum Chordata; class Amphibia; order Caudata; family Salamandridae; genus Calotriton; species Calotriton arnoldi. Next base: position 922,349 of record CAWUFW010006938.1, read on the forward strand.
GTCATGTAGTTCCTACTAATCCTAAGGATCTGTGCCTTTGTTGGACAATATAAAATAGGTGCTTGGTGCTTAGACTGATTCCGGACGACCCCGCAGGATTTGTTGGCCTATAGACCAGCTAGCTCATAGTGCCACAGTAACCTTATTAGGGAGCAAAAGGTTTTCTGCAACCACTGAACATGACAACCCTGACCCCTCAAGGATCGTGGAAACAGTACACAACATTTTGCTCAGTCACTCGTGCTCACTTATTCTCAGAGAAGTATACAGAGAATACACAGTGGCACGTTTGTCAATAAGCTTATTGAACCAATATTATTCCTGTATAAAATACGTGTGCTGCAATGATTAATATAAAGAAGCAGATAAAAGTGATTACGAGCACCAACAGTGTAAATAGTAGATATAGTTCTATCATGGTGCTAAAACAGTGTACATATGCAGGCACATAAAACAATGCAGTAATCGGGCGTTCTCCTACTATGCAAACCCTACTCTTAAGTGTACATAGAGTGTGTTTAGGTGTAGAGCCAAGAATCCCCCAAGGGACTATCCAACCCCATTACCTGATGAGAGAGAATGAAGTACCCTGTCTTGGTCAAGAACTGAACACCCCTCTGGAGATGTCAGACCACTGTGTGGTGAAGTCTCAGCATGCAGGGACCCTCGGTGTCAGCTGAAGTGCCTCCTCTACTAATCTAATGGGATGCTCATCTTTTATAATAGAACACAGCCTTGCGATATGTGTGTAGATTAGTGATGTTATAAATATGTAAATAGCCCTGTCGCCCTGTAGATGAAGATAGAGATGACATTTGTAGATAGTGCGAAAAGAGACATTATACATGATGTTCAGGGCATTGTGATAATGTTGTGCGAAGCTAGATGTGTAAACAAGTTTCGTTTCAGAGAAACTAGTCCAACATTGTCACACACGCAAATATGTGCAAAAGTTCACAGCTGAAATGTTATTGTGAGGAGAATGTGAGAAATAAGCAGTTTCGCCACATGGGCCTAACCCAGGAATTTAACACTTTGTGCTAGAAAGAATGCATCCTTTGATTTCTATGGACTAAACTTGGTTAATCTTTTAAAAGTGATATTTTGACTTGTGTATGTTGGAGTTTTGCCGTTTTGGTCTTGTTTATTCAGATAAATATTGGCTATTTTTCTAAACTGGAGTGGACTCCATTTGTAATGTTTTCACAGTGTTACTGTGTGTGCGTACAAATGCTTTACACATTGCTTCTGAGAAAAGCCGGGCTGCTTGTGCCAAGCTAACAAGGGGGTGAGCAGGGGTTATCTTAGCTAGTGACTCCATTACCCTGACTAGAGGGAGGGTCCCTATTTGGACAGGGTGCAAACCGCTGCCAACAAAATGCCCCATTTCTAACACCAAGCATGGATTAATATCCCACCATATGCTATCAATTCCTCACCTGTGCTTAAAGCACCTAGAGCGAGAGTCAGTCCAAGTCATACCTTCATAGTTCAGTCTTCTGTCTTGTTAGGGATATCTAGAAGAGAATAGTCTGGATTTAACTCCTTGGTGGTCACAGCTCAAAAGGCTAAAAACTGACATGACATTTTCTTTCCCAAGAGTACATTGTTAGCTCATAACATCTGTAGTCCTGATGGTACTACAGTGACCATCTTATGTCACCTAAGACTTTCTCCCCCATGAGCGTGAGCACACAATACTGTGTTTTATGAGGCTGAACTATTCTTAAAAACCTCTAGTATGAGCGTATAGACTATCACATGTGATGGCAGATATTCCCCTTATCATATAAGTGCTTGGTTATATACCAGTGTTGATTTCCCAATGCCCAGCATGTGCATAATTCCTCGACCCTCTTAAGGCCACTGCATGCTCAGGCTTGAAACTCACTAATTGCTGCCGGTCATCAGGCAGCATAGGATTTTAATTTATATGACTACAAAAAAAGGGACCCAAGGATGATAACCACCCAACTGTTTAGATATTCATTTTGGTTCCTGTAAGAGTTTCAGCAGACAAACTCAATCACACAGTGGAAAAGAAAAATGAGAGAGACACCACTTGTGAGCATCAAAGGGGAGGGATCCAAGATACCTACTGTACACATCTCAAACCCACCATCAGTGTATCAAGGAAAACATGCAAAACAATGGACTTAAAGGAAAGGAAGTGGAGAAAACCTCTCACCTGCACTTTAAACTTCTGCTTTACCTGAGCTATGGGAAGATCCATGGTACACGTCTTTGAACATGCACACAAGGCACAGCGTTCACAGCCATCTCCAAGGTGTATTTCTCTACACATACCTGAAACACATGTTGTACAGGCATTCTCCAGACAACGAGAACAATAAACATCACTCTTATGGGAATTCATATGGTTGCCTCTGGTGTGCCGATTACTTTACTAACCATGAGCTTAACAAACTGTTAAGACCAATGTTATGTGACTGCAGTGCTATCATTAGGTAAGAAGACTGGATGTGTCTGATTCACAGATGCCTATTCTCACTTAGGGACAGGGAGTACTCACAGTTGTGTATGAGTTTGATTATAAATTGTTGGTCCTGAGGAACTGCATGAATATCATTGTAACTGTTGGGAATGGAATTTCCACTACATGATGTATAGTCTTGTCCCCTGCCCTCCGTGCCAAATTGCATATAGCTGACATCCTGTATTTTTTATTTTTGGTCATGTGCCACACTAATCCTAAGTAGGCGCGTTGACCTAGGCCCAGTGTTTGACAATGGAAAACTCTGGACCTTGTCCTGAATCAGGTGGGGTGCACCAACCGCATCCCATCAGTGACCAAGGACTGTGTGGAGTGCAGTGATGGAAGCATACCATGGTTGGTGAATTACAATGACCGGCCTTCTTACGTTCAAGACATGAATATGCACCTTTACATGCCCATTCATCTTAAGCTTCACTGCTCACAATGAACCCAAAATCCTGAATGCTGCCATACCATGCATTGTAGGATTGATAATGTGTCATGCACAAGAGATACAGGCCTGCAAATTAGAATTTGGAAAGTCCACAGTCTGGAACACAATACAAGATTGAGGAGAGGTTGCTACCTCCAGACAGCATATGTGTATTGCTGGGATCTCCTAGATGGGAGGAGGAAAAAGGAGATGCTATAGTGAGGAAAGACTAGACAGGTTTTCTTTAGAAGTACCAGAGCCCTTCCTCATATACTGGACTGTAAATGACCCTGACTGCAGCTGCATCCGCTCATAGCAGGGGGTGCAGCATGAGACCTACAGTATCTGCTGTTGGGGAAATGAGTCATTTGAAGGGGCATAGATTTTTGTGTCTTTTTCTGATCTCTGTCAGGAAGAGTTGTAAATAGCTGGGTGCAGTATTCTTACACAATTTGTACTTCAGTGGTGGATACTCCCCCTGGAAACTGTCCTGCTGGACAGAGCATCCTTGGAGACCAAGGCCAGGTCTGAAAGGTGGCCTGGCTGGACATATTAAAACTCAACCACCAAAACTAGTTTCCAGGAAGCAGACCTTAAATGCTCATCCTCCCTTGGGGGCCAAATACCCCACCTGGCCCTGGGGGTGGCGGTCCCCAGGGCCATCTATGTCTCCAGACGGGGGGGGGGTGCATGGGCCCCCTCCTTTATTCTTGTAGGGCCTGCCCGGGGAGGTGGTGGTCCACATGGCCGAGAACAGCTAGGGAGGAAGGCTGTGCGGCCCACATACCATTTTTTTAAATGAGCTTGGCCCCAGGGAAGTGGTGGTCACAGGGACTTCTTCCCCCAATGAGTAGTGCACCAGGAGGCTCGTTTGCAGGGTCCTGTTATCTCCAATAAGTCCTACAAAGCGGTATTGCTGAGAGGTCTTCAGAGGCCACGCCCCCTTTCTCCACCACCCTGCAAACGCGGCTCGTGGTGCACTACTGGTTGGGGGATGAAGCCCACTTTACTCCTGAGGGACCTTGGAGGCCTAAAAGCCCTCCTGGTAGCTCCTGTAAGTCCTACACAGTGGGATTCCTGAGAGCTAGTCGGAGGCCCAGCCCTCTTTCTCCACCACTCTGCAAATGCGACTACTTGTTAAAAATCCATAGAAATTCACTGGAAAAAACAAAGGGTACATGAATGTTATAGTTAGGAATTAGCATTTAAAAAACAGAAATTTACTGAAAAAACAAAAGTTACAGTGATGGTGTTGTTAGGAAATGGAATTAAAAAGTCTTAGAAATTTACTGAAAAAACCAAAGGTTACAGAGTCGTTATAGTTAGGCTCAGGTTTCTCTCATACAAAACCAGAGAAATTCAGCAGTTGTAGTTAGCTGAGCTAACTACAACTCGCGACCCCGCAATGCACTGCTTATGACCTCATATATTACATCACTCATGTCATGGTCAGTGACATTACTGATGACATCACTGATGACATCTCAAATGTTGAGGAATGAAGTCCGCTTGGCTGGTGATGGTCCTTGGGTGCCAACAACCCCTCCTATTACCTCCAGTATGTCCCACATATGGGACTGCTAAGACATTGTTAGAGGCCCTGCCTCCTTTCACCACCACTCCGAAATTGGACATCCGGGCACACTACTAGTTTGGGGACAAAGTTCCCCTGGCTTTTGAGGATACATGGGGGCCAACAACCCATCCTGTTACGTCCAGTAAATCCCATACAGTGGGATTGCTGAGAGGTCATTGGTGGCCCGCCCCCTTTTTCTACCAGTCTGAAAACACACCTCCTAGCAACTACTGGTTGGGGGATGAAGTCCCTTTGGGTGCTGAGGGTCCTTAGGGGACAGGAACCCCTCCTGTTACTTCCAGTAAGTCCCACGCAGTGGGTTTGCTGAGAGTCCTTCAGAGGCCATGCCCTCTTTCTCCACCACTCTGCAAACACATCTCCTGGTGTACTACTGTTTGGGAGATGAAGTCCCCTTGGATGCTGAGGGCTCTTGGGGGCCAAGAACGCTTCCTGGTACCTCTAGTAAGTCCCACACAGTGGGATTGCTGGGAGCTAGTCAGAGGTCCCACCCTCTTTCTGCACCACTCTGCAAATGCCCTTCCTGGCTCACTACTAGTTGGGGCATGAAGTCTTGATGACATTATCCACAGAACCACTCACACACCCACTCTCACCCCATAAAACCTCTTGTACACTCACTCATATACCCATACAACCACTCACATATCCATTCACAGACCCATACCAGTACTCACATACCCACTCACTCCTTCATAGAGCCACTCATAAACCCATTCACTCATACAGCCCCCCATACAACCATTCACTCACCCATACAGTGACTCATGCATCCAGTCACTGACCCTCACAGCCGTACAATCATCCATACAGCTACTCACACATAGACTTATTCACATATACAGACACTCCCATACCCACTCACGCACACATACAGCCTCTCAACACAGCTACTCACTCACCTATACAAATACTCACACATTCACTCATACACCCACACAACAACTTACATACCCATACACACATCCACACAAGCACACTCATATCTGCTCAATCACCCATTTAGCCATTCACACAGACACTCACTCTGCAATACAAGCATTCACACACAAACTCACTTAACAAAACACTAACTGAAACAGCCACTCACTCACCCACACAGCCACTTAGTCACTTATACACAGTCACTCACTCATACAGTCATTCAGACACCAACTCATTCACCCATACAGTCACTCACGCAGCCACTCACTCATCCATACAGCCACTGACACACCCACTCACTCAGCAACATAGTTACTCATGCACCCACTCTCTCACCCACACAGCTACTCAGATACCTGGTTATACACCCATACAGCTACTCAAACACCCAGTCACACACCCATACAGCCACCCACACACCCACAAAACCACTCATCCAATCACTCACATCCACTCAGATACTGACACACACACTCATTCAACCACTGATAAAACCACTCACACACCTACAGACCTAGTCAGAAATCCACTCACTCACCCATACAGTCACTCATGCATGCACTCATATACCCATACATTCACTCACAGAACCAGTCACACACTGATACAGACAACCACACACCCACTCAGATTACGCATGTAAGAGATAGTAACACTCAGTAGTACAATGAGTATACTAATCACTGAAAAAACCATAGGTTTCAGGGACGTTATAGTTAGGAATTAGCATTTGAAAAACCTTGGAAATTCACTGAAAAAACCACAGGTTTCAGGGATGTTATAGTTAGGCTGACATTTCACTATACAAAACCAGAGAAATTCAGCAGTTATAGTTAGTTGAGCTAACTATAACTTGCGCCCCCGCAATGCACTGCTAATGACATCACATATTACATCACTCATGACATGGTCAGTGACATCACTGATGACATCTCAAATGACATCACTGATGACATCATCCAGTGACTATGGGGCCTATTACGATGGCGGTCGGAAAACCTCCCCGACCGCCATGGTAGCGGGAAAAGACCACCTGCATGGACCGCGACATCACCGCCGGTCGAATTACGATGACCCGTGGTCGAAATCCGACCGCGGCGGTCGGATCGCGGGCATTAACATTGCGGCGGTTGCTGCTGCCCGCAGCACCGCCGCGATGTCCAAAGGAGCATGTCCTGCATTTCCCTGCACTGCGTGGCAGGCACTGCACAGTGCCTGCCACCTGGTACAGGGAAATGTAGTAGGGGGGACAATGGGTACCCCCCCAGTGCACCCACACCCCCCCAAACATTGGGACGGGCCCCCGGAAGACAATCTCCGCATGCCTTTCCATGGCGGTTTGACCGCTGAGGCAAGGCTGGCTACCGACGGCATCATAATCCTGCCAGCGGAGCCTGCTCTGCACCGCCACCATTATCCCGGTCCTGCTCTGTCCGCCAGGCAGGAGTGCGGATGGCAACCGGCGGAAAAGCGGCGGTCGGAATTTCCCACCGCCGCGGTCACCACCGCCATCCTAATTTGACCAGCGGTTTTCTTGGTTGCGATCGCGGGCGGATGTCCACCACCGGTCCGGCGGGCGCCACCGCTGGTTCGGCGGTGGACATCCGACCACCATCGTAATAGACCCCTAAGTGTTTTAAAAAAGTATAAATATGTTTTATATATATATATATTTCAAGGTGTATTGAAGAATGAGTGGGTGTATGAGTGTCTGTATGAATGATTAAGTAGGTGCGTGACTGACTGTATAAGTAAGTGATTAAACGTCTCTTACTGAATGCATGGGTTAGTGACTAAACTGTGTGAATGTCTGTATCAGTCTGTCAGTTGGTGTGTAAGCGGCTCCATGGGTTGGTGAGTAGCTACATGAGTCTCTATATGGATTATTGATTTGTTGTCTGAGTATCTGTATGAGTGTCTGTATGGGTGGGTGGGGGGTGTGTGACTCCATGCATAGATGTGTGAGCGGCTGATTCACTGAGTGTATGGGTTCAAGAGTGCTTCTATGAAGGGCAGTATTGGTGGGTGAGTGTGTGTATAGGCGTGTAGGTGAGTGTTTAGATGTCTCAGTGGTACATGTGTGAGTAACTACATATCTGAAAGGCAGTATATATGAGTGTTTGACTATATAAATGACTATATGTTAGAGTGAGTCATTGTGACAGTGGCTGTATGAATGAGTGTATGCTTGTGTCTGATTGTATAAGAGAGTAAGTATGTGTTAGTATCTGTATGAATAAGTGACGTGGTATGTGTATAACTGTATAGGTGAGTAAATGGCAGTGTGATTGATTCTTTGGGTGTTAGAGTACCTCTATGGGTGAGTGACAATGTGTGAGTGTCTGTATAGCTGTATCAGTGTATATGATAGTGCTGTATTGATGAGTGACTGCATGTATGAGTGACTGTATGGGTGAATGAGTGGATGAGTCTGTAGATCTAGGAATCAGTAAGTGGGTATGTAGGAACTGGTATTGATGTGTCTATGGTTTAAAAAATGATAGTCTCTATTTTAGAGAGGGTGTATCAAAGGTTATATTAGGGTGTGAGGAGGTGCATCATATTTTCACGTGGATGATGTCATCAGTGATGTCATTTGAGATGTCATCAGTGATGTCATCAGTGATGTCACTGACCATGTCATGAGTGATGTAATATGTGATGTCATCAGCAGTGCATTGCGGGGGCGCGAGTTATATTTAGATCAACTAACTATAGCTGACGAATTTCTCTGGTTTTGTACAAGTAAAATATCAGCCTAACTATAACAACCATGGAACCCGTGCTTTTGTCAGTGAATTTCTAAGGTTTTTCAAATGCTAATTCCTAACTATAACGTCCCTGAAACCTATGGTTTTTTCAGTGAATTTCAAAGGTATTTTAAATGATAATTTCTAACTATAACGTCCCTGAAACCTATGGTTTTTTCAGAGAATTTCAAAGGTTTTTCAAATGCTAATTTCTAACTATAGCGCCCCTGAAACCTATGGTTTTTTCAGTGAATTTGTAAGGTTTTTTAAATTGTAAATCTTAAGTATAAAATTATTTTAACATTACCTTTTTCACAATATTTGTAAGTGTTTTATAGAATTCCATTTATTTAAAAATGATTGGAAGTATATTTTTCAACTTTGCTTTTTTAAAATATACTTAGTTTTTCTAAAATCTTCTTCAACAATTAAAATCACTCTTTTAAAATATATATATCATACACTACTAAAATATACTCTGCTATTTATATGTACAACTTACATTTATATTAACTTGAAATAATGCTTTTAATACTGTGAAAGTGGTTTTATTGTATTATTGGGCTTTCTTTTTTTCTTTTAATTTTTACAAAGGAGTCGCACACCCTACACGAACCTACACGATGGGTGCGTGGATTCAGGGTGCACGAACCCTGCTGGCATGCATTTTCGGAGTCCCGCTGGAGTTGCGACTCCGGCATAATTTCAAAAGTATGAAATATCATTGTAGAAATGATAAATATCAGTTTTGGTTAAAGACTTTCACTAATGTAATTTAGAAAATAATATATAAACAGTATTTTTTACTTTACTATTAACTGTACGAAATTTCACGAGTGCGCGACGTATGCGCGTAGGGTGTGCGACCCTTGCTGGCACGTATTTCTGGGGTCGCGCAGGGGTCGCGACTCCGGCGTAGTTTTCAAAGTGTGAAATATCACTATACAAAGTTAAAATATCTGTTTTTTAAACACTTTCACTAATATACTTTTTAAAATATTTTATAAACACCTATTTATACTTTATAATTATGTATACGAAATTTTACCGGTGCACGACTTGTGCGCGATGGGTGCGCGCACCGTACGCGACTCCATGTGACCTGAAAAGAAAGCTTCTAATTGGTTTAAAACATTTTCATTCTGTTAGAGGGAGGATCCAACACCTATTTTATTCCTCTTATTATTTGTTTGTCTTCCTGGCAAGACCTGTTTGTTGTATCTTCTTACAATTTCGTAATTTAGTGTGTTTCTTGACTTTTTTTCTTCAAAAAATGGCATCCAGTCATCCAGATCAAGACCTATTGGAAGAGGAAGATGATGTGGTGGAGCCTGTCAAGAAGAGAAAAGAAAGTGTGGTTTGGGCCTTCTTTACAGTGCCGGAGGGTGAGAAGAAGGTGAATGCGAGGAAGGTGACTTGCAAGATATGCAAAAGAGTACTGTCTAGATGTTCCGAGAAAAAGTACTCATGCGGAACGTCCTCCATGAAGAAGCACTTGGAGACAATTCACCCCTTGCATTTGGCCAAAGAAATATCACAGAAGGAGAGAAATGAAGCGGCACAAGTTGACCCAAATGCTCCATCAACTTCGTCAGCAGGAGTTCCACCTACACCGAGGCCACACATTTTTCCTGAGCTTCTGGATGCCACAGTTAATTGCAAAAAGTGCGATGCAAAACTCTGCATTGTGGAGCAATGTATTGATGTTGTATCCAATGCAATTAAAACATATGTGTTATTTTCTTTTTTTTATCTGCTCCCAAATTTTCTTTTCCTTTTTTTCCAAACAGTTATATTGGACACTTCAATTTTGATTTGTTTAAAAAAAAGTCAAAAACAAAAAAAAGAAAACATTGTTAGAAAATACAAAAAAAAAATTAAAATTCTAAAAAGAAAAAGAAGACGGTTCTTACGGAACCACATATACTGGTTAAAAATAGAAAAATTACCTGAGTGATTGCATGACTGCAAGGATACTGCCTGAGTGATTGCAGGACTACTTGTATAGTGCCCGAATGATTGCATGAGTGCAGGGGTAATGTCTGGGGGATTGGAGGAGTGCATGCGCACTACCTGAGCATTTGAAGGAGTGGATAGGTAATGCCTGGGTGATCGCATGAGTGCAGGAGTAATGTCTGGGTGATTGGAGGAGTGCATGGGTACTGCCTGAGTGATTGAAGGAGTGCATGGGTAATGCCTGGGGGATTGCATGAGTGCAGGAGTAATGTCTGGGTGATTGGAGGAGTGCATGGGTACTGCCTGAGTGATTGAAGGAGTGCATGGGTAATGCCTGGGTGATTGCCTGAGTTCAGGAGTAATGTCTGGATGATTGGAGGAGTGCATGGGTACTGCCTGAGTGATTGAAGGAGTGCATGGGTAATGCCTGTGTGAATTTGTAAGTGCATGGGGAATGCCTTGGTGATTTTGTAAGTGCATGGGTAATGCCTGGGTGATTGCATGAGTGCAGGGGTAATGTCTGGGTGACTGGAGGAGTGCATGGGTACTGCCTGACTGATTGAAGGAGTGCATTGGTAATGCCTGGGTGATTGCATGAGTGCAGGGGTAATGTCTGGGTGATTGGAGGAGTGCATGGGTGCTGCCTGAGTGATTGAAGGAGTGCATGGGTAATGCCTGGGTAATTGCATGAGTGCATGGTTAGTGCCTGGGTGATTGTAGAAGTGCAGGGATAGTGCCAGGGTGATTGAGGAGTGGATGGGTACTGCCTGAGTGATTGAAGGAGTGCACAGGTAATGCCTGGGTGATTGCATGAGTGCAGGGGTAATGTCTGGGTCATTGGAGGAGTGCCTGGGTACTGCCTAAGTGATTGAAGGAGTGCATGGGTAATGCCTAGGTGATTGCATGAGTGCAGGGGTAATGTCTGGGTGATTGGAGGAGTGTATGGGTACTGCCTGAGTGATTGAAGGAGTGCATGGGTAATACATGGGTGATTGCATGAGTGCATGGGTACTGGCTGGGTGATTGGAGGAGTGCATGGGTAGTGCCTGGGTTATCGCATGAGTGCATGGGTAGTGCCTGGGTGATTGCAAGAATGCAAAAGTAGTGCCTGAGTTTTTGCATGAGTGCATAGGTAGTGCCTTGGTGATTGCATGACTGCAGGGGTAGTGCCTGGGTGATTGGAGGAGTACATGGGTAATGCCTGGGTGATTGCATGAGTGCAGAGGTAATGTCTGGGTGATTGGAGGAGTACATAGGTATTGCCTGAATGATCGAAGGAGTGCATGGGTAATGCCTGAGTAATTGCATGAGTGCAGGAGTAATGTCTGGGTGATTGGAGGAGTGCATGGGTACTGCCTGAGGGATTGAAGGAGTGCATGGGTAATGCCTAGGTGATTGCATGAGTGCATGAGTAATGTCTGAGTGATTGAAGGAGTGCATGAGTACTGCCTGAGTGATTGAAGGAGTGAATGGGTAATGCCTGGGTGATTTTGTAAGTGCATGGGTAATGCCTGGGTGAGTGCATTAGTGCAGGGGTAATGTCTGGGTGATTGAAGAAGTGCATGAGTACTGCCTGAGTGATTGAAGGAGTGAATGGGTAATGCCTGGGTGATTGCATGAGTGCAGGAGTAATGTCTGGGTGATTGAAGGAGTGCATGAGTACTGCCTGAGTGATTGAAGGAGTGAATGGGTAATGCCTGGGTGATTTTGTAAGTGCATGGGTAATGCCTGGGTGAGTGCATTAGTGCAGGGGTAATGTCTGGGTCATTGGAGGAGTGCATGGGTACTGCCTGACTGATTGAAGGAGTGCATAGGTAATGCCTGGGTGATTGCATGAGTGCGGAGGTAATGCCTGAGTGATTGGAGGAGTGCATTGGTACTGCCTGAGTGATTGGAGGAGTGCATGGGTAATGCCTGGGTGATTGCATGAGTGCATGGGCAATGCCTAGGTGATTGGAGGAGTGCATGGGTACTGCCTAAGTGATTGAAGGAGTGCATGGGTAATGCCTGGGTGATTGCATGAGTGCAGGAGTAATGTCTGGGTGATTGGAGGAGTGCATGGGTACTGCCTGAGTGACTGGAGGAGTACATGGGTAATGCTTGGGTGATTGCGTGAGTGCAGGAGTAATGTCTTGGTGATTGGAGGAATGCATGGATACTGCCTGAGTGATTGAAGGAGTGCATGGGTAATGCCTGGGTGATTGCATGAGTGCAGGAGTAATGTCTGGGTGATTGGATGAGTGCATGGGTACTGCCTGAGTGATTGAAGGAGTGAATGGGTAATGCCTGAGTGATTGCATGAGTGCATTGGTAATGTCTGGGTGATTGGAGGAGTGCATAGGTAGTGCCTGGGTTATTGCATGAGTGCATAGCTAGTGCCTGGGTGACTGCATGAGTGCAGGGGTAGTGCCTGAGTGATTGGAGGAGTGCATAGATAGTGCCTGGGTGATTTATATGTGCATGGGTACTGGCTGGGTGATTGGAGGAGTGCATGGATGGTGTCTGGGTGATTGGAGCAGTGCAAGTGTAGTGCCTGGGTGATTGCATGAGTGCAGGGGTAATGTCTTGGTGATTGGAGGAGTGCATGGGTACTCCCTGAGTGATTGAAGAAGTGCATGGATAATGCCTGGGTGATTGTATGAGTGCAAGGGTGATGTCTCGGTGATTGGAAGAGTGTATGGGTAAGGCCTGTGTGCATGGAGGAGTGCATGGGTACTGCCTGGGTTATTGGAGGAGTGCATATGTAGTGCCTGGATAATTTTATAAGTGCATGGGTAGTGGCTGGGTGATTGGAGGAGTGCATGGATAGTCCCTGGGTGATTGGAGGAGTGCAAGGGTAGTGCCTGGGTTATTGCATGAGTGCATAGGTAGTGCGTGGGTTATTGGAGGAGTGCATGAGTAGTACCTGGGTGATTGCATGAGTGCACAGGTAGTGCCTGGATGATTTCAAGACGGCATGGGTAGTGCCTGGATGATTGCAAGACTGCATGGGTAGTGCTTGGGTGATTGCATGAGTGCAGCAGAAGTGCCTGAGTGCATGTATGAGTGCATGGGTAGTGCCTGAGTGATTGCATGAGTGCATGGGTAGTGCCTGGGTGATTGGAGGAGTGCATAGGTTGTGCCTGAATGATTGAACAAGTGCATGAGCAATGCCTGGGTGATTGCATGAGTGCAAAGGTAATGGCTTGGTGATTGAAGGAGTGCATGGCTAATACCTGGCTGATTACATGAGTGCAGGGGTAATGATAGGGTGATTGGAGGAGTGCATGGGTACTGCCTGAGTGATTGAAGGAGTGCATGGGAAATGCCTGGGTGATTGCATGAGTGCAGAGGTAATGTCTTGGTGATTGAAGGAGTGCATGGGTACTGACTGAGTGATTGAAGGAGTGCATGGGTAATGCCTGGGCGATTGTATGAGTGCAAGGGTAATGTTTGGGTGATTGGAAAGAGTGCATGGGTAATGCCTGGGTGTATGGAGGAGTACCTGGGTAGTGCCTAAGTGATTAGAGGAATGCATAGATAATGCCTGGGTGATTGCATGAGTGCAGGGGTAATTAGAAGAGTGCGTGTGTACAGCCTGAGTGAATGCAAGAGTGCAGGGGTAGTGCCTGAGTGCATGGATCAGAGAATAGGTAGTATCTGGCTGTTTGCATAAGTGCATGGGTAGTCCCTTGGTGATTGGAGGAGCACAGAGGTAGTGCCTGAGTGCACGGATAACTACATGGATAGTGTGTGAATGATTGCATGAGTGCATTGGTAGTGCCTGGGTGATTGTACCAGTATATGGATAGTGCCTGGCTAAATTGAATGAGTGTGGTAATAGTGCCTGACTGCATAGATGAGTGCATGGGTAGTGTTTAAAGGAATGGATGAGTGCAGTAAAAGTCGCTCTAAACATTATTTCACATTATCATGCTTATTACATTATTTCTTCTTACCTTTTTACTAATGTAGATACAAAACTCAGTGTAACTATTTTACAGTAGTTTTGTTGTAAACTGAATTTAAAATCTTTTCAAACTTCACCATTACTTTCTGTAAAAAAGAAGAAGAAAAACTGTTATCGAATATAATATTATACTTTTAAGAACACAACATAATTTTAGAATTACGTAACATTTTCAGTTTCCCTTTTTTGCTGTTCTCAGATTCTACTGAATTTCACCATTCACAGTGATTTCAATGTAGATCATCATATAACAGCAGGGAAAAAAAAACAATCAAGGAGATTGTAAAAAACAAAAACAAATCAGCGTTGAGCATTATTTAGAACATGTGTAACTATGTGTTTACCTATCTATAGTTTCTTAATTACATTCTTCAACTACATTAAGTCTTTTATTTCTCTCAACTAAATTTTCTAAAATGTACATTCTCATTTACATCTCGTATAATATAAAGAACAAATATATAAACTACTTGTTTCTAAACACAATTTTCCAAATGCAATATGAATTAGCACAAATAATAATTCATACACTAAGGGGCCGATTCCGATTCAGGCCGGAAAACGTACCGACCGACTCGGTACGGGAATTTAGTCCGACCGACACGTACCGGCGCTGCCCGATCCGCGTAGAACGATGCAATGCATGTGAATTACGACCGACTCGTATGGAACACAAGCCGAACGACCGAACCGCACGGAAACCAGCTATCCGGCCGGAAAACCACGCGAATCGAACCGACCGACACGCACCAGGAATGAACCCGACAGAAACGTACCCGCGAACTCCGACCCACGCAGTACGATGCAATGCGTGTAAAACCAGACCGAGTCGCACGGAGCTCAAGCCGTACGACCGACACGCATACAAAACGGAGCCGAAGCAACCCAATACTCCGCGACCGACGCGTATGCCGCACATGAAACACAACAGAAACACAGCTTGAAAGACTCGGAGAAGCTCGCACGAGCCAACTGCAGCGTCCTACTCGGTCAGAAGAACGTCTCCTACATGCATAAAAACTACAAAGGAAAAAATACAAAAATAAGGGCCAAACAAGCAATGACAAAGTCAATAAATACTGGGGGGAAAAAACATGGAACAAAGACACACCCACAACTCCACCCATATAAAGGCCACAAATCCCTACCATGATCCTTTGCAAATTCAAATGACCTGCCAGCACAGAACACCGTCAGACATCAACCACAGACACACCCACAACTCATCCATCACACAAGCCACACACCATTAGCACCTCCCAAATAGCACCCTCACATACACCCAGCAAAACCTACACACACACACCCTCACCTGCACACCCACACACACATTAATCCCCACCACCACCCATCACCATGCCCCCAAAGAAGAATCCAAAGTTCCTAGACAGTGAATTGGAAGTGCTGGTAGATGAAATCCTCAGGGTAGAGCCACACTTGTTTGGTACATTGGTCCAACAGACCCCCATGTCGCAGAAAACCAAGATGTGGGAGAGGATCGTCGACAGGGTGAACGCACAATCACCATGTTTGCGCACAAAGGAAGACATCCAGAACAGGTGGTATGATGTGCGCAGGAGGGTCAAGGCCCTACTCAAGAAGGATTACACCTTGAGCCATCGCACCGGCAGTGGCCCTCCTGCCAAACCAGTATACCTCAGGGCCTGGGAGGAGAAGGTGCGGGCCATCCTACCACCAGAGAGCGTACATGGACTATCAAACATCCCAGAGCCTGGTGAGTACACAACCAATATACCCAATATCGTGTGACAATACACACACATCACTGTCAAGGGGATAGTGAAACCATGCACCGTTAGCAAAGCCACAGTAACCAAAACATAATCATCCCAAGATGTGTATGTTAGTCAGACAAACACAATACCTGCCATCCCATAGTGATATGTAACTGTGTCATGACATATACAAACCCAACAACAAATAGAGCAAGGCAGTGGCACAAATCTAACCAACAAACACTGTCAGACATTTTGCCACCACTAGAACACCACCTCACAGGGAAGCTCACTGAAAGGAAGGAATTCTGTGTATGCTGGTGAAGTCAGTGTAGCCAACAGCATGATGGGAGTCGTAGTCACAGATATTGGTCACCCTCACAATTGGCCCATCAACACCACTCTGAACCATGCTCACATCACAGGGAGTGGAAGAAAACTGACAAGATGGCTGACACTGGGTACTGCTGTGGGGAGCACAAGGCCCTGCTGGGAACTGTGCACCAACCAACAGCAGGACACCACTGACTGACATCCTGAAAGCCAACTTGCACTCCCTGCAATGGAAGCACGTTCCATGGTGGGATATCTGGCTGGGTGGGAAGGAGGACTGACAGCACTGACCATAGTTACCAGCAGCTTTTCTCACACATACCCTTAACACAAACTCCACATAACTCACCTGGGAGAATGCATTGCCTCACACTCTAATTAAATATCCCACAAAGAACCACCACCCTGGGTTATGCTGTGTGAAGCACATGGACACTTTTGGGACTTGTAGCCAAACTAACGCCAGGACAACACTGTCAGCCATCCTGTCAGCACAGGCACACTACCCCACAGGGAAGCAGAGTCAAAAGGAAGATAGTATGGGCATGCTGGGAAGGGGGTGTAGGCAATAGCATGATGGGAGTGGTAGTCACAGCTCAACATCCCCCACCCGCATGGCCCAGCAAGCTCACACTGAAGCATGCACACCTCACAGGGAGTGAAAAGCCACTTCCAAGATGTCTGACACTGGTGCTCTGTTGTGGGGAGCACAAGGCCCTGCTGGGAACTGTGCACCAACAAACAACAGGACACCACTGTCAGCCATCTTGCCATTGCTGTCACACTCACACACAGTGAAGTCCACTCAAAAGGAAGGAAGTATGGGCATGCTGGGAAGGGGGTGTAGGCAATAGCATGATGGGAGTGGTAGTCACAGCTCAACATCCCCTACCCGCATGGCCCGGCAAGCTCACACTGAAGCATGCACACCTCACAGGGAGTGAAAAGCCACTTCAAAGATGTCTGACACTGGTGCTCTGTTGTGGGGAGCACAAGGCCCTGCTGGGAACTGTGCACCAACAAACAACAGGACACCACTGTCAGCCATCTTGCCATTGCTGTCACACTCACACACAGTGAAATCCACTCAAAAGGAAGGAAGTATGGGCATGCTGGGAAGGGGGGTGTAGGCAATAGCATGATGGGAGTGGTAGTCACAGCTCAACATCCCCCACTCGCATGGCCCGGCAAGCTCACACTGAAGCATGCACACCTCACAGGGAGTGAAAAGCCACTTCAAAGATGTCTGACACTGGTGCTCTGTTGTGGGGAGCACAAGGCCCTGCTGGGAACTGTGCACCAACAAACAACAGGACACCACTGTCAGCCATCTTGCCATTGCTGTCACACTCACACACAGTGAAGTCCACTCAAAAGGAAGGAAGTATGGGCATGCTGGGAAGGGGGGTTTAGGCAATAGCATGAAGAGAGTGGTAGTCACAGATATTGGTCACCCTCACAATTGGCCCATCAACACCACTCTGAACCATGCGCACATCACAGGGAGTGGAAAAGAACTGACAAGATGGCTGACACTGGGTACTGCTGTGGGGAGCACAAGGCCCTGCTGGGAACTGTGCACCAACCAACAGCAGGACACCACTGACTGACATCCTGAAAGCCAACTTGCACTCCCTGCAATGGAAGCACGTTCCATGGTGGGATATCTGGCTGGGTGGGAAGGAGGACTGACAGCACTGACCATAGTTACCAGCAGCTTTTCTCACACACACCCTTAACACAAACTCCACACAACTCACCTGGGAGAATGCATTGCATCACACTCTAATTAAATATCCCACAAAGAACCACCACCCTGGGTTATGCTGTGTGAAGCACAGGGACACTTTTGGGACTTGCAGCCAAACTAACGCCAGGACAACACTGTCAGCCATCCTGTCAGCACAGGCACACTACCCCACAGGGAAGCAGAGTCAAAAGGAAGAAAGTATGGGCATGCTGGGAAGGGGGGTGTAGGCAATAGCATGATGGGAGTGGTAGTCACAGCTCAACATCCCCCAGCCACATGGCCCAGCAAGCTCACACTGAAGCATGCACACCTCACAGGGAGTGAAAAGCCACTTCCAAGATGTCTGACACTGGCCTCAGCTGTGGGGAGCACAAGGCCCTGCTGGGTACTGTGCACCAACCAACAGCAGGACACCACTGACTGACATCCTGATAGTCAACCTGCACCCACTGCAAGGGTGGCATGCTTCATGGTGGGATAACTGGGCTGGGGGGAGAAGAAGGGCCGGATGTCAACCAAATACCACCAATGCTGGCCATGCACACACCTCAACATTCACATTGAAATGCTTCAGGTTGGCAGGACAATGTGCTACACCAATATCAACCTCTGACTGTGACAACTTAGGACAATGCAATGTACAGGCCCGCATCCAGAGGTACAGTCACAACTGTCAGGTGTTTGAGCCATTGATGCCTGTAGAAACATAACATACATTGTGTGTCTCTTCCAAAAACAGGTGATGATGGGGACACAGCAGCAGATGATGAGGAGTCCCTGTCCCAGGCTCCGGGGGCCCCTGAGCTCTCTGGTGTGGAACAGCCTCTGCCCTCCTCGGATGGCGAAGACCTACCTGGCCCCTCCGGTGTGAGTCATCATGCAGCACCAGCAGGACCACCATCTGCACCCCCTGCACCCACTCCTCCAACATCTGCCAACACACAGACCACCCCCGCCGACACGGACAGACCAAGGACCACCAATGACAACAGCACAGGGACCCCGGCCCACCTTGAAGCAATGGACGACAACCCCAGTACCAACCCCGAAGGGGGCCTAGGGTCACCTGTGCGTGCCACCGCAGGTCCCGCACGTCTGGCCAGGGGTGGTGGGAGGGGTGGGAGGCAGAGGTCACTGTTTGCAGAGGGGTCTGGACTGCATGATGACCCACAACTGGCACGCATTGCTGATGCATACCAGAATAGCACCGGAGAGGTCAGCCAGGTAGTGGGGATCCTCAAGGACATTCAACAGCAGCAGGCTGCCCATCATGCCCGCTTGGACTCCCACATGTCCTGTGTGGAGACACACATGTCTGGCATGGAGTCCAAATGGGACACATTGGAAGAACTGACAGCGGTGCAGAGGGACATATTGACATGCCTCTGCCAGATTAGCACCAACATGGCCACACCCAGGGCCGGACTGGCTACCGGGCGTTTTGGCATGCTGCCGAGCTGGGGGCTGATTTCGTTGATGGGGACCTGCGTGTGCTGAACGAAATTAGTTTTGCTTTGTTTATTTCGTAGCACACGCAGGTCTCCATCAACGAAATTAGCCCCCACCGCAGTGACATCAGCCCCCAGCTCGGCAGCATGCCAAAACGCCCGGTAGCCAGTCCGGCCCTGGCCACACCTCCCTGTGTGCCCACAACATCTGGTGCCGCAACAACTGCAACTGCCACAGGGAGGGAGGATGACTCTGGCGGAGAGTCCTCTGCACCGCAGCGGCCTGCACATGAGGGTCCCCCCAGAAAGAAGAGGGGTCGTCTGAGGAAGGAAAACTGAGAGGCCGATGGCCATGTACATCCCCCAGGAACCCAACACCTGTTCTGGAAATTCTCCTTTGTGTGCAAACTGTTCACCCTGTCGAATGCAACCCAACTCTCCCACATGACATGGGGAGTTTAAGTTGGACCAATGTATCAGATGATTGTGGACTTTACTCAGGACTTTTCTGCTACCAACACTTCCAACTCATCTGGGAACTTTGGATTCCAATCCCAATGTACAGCACCCACCATCCTGTGCACTATCCTCACACATGTATGTAAATAAACTCACTAATACACCATACTTGCTTCTGTTGTGATTCCAACGTTGTGTTTGTCATGGAGATGATGATCTGCTAAATGACACTGTGCATGCTAACTGCTACAGCAAGTTCAACACCGTCATGTGAGTCATGGCGACGTGACACATATGAGGGAGACACACCACTAGGGCTACACAACACATACACACCAGGGCCATCTGACTCATCGCCTACACTGATGTGGCCAGGAAATACAGTGGAATGCACAGACACGACACCTATTCAGAGTCTGTGTTAACTAGCCCACAGGTGAAGTAAGCAAATGTCAGTCAGATGTGTGACCACAGACAACGCACATCCCAAAGTGAAGCACAGGTTTATTACACATTTTCAACATGTTGTTTCCACTACAGATGCAAGGTAATCCCACGTGGCAGTGGCCACACAGTCACCAAGTGTAGAGGAAATAAAGTCCAGGGGTGTGTGGCACATCACCTGCAGGGAAACGACTGCTTCCACCCTGGAAGTTGAATCATGGTGTCGGGGGATCACAGTTGACCAAACAACTCTGAAAGTACCCTGTGAAGGACAGACATGACACACAGTCAAAAGCACTGAAGAACAGGACAGAACTGCAATACTCATGCCCAATACATGTCACAAGATACCTACACAAAACCAAGTTAGCATGTCAACACTGTTGGGGAGTACAGACTACCTGTAAGGACACATCGCTTCACGCATCCAGTCAAGTAGCACATGGCCACACTCAAACAGCAACAGAGCACCACCAACACATATCATGCAAACTCAAATCATTGACATACCAACTCTGTATACTCACATTCAGCTGAAGAAGTTGGCGATGAGCTGTGTGCGGACATCACCCTCATCATCATCATCATCACTGGCATCGTGGCCCAGGCCAGGATCCTCCACAGGTGGCGGATGTTGGTCATCATCATCCAGGATGAGAGGCAACTCCTTCCGCACTGCCAGGTTGTGTAGCATGCAGCAGACGATGACAATCTTGCACACCTTTGCAGGGGCATATGGGAGGGCCCCTCCTGTCTTGTCCAGGCAGTGAAAGCGGCTCTTCAGGAGACCAAATGTCCGCTCGATCACTCTCCTAGTCCGACCATGTGCCTGATTGTAGCGCATCTGGGCTGGTGTCACAGGGTTCCTGAGGGGTGTCAGCAACCACGGCATGTTGGGGAATCCGGAGTCACCTACATACAGGCACATTAGCTGAGTTGGAAAAGAGGGTGGAATACAACATTGCAGAACACACACAATGGTACAAAGTCAGCACCCACTGACAAGCCAGGCACGCTGGTTCTGCATCTGTGACATCATCCTCGGGATGCGACTACTCCTCATGACGTAGGCATCGTGTGCAGAACTGGGGAAATGTGCACACACATGTGAGATGCTCATATCTGCAAGACATACCACCAGGGCATTGATAGAATGGTAATGTTTCCTGTTCCTGTATGCTTGCTCATGAGCCTGTGGTGGTACCAAAGCCACATGTGTCCCATCAATGGATCCAATGACATGTGGCATCCTCCCCAGGGCATAGAAGTCACTCTTCACGTCAGTGAGTTGTTGACGTTTAGGGAAATAGATGTAGTGGTTCAAGTATCTCAACATCGCCTCCAAAACATCGCGTAGCACACGGCTGAACATGGTCTGTGACATCCCACCTGCAGACGCCACAGTGTGTTGAAAGGTACCGGTGGCAAAGAAGTGTAGGGCTGCCATCACCTTCACCTTGGGGGTCAGCGCTGCAGGGTATGGCCGGCCAGGTTGCAAATGTGGGGCCAAGCGCACCGTCAATTCCTAAATAAGCGGCCTGTTGAAGCGGTACCGTCGGATGCAGTCACGTTCCACCATGGTTGCAAGATCAGGGAATGGTCTATGGACAGCTGGTGCCCTGCAGTGCATAGGTGAACAAAGAAAGATTGTCAGTCACCCCACATATGTGGCATTGACCATACTCAATATCACATGATACATCATTACGAGACACAAGTACTTGATGTGTGTGCCGTTCTATATGGACATATATGGCACCTACATGGCCAACATCTAACATCTCAGTTCAACATGTGTTGACAACAAGTTCCAGGTTGTGCTATGGGAAATAATTAGGCTGTGTCACAGTACCCATGTACTGCTGTCACGTTCCAAACACACACCACAGTGACAAGTGAGGACAGATGTGCCCCAGGCATCACAGCTCTTTGACCGGTAGATTCCCAGGGACCCTGTTTTGCCACATGGACACTGGCATGACATGGCGTATCATGTACATGTCAGCAAAACAACCATGACTCCCACAGGTAGTGGCCCCTGTTGCCTCTGCAGGACAGACATGGACATCTGTGACACACACACGCACAACATCAAAGTTGATGCACAAACAATGTGGATGTGGAGACTGTCTCCCATTGTGCACATTGAATCAGAGACATCTGAAACACAACATGCACACAGACTGTGGAGGGCCATCACAATTGTGGCAATGGGTCACCCTGTGACGTACATACCATCCCACATGGGACTCAGGGTGTATGTGACATAACACACACATACACAACCTGGAGATGTGACCATGCCACATGCTCTGAGATGAACAGTTGCACATCACAGTGGTCTTGTGCACAACACACAAAGGATTCTGTCCCCATGAACACGTGCACAGCCTGGGAGTGGCTGCCCCCAAGTGCCACCCAACAAACCACAGGTTGACCCCCATACACACAGGTAATGCAGCCTTACATGCCTTAAGGATACAGTGTGGACAGGCTGTGGTGTTGTAGGTGTGCCCCTGAGTCCCTGTCAAAGAAATTGTGGCTGGCATATGTTCACCAGTGACAACCAAGGTGACATATGCGAGTGACTTGTGCAGGGACGCGTCGTACAGCAATGGACTGATCGGTGCGCACGCATTGGCCATTGCATATGATGTGGACGGATGCGTGTCGTTTTCCGAAATACGCGTCGTACAGCAATGGACCGATCGGTGCGCACGCATTGGCCATTGCATATGATGTGGACGGATGCGTGTCGTTTCCCGCAATACGCGTCGTACAGCAATGGACCGATCGGTGCGCACGCATTGGCCATTGCATATGATGTGGACGGATGCGTGTCGTTTTCCGAAATACGCGTCGTACAGCAATGGACCGATCGGTGCGCACGCATTGGCCATTGCATATGATGTGGATGGATGCGTGTCGTTTCCCGCAATACGCGTCGTACAGCAATGGACCGATCGGTGCGCACGCATTGGCCATTGCATATGATGTGGACGGATGCGTGTCGTTTTCCGAAATACGCGTTGTACAGCAATGGACCGATCGGTGCGCACGCATTGGCTATTGCATATGATGTGGACGGATGCGTGTTGTTTTTCGAAATACGCGTCGTACAGCAATGGACCGATCAGTGCGCACGCATTGGCCATTGCATATGATGTGGACGGATGTGTGTTGTTTTTCGAAATACGCGTTGTACAGCAATGGACCGATCGGTGCGCACGCATTGGTCATTGCATATGATGTGGACGGATGCGTGTTGTTTTTCGAAATACGCGTCGTACAGCAATGGACCGATCGGTGCGCACGCATTGGCCATTGCATATGATGTGGACGGATGCGTGTCGTTTCCCGCAATACGCGTCGTACAGCAATGGACCGATCGGTGCGCACGCATTGGCCATTGCATATGATGTGGACGGATGCGTGTTGTTTTTCGAAATACGCGTTGTACAGCAATGGACCGATCGGTGCACACGCATTGGCTATGGACTGACATGGTAACGGACGCGTTTTCGAAGCCTTTACGAGTCGGATGCAGTGAATTCAGTTGGCCACCCACAACAATGTTGCAAATTCATGGGTGTCATGAAGTTGAACTTTTGAAGGATGCTGTGGGCGTGTATATTCCATGGATTGGCGAGATTCAGAAGATGCAAACGACTTGGACCTATCACTTTGGACACATAGGACAGTATCTGCCTCTGCAGCACACATATAATGCTGGCTGTTCCCCTGAGAGCTCACTTGCCTGCACTACATGCTCCAGGACGACATCTGCCACCACCACTGCTGCTGTCTCTGCATCCTCTGGCTACTGCAATGGCACGTACTGTGGAGAGAGCCCCAGCCTTCAGCACTGAGGAGAACCAGGCCCTGCTGGACAGCCTCCTTCCACAGTACAGCAAGCTGTATGGGAAACCAGGGGAGCAGGTGAGTGTGCTGTCCACTGCCTTACTAATTGTGCATGTTGTCTGACTAGCAAGACTTACAGTGTGTACACCAGTGGCTAGCATGCTCACTGAGTAGTTGTCACCCCCAAAGTGTGTAGTTACATGCACTGAACAGGTATAGTGCAGTAACAGTGCATTCCAACAAGGTTTTACTTCCCAGGCAATGATACCATTTAGTAACTGCTGGACAACTGTTCATAGCCATAGTTGCACTACCTGTGTACATCATATGCCCCTGTGATTGAGACATGTATATCCAACTGTGTGATGCACGGATATGTTGCATGTGTAGTAATGGCCTTTTCACTTTGTCATCCTCACAGGTTGATGCCCACCAGAAGCAGGACATCTGGCTGACCATCGTCCGGGCAGTAAGATCTGTGGGGGTCTACAGGCGCAGGATCCGCAACTGCCAGAAGAGACCTTCGTGGCTGGACCCGGAGGATCGCAAGGGTCCAGCTGAAGCTGTCGCCTCCTCGCAGGAGGGGCGGACACCGGACCCTGACCCCCCACATGCTCCGGATTCTGGCGGTGGTCTTCCCTGACCTGGATGGGCAGCTGAAGGCCAGACAGCAGCAAGGAGGGGGTAAGTGCTAGCCTGTTCTGTGTGCTATGACTAACATGC
Source organism: Calotriton arnoldi (assembly GCA_963921515.1). Classification (NCBI taxonomy): domain Eukaryota; kingdom Metazoa; phylum Chordata; class Amphibia; order Caudata; family Salamandridae; genus Calotriton; species Calotriton arnoldi. The sequence continues at coordinate 947,206 of CAWUFW010006938.1, forward strand.
TCTATGCACTCCTTTAGCCTGGTTCCACGTCCACAGTACAACTGTCTTGTCGTCCTGGACTCATGTCCCTCACTTGTGTCATGCCCCCTCCTCATCTGATACACAGGTGTGGCCCTTACAGTCTGTGACTTAGGTCACTTGGGTACTGTGTACTTGCAGTTACCTGTGGTTCATGTTGGGGACAGCATCAGTTACAGGAACTTTGTTGTGGGCTGCATGGGTGGTACAATTGCTCACACAATGCCTGTGATCTGACATGTACTCTGGGTATGGCTTCACAATGTGTTCCAATTGCTGCTCTGACTCACCACATGTCTGGGGTATGTGCCACACACCCATGCTGCAGCAGAGACCAAGGGGGAGCCTCAGAAGTATGTACATCATGTGTGTGACACATGCATAGCCACCTGCCTAGTGTTCAGGGCAATACCATGTTGCACATGGACCAGGACTGTAATGCCTACTCCGTACATCGAAGGCACTCTGTTCTCCCACTCCTGTGTGTCAGCATACATATTGGGCATTGTGAAGAGTGCACTCAGGTGTCTGCCTCTGTGTCACCGTGGTGTGGCCTTGCTTCTTGGACTCCTGGAGTGTTTAACAATTTGGGGTGGCCAGCCATCTGAGTTGTGACTATGGGATCTGCACATTGGTTAATGCATAGGTCTCTGATCCCTTGACTGTGCACAAAGGTGTATGAAACATTGAGGTGCAGGCAGCTTTGGTTCATTCTCATCAGACGGTGAAGTGCCCATGTGTATGGATTTGTGTTTGCAGTCACTCAAATGTCTCATTTGATTGACGTGGGATCATCTTAGTCCTCATGATGTGGGTGGCCAGGGGTGCACATGTGCACCTGTCAGCTACAGGGCTTGCATACCCAAAACTTCCATGATTGTGACACAGTGTAGACTGGTGTTGTGTGTGTGCACTGCCCCTGTGACAGGAGACAGTTATGACTGACTTGCCAGGCAGGCCTGTGCCATGACATTCAACTCGCAAAGGGTGATCCAGCAGTAGTGTGATATGTCCTGCAAGCACACCATTGTCGCATTGTCTATCAGGACATGAGGACATCATTGTGTCTGGTGATGGAAGCAAAACCCGCATATCGACAGAGACTCTGCCCGTCACTTTTCCTGACACATGTACTGAGTCAGTGGCAGGAGATGGCATGTGTTTGGAGTGACACATTTCCACATGTTCTCTTGGATGTCCAACAACTGTGTATGTGGTGCATGTGTGCACATATGATTAGTCGCATACAACAGGCACCAGACAGATGGGTGCATGGACAGGTAGGATATGTGTGGCATGAATGACTGTCAGGCAGACAATGGGCTTCTTCAAATCAGTGTCAGCACTTATTGCAATGTCTAGCAAATGATGGCAGGGCTTGCTCTGTGATGTGCTGTACTTACTGTGGCGTGTGTGGTCAGTACAGGTGACTAATGTTGCTCTGTTTATCCTTATTCTTTGCAGATACATCCACGGCCACAGGAGGAGACAGCTCCACGGACCAGGAGGAGCGGCAGAGCCAGACTGGGTCCACTGCAGGGGAGACCGAGGGACCCAGTGGCACGGAGGGTGAGGGGAGCCCCACTGAGGAGACCTCAGCTACGACCACCTCGGCTGGGGACCACAGCACTTCCAGTGAGGACTCCCTTGTGGAGGCGGGTGTCAGCAGACCAGAGACAAAATCAAGCAAGTCTGCCCCCGCCACCACCACCATCTCCACCCTCCCATCTGCTCCCATCCCACATGTCCGTGGAGGCTCCCGTGTAGGGGAGCGTGTCTCCTTCATGCCAGGCACCGCACCCCCTGCCTCTGTCTCCCCTGCTGCCCTGAGTGTGGAGTCTGTGGACTTGCTTAAACAGATCCATGTAGGGCAGACATCAATGCTGAGTGTCCTCCATGCACACACGGGTCTGTTGACACAACTGGTGTCATTCATGGAGGGCATGTCATCTGGCATGTCTGCCCTACATCGGACCAATCAGTCCATGGCCTCCTCACTGACGGCAGCAGTGTCCCTCCTGCAACAGTCCCTCACCCCTCCTACCTCTGCCCCATCCACAATCCCCAGCACCCAGCCTGTCCCAAGCACACACACACCAGCACAGGCACCCACCAGCACAGACACAAGCAGCACACAGACACACACGCCAAAATCCAGATGCACACGCATGCACAGTCAGGGGACTGATACCTCACTCACAGGGGATGGGGCCCAGGAACACACACACGCATCCACGAGCACTGCGCAGTCCTCAGCTACCTCTCCCTCCAAAACCCCCTCCCTTGCCTCACCTGCAACCCCTCCCTCCCAGAAGCTCTTCCTCTGTGAGCTTGGCCTCTTCCCCACGGATCCATCTGAGTCAACGCACAGGCGGAAGAGGCGACCACCACACACAGAGGGGAGTGCCCCTCACACCCGGACACCCTCCCCCAGGCACAGGCAGACTGAGGACCCCATTCGGAAGTCAACCCGGACCAGGAAGGCCAAGACCCCACCACCACCATCACGCAGCTCCACCACACAGTCTCTCTCCTCCATCCCCCAGGCCACCACTATACAGGTTCCCCCGCCACACCCTGCCCCAGGTTCCCCCACACACCCATACCGCATCCCCAAAATTCTTAGGCCCTCCCCCCCTACCACTTGCTCTTCCACCGCCAAGCCAGACGCTCAGCCTGTTTGTGCCACTGGTGTGGAGACCGTGTCCCCCCCTCTGTCCTGCCCACCTCATCTGCCCCCCCTTCCACTCCCTTGGAGTTATGCACTGCAGTGGAGTCCACAACAACCCTGTCTGACTTGGGCACTGCAGTGGGGACCCAGTCCACTCGATCTGACCAGCCCACTGCAGTGGTGCCAGCACCCACACCATCTGACTTGTGCCCTATAGTGGTGCCGGCCCCCACTGAGTCAGACACCTCCACTGCAGTTGCCGGTGACACTCCTGCACCCACCCCCTTCACTGCCTCCTTCTGGCATCCCCTGATCCTGTCCCTGCGGTGCCTGGCCTGCCCCTTGTATGCCCCTCCGAGGGGATGTCCCCTGTCCGTACCAGTGCAGGCAAGCAATGGGTGACAAGTTGTCACATATCACCCTGTTCGGACTGTGTATATGGACTGGCCATTGGCCTTAGTTTCTTTTGGACTTCTAATTTTTCTTTAAAATTTGCTGAATAAAGCCTCTTTTTGTTTACTAGTGGTTTTTCTTTTGATGTACATGATGTAGATGAGTATCATCATGCATTTGCTGTTGTAATAGTGTTCAGATCAGGTAAATGAAGTGTTGCTGTGATGGACTCCATGTGGTCCATGGGATATGTGTCCTAATCTAGTCTGGATCCATAGCATCCTTTGCTGCAGTCTGAGGGTGTAATGTTCTGCATTTGACACAGGGATGTACGTTTTGCATTTGTAAATTGACATCTGTGGCTTACACTGATGCACATCTGGTGGGCTTACCACTGTTCAATGTTTCTATTTCCCTGACTGTGTGCCCATTTCCACTGGACATGCAGTTTAGCACATCAATGTTGAAGGACTCATCTGTGTGTACAGTGCAACTTGCTTGACACGTGTTTTGGGTATATGCAGATGACTGACGTTACACTCCCGTACCCAGGCTGATGTGAGCAGAGCCTTCAGTGTGTTGTGATTGTTGACTCACTGACCGAGTGTTTTGCTGACATGTTTGAGTGGTGCACAGACAAGGTTTGGCACAGCGGACCTTCCACAGGAGTGGAGTGCCCTCATGGCAGTGTGTAATCCCGTGACATTGCCTGGTCCCGTGTTGTGTGTTGTGTAAGCATGTCTGTGTGTGTTCCCTTCCCTTTTCCTACACCGGCTGTGTCCCTACGGATGTTCCTGTTTGTGATGCTTGCTGAGTTGTCCTGTGTTCATCCAGCATCTTGTACCTGGTTTCTCCGTGATGTGGGTGCATGGCAAACTAATGTTCATCAGGTTGTCATCCCTAGTTGTCTTTGTTGTCAGGGCTGGGGATGTGGGCCAACACAGATGGGACACAGTCAGGATTCCCCTTGGCACTTGTTGGTTACACAAGTCATGTAATTTACAGTTTGTGGTAGCTTTCAGTGATTGTGACACGTTGTGTGTGTGACTGCTGCCACTCTTCAGGGTCAGAGCTGCAATGTTGGAAGTTGTTTACGTGTGTTCTTTGTGGGTGACCTTGGCTTCTTCATTGGTGTGTGACTGTGGCCGGGATCCCATTGATTGGGGTGGATTTCACATCATGCCCATGTACGGCGTACTGTGCAGTGTGTCAGACATTCACGAGTCTTGTTGACTGGCCAGGTGTGATGGGTTTCTGCACCTTAGTTCCCACAACCACCCCTGGGATTGTCATGGGTGCATGTGCAATGTCACCTGTCCATGTAAGCTTCACTGCTGCACATTGGTGGAGATCAAGGTGTGTGGTGTTGAGTGTGTGCAAATGTGAGTTGTTGCTCGGCTAGACCCCTACCTCCATATTGGCCTTGGCTGACAGGCCGTGCTGATTGATTTGTACTTGTGTAGGTGTGATGGTAGTTTGTTGCTCAGGAGACATGGCTGTGGTTCACAGTGTGAACAACATCTACCTTTGTCATCACGGTGGGATTGTCATGCAGGCTAGTGTCACCACAATGTGGGGTCCCTGGGGGTAGTGCTGTGGTGGGTCTGTGTCTTGCTGTGTTAGTTGCTGTTCCTACAAGCTTGTGTGACATGTGTAATTTGGGCTCCCTCTCATCTCACAATGCCTGATTGCCCACATAGGGGAATCCGATCCATGAGTTACTTTTGTATGGCACTGTATACACATCTGTGTAATTGGAATTCAGGCCTCCTCATGTGTTGTGTGGTTGCCTGGGGACACTGGCACACCCCCATCACCTGTTGTGTTTGATATGCAGTGTGAGGCTGCCTGTTTGTGTTTGTGCATCTGCACCACTGCATTGGCATATCTTTGGTGTGCCATTGCCTGTATGTTGTTTGGAGGATTTCCCATGCTGTCCCTGGGACTCCTAGGTCATCAGTCAGCAGAATAATCATGGTTCGTATGTCCCATTGCTGCCATGGTATGGTATTTGTTCACCTCACATCTACAGTCTCCCCAGGATATCTACATTTGTGTGTCCATTAGTGCAGATATGTGGGTCTGCATTATGATGGTCACTTCTGGCATTGTGTAATTGATAAATGGAGACGATGTCAGTCCCCATGGGTGATGTTTGTCTGCACATGGCCAAAGGTATGTTTTATTTGCACTGCACTGTTTGCCTCACCCAATCTATGTTGCTATGGGACACAACCACTTCTTTGCCACTGATGTGTTTGTTGTTCTGTGACCAGGAATCATCCATGCTGTTTGGCAGTTGCAGCTTTTTCCATGACAACACTTACCTTTTGGTCACTGTGATGATGGGGGTTTGGACCCCATTGCCACAATGTTCAAAATGTGCTTCAGCTATGGACCCCACACTTACCTTTTGGTCACTGTGATGATGGGGGTTTGGACCCCATTGCCACAATGTTCAAAATGTGCTTCAGCTATGGACCCCACACTTACCTTTTGGTCACTGTGATGATGGGGGTTTGGACCCCATTGCCACAATGTTCAAAATGTGCTTCAGCTATGGACCCCACACTTACCTTTTGGTCACTGTGATGATGGGGGTTTAGACCCCATTGCCACAATGTTCAAAATGTGCTTCAGCTATGGACCCCACACTTACCTTTTGGTCACTGTGATGATGGGGGTTTGGACCCCATTGCCACAATGTTCAAAATGTGCTTCAGCTATGGACCCCACACTTACCTTTTGGTCACTGTGATGATGGGGGTTTAGACCCCATTGCCACAGTGGTCATGGTCTGCTTGCATTGTGAAGGCCACACACATTTTTGTGTGACACATGTGATAGGGGGTCACATTGTATGTTCAATGTCATGTTCAGTGTTGTAGGCATTTGACACAGACTACACACTCTTGTCATGATGTTGGGGGGATGTCTTTTGCTGACATTCCTTATGTTGGAGTATGCTGGATGTGTCATGCATTACACGTCCTATGAGTGGGGATGGTAGTTGTGACAGGCATCCAGCCCCCCTGAGTAGGGCTGGTGGTAGTGGTAGGCATCCAGCCCCCCATGAGTAGGGGTGGTGGTAGTGGTAGGCATCCAGCACCCATGAGTAGGGGTGGTGGTAGTGGTAGGCATCCAGCCCCCCATGAGTAGGGGTGGTGTTAGTGGTAGGCATCCAGCACCCCCTGAGTAGGGGTGGTGGTGGTGGTAGGTATCCAGGACCCCATGAGTAGGGGTGGTGGTAGTGGTAGGCATCAATTCCCCTATGTGTGGGGATGGTAGTAGTGACAGGCATCCAGCACCCCTTGAGTAGGGGTGGTGGTAGTGGTAGGCATCCAGCACCCATGAGTAGGGGTGGTGGTAGTGGTAGGCATCCAGCCCCCCATGAGTAGGGGTGGTGGTAGTGGTAGGCATCCAGCACCCCCTGAGTAGGGGTGGTGGTGGTGGTAGGTATCCAGGACCCCATGAGTAGGGGTGGTGGTAGTGGTAGGTATCCAGGACCCCATGAGTAGGGGTGGTGGTAGTGGTAGGCATCAATTCCCCTATGTGTGGGGATGGTAGTAGTGACAGGCATCCAGCACCCCATGAGTGGGGTGGTGGTAGTGGTAGGCTTCCAGCCCCCCATGAGTAGGGGTGGTGGTAGTGGTAGGCATCCAGCACCCATGAGTAGGGGTGGTGGTAGTGGTAGGCATCCAGCCCCCCATGAGTAGGGGTGGTGGTAGTGGTAGGCATCCAGCACCCCCTGAGTAGGGGTGGTGGTGGTGGTAGGTATCCAGGACCCCATGAGTAGGGGTGGTGGTAGGCATCCAGCACCCATGAGTAGGGGTGGTGGTAGTGGTAGGCATCCAGCCCCCCATGAGTAGGGGTGGTGGTAGTGGTAGGCATCCAGCACCCCTGAGTAGGGGTGGTGGTGGTGGTAGGTATCCAGGACCCCATGAGTAGGGGTGGTGGTAGTGGTAGGCATCAATTCCCCTATGTGTGGGGATGGTAGTAGTGACAGGCATCCAGCACCCCATGAGTAGGGGTGGTGGTAGTGGTAGGCTTCCAGCCCCCCATGAGTAGGGGTGGTGGTAGTGGTAGGCATCCAGCACCCATGAGTAGGGGTGGTGGTAGTGGTAGGCATCCAGCCCCCCATGAGTAGGGGTGGTGGTAGTGGTAGGCATCCAGCACCCCCTGAGTAGGGGTGGTGTTGGTGGTAGGTATCCAGGACCCCATGAGTAGGGGTGGTGGTAGTGGTAGGCATCAATTCCCCTCTGTGTGGGGATGGTAGTAGTGACAGGCATCCAGCACCCCATGAGTAGGGGTGGTGGTAGTGTTAGGCATCCAGCACCCATGAGTAGGGGTGGTGGTAGTGGTAGTCATCCAGCCCCCCATGAGTAGGGGTGGTGGTAGTGGTAGGCATCCAGCCCCCCCTGAGTAGGGGTGGTGGTGGTGGTAGGCATCAATTCCCCTATGTGTGGGGATGGTAGTAGTGACAGGCATCCAGCACCCCATGAGTAGGGGTGGTGGTAGTGGTAGGCATCCAGCCCCCCATGAGTAGGGGTGGTGGTAGTGGTAGGCATCCAGCACCCATGAGTAGGGGTGGTGGTAGTGGTAGGCATCCAGCCCCCCATGAGTAGGGGTGGTGTTAGTGGTAGGCATCCAGCACCCCCTGAGTAGGGGTGGTGGTGGTGGTAGGTATCCAGGACCCCATGAGTAGGGGTGGTGGTAGTGGTAGGCATCAATTCCCCTATGTGTGGGGATGGTAGTAGTGACAGGCATCCAGCACCCCATGAGTAGGGGTGGTGGTAGTGGTAGGCATCCAGCACCCATGAGTAGGGGTGGTGGTAGTGGTAGGCATCCAGCCCCCCATGAGTAGGGGTGGTGGTAGTGGTAGGCATCCAGTACCCCCTGAGTAGGGGTGGTGGTGGTGGTAGGTATCCAGGACCCCATGAGTAGGGGTGGTGGTAGTGGTAGGCATCCAGCACCCATGAGTAGGGGTGGTGGTAGTGGTAGGTATCCAGGACCCCATGAGTAGGGGTGGTGGTTGTGGTAGGCATCCAGGCCCCTATGGGTGTGTATGGCATTGGTGATAGCCATCCCGCCCCTATGGTTCTGCTGTTGCTAGTGTACGTCATTTCTGCATCCCTATGTGTGTGTGACATATGTCGGGTACGTGTCGTTTGTTTGTGTAGTGGGTGTTTGACTTACCGTCTGCGCCGTACGCGTCCGTACAGGTTCCGGTAATAGATGTAGAGTATTGGTAGGACCTGCGCGATGGGATTCATGGTTGGTTCGTCTAGTTCGGGTTTCTCGTGGCTTCGACTCATACTCGTAGCTGGCTTGTTCGTCTCGTAGCCGTGGATCGTCTTGTGGCGCGAATCGGAGCTTATGTGCGGCTCTCCCGGATGCTCTGACGTGCCGGACGTAGCGACCAGTTCGGCGCGTACGGATTGCGCATCGTACTAGTCCGGCCGGAAGGTGCTGTGTATTTACTTCCGTGCGACTCGAATCGGCGTTTCAGGATCCAGCTCGGTCGAGGAACTGGAGATGGAATGGGTACGTACGGCTCGTTCGGAATTTTAGCAGTAATGCACATCGTACTTGCTCGCTCGGACAACTGTTCGAATCGTTCGGGAAAACCGCGTTCGGGACGTAATTTTTCCAAACGAATCGTATTCGGTGCGCTTCCGGCCGGGATCGGAATCGACCCCTAATTGTTCACATCTTCCTAATTGGCGGAATAATGTTTCTGAAACTTTTGCATTGAAAATATCCAAAATAAACTCGTTAATTTGTGTATACATCTTCCCAATAGGCCAAATGATGTTTTCAAAACTTTGGCATCAAAAATATCAGATATGAATTTGGTAATTCGTAAGGCAACCTACATTTGAATTCCAAATGGGCATCATTGCAATGTGTCCATCCTTTATTGCACTTTAAATACACAGTCTAGTGTCCAGATGTTGTAGTAGGTCCATCATGGAAAATAATAGCACTTCTTTAAAAGTTCTTCCCGAAATTGATACTTGACTTGCCACAAAATTTTTAATTTTGGTTTCCAATTCCATTTGCTCTACAACGTTGTAGCATTAAAATGACATATTTGCCAAATCTTTCTATATATAATGTTGACAACATTTCTGATTTACAATGAGAACATTTCATATCTTGATTAGCTGTTTTACTAATTTGTTGAAAGACACTGATTTGCAATTTGGTATCGTCAAGTATATGAATCGTTCAGTGTCTATTTCAATGGTAGAAGAAAATGAACACTCTTCACATTTATGATCCTATCTGTAACTTAGTCCAAATACATTTTCAATTTCTATTCCTTCATCTTCCAATACTCCAAGCATAAACATAAGAAATTCTTGTGCATCTTGTTGTATATTCAATGTAAATTTCAATGAACCAGTACATATATCCAAAAGATGGCGAATGCCAGAAGCAGTATGGATTTTACTTCAATCAGTTACCAACTTTTGAAAAATATAATGTAGTAAAGAACAGAATCTTTTTTCTCGATTTTACATAATTTCATGATTAAGATCTTCTAGATAAAACACAACATTCACAATTACATTAGCATAGCAGTTGATACCTGAACTATTTTCTAACTGGTATTCTACAATATCATCAACAGTGTCCATTTTCATTTTCTTTGCAGCTTCATGATTCTCTTGAATTGTTTTCTTTTTTGAATCTCAGTAGAATGTTTGTCATATTTCCGTTTTGTACACACTACACGTTTCTCATATACGAGATATTCACCTAAGTTAGGAGCATACAGTCTTCTTAACCGATTGTACTCTCTTACACAATTTGCATCAGCACTAATCTTTTTCTCATCAAATACAAACCAGATAATGTTCTTACTCGAGACAATGCAACATATGCCATGCCTTCTTTAAACACTGTACTTCCAATATTTACCAAAGCACTGTCTACACTTAAACCTTGAGATTTATGAATGGTTACTGCATATGCTAAAGGAAGAGGAAACTGTTTTCTACAAACATACAAGTCTTTTACAAGCAAAAAACCAACAGCACAACGTCTAGTCTGTTTTACCTCTTCAATCTGATCAAATTTAATCTTCAAAAATTCAATTCCATCTCTGTTCTGAAAATTTACAAAATCAACAACTTTTCCCATTGCTCCATTTACTAAACCTTCTTCTACATTCAAATTACGCCGGAAAATTACCCGACAGTTTACACATACATATAAAGTCTTTTCTAAACCTGCAGTCTTAGACACAGACTTTTCCAAAGAATCCAATTTTGACTGTAATTTCTCTGAGAGAAGAATAGTAACTCCTTCGTGTTCCATTTTATCAATAGCTTCCATTTTCACTATTGGTTGTTTTTCCAATTTCAAAAGTTCTTGATTGAATGTAGAACACTCTTGCAGTATAGGCATTAGACAAACTATAGACTTCTTTTCTCCAATTTTTTTGTACATTATTTCAGGTGCTATGTTTTCATTTGCAAACAAGTTAATTAGTAGCCGACTTTGTAAAGCTTCTTTACCATGTTTTGTCAAAACACCAATTCTTATATCTTGAAGAATCTTTCCATAATGTTCAGCACTTGCTTGTTGCATATTCTTAATAAGTTCTTTATATTCAAAATGAGACCAAATGTTCACATTTCCAATACTTCCCAAAGATTTCCTAGTGTCCTCATGGACAAGTGTTTTAAAAACCAGTTGCCCTTTCACAGGAGTAAGTTGTAGTAGATCGCCAAATACAATTACATGTTTTCCTCCAAACAGAAAATCATAATCTGTTTTTAAAATCTGTAGCATTCTTTTTTTTTTTTTTATATTTTTATTTTGTTTTGACAATAAAATAACATATAGAACATAATATGAATACTTGACACAATAGGTTGTAGAGCAATTTCAGCCGGCCATTGTTCATAATGAATATCCACTACAGGGCTACACAGTGAGGGACATGAAAGATCCAATTGTATACAAATCATGACATCAAAATTACACATTTCCTGTTCAACGCCAAGTGGGTCATAATATACCGCATTCAGGGTGCTTCCCTCAGCCTCCCGGACAATGAACCCTCACTCTCTGATTCCCCATCCAACTCTAAGCCATAATATTTCATCCATGGTGTCCATATTTTCTTAAATTTCCGTGGGCAGCCCCTAGCTTTGTATGTCACCTGTTCTGCAACCATGTATAGGTCCAAACATGTCCTCCATTCCTTTAGTGTGGGTATTTGTTGCACACCCCAATATTTCGCAATGTCACGCTTGGCCACCACTAGTCCCAGGTTAGCTAGTAGTAATTTTCGTCGTGGGATATCTACCTCTGTGGAAATACCCAAAAGAAGGAACTTCGGCTCCATTTCTATCTGGACCTCAAGTATGCTATTAAGCTCATCCACGATCTTTCCCCAGTATTCCTGGATTTCCCTACACTCCCATAGGGTATGTATGAAAGTCCCATCCATCCCATGACATCTAAGGCATTTCGGACTATCCGCCCTCCCTATTTTGTGAAGTCGGGCTCTGTCAAAATATGTTCTATGTAAAATTTTATATTGAATGAGGCGTAATCGAAGCTTGATTGCCACCTCCCGTGGGTGCATGAGAGCGGCCTCCCAGTCTATGTCTTCCAATGTTCCGGTAGTCCCCTCCCATTTGGTTCGAAGTGGACCAAGCTTATCCAGCATATTATTGAGTAAGGTTTTATATGTGTAGGAAACAGCTTTAGCCTGAATCTCTTCTTGCAGTAGGCGTCCCTCTAGTGGGGCATTCTCTGGTAATGTCTCCCCCTCTAATCCCTCCGCCATCCATGCATGTTTTAAACGAAGATATGCATAAATTTGTGTAGCATGAAGTTGGTATCTGTCTTTAAGTGTCTCAAACGAGGCCAACACCCCCCTTTCTAGAAGGTCCCCAATCTTGGAAATGCCAATTAGGTCCCATTTTTTAAAACCTCTAAGCTTCCCTATTTCGGACAGTCTATTCCCTTCCCATAGCGGGGTCTCCCTGGTGCATTTCTTGTCCCATTGCATTTGCCTCTCACCGTGTTTCCAAGCCTCCAATGTCCTCCGGGTTGCCTGAAGTAGTTGGCTACTGCCCTTCCCACCATATATATAATGGAGATATGTACGATTTCTAAATTGTAGTCGTTCCAGCCTATATGTCGAATGATTCCCTTGTATATGGATCCACTCGTTAATAACAATAAGGTGGGATGCCCTGTAGTATGCCCTGATGTCTGGGAGGGCCAGACCACCATTATATGCACTTCTTTGCAAGGTTTGGAGTGCCACTGGTGGGTAGGCCCCGTCCCATAGAAGCAAGCGTACCTCACTATCTATTTGATTGAACAATGTGTCTGGGATTTTATGATAAATATTTTGCAGCACATAGAGCAGCTGGGGAATAGTTAGGGGGAGTTTGCGCAACCTCTTAACGTCCTCTTGAAAATTGAGGATAACTCTCTTAACATTATGTGCCAGGCTCTCAGCAACATCAGTGGTAATATAAAGGCCAAGATATGTGAAGTCTTCCGTTGACCAACGTAGACAGTCAGGGAACCCCTGTGGTTCCACCGCCCCCCCAATTGGGTATAGTGTAGATTTACTCCAATTGATTTTATATCCCGCATGTTTCCCGTATACCTCAAAAATCTGCAAGATTTGGGGGAGGGTCACACTAGGGTCGGTCACATACAATAATATATCATCTGCATATAAAGATATGCGTTCCTCCTTGAGCATTTTGGCATCGTCTACGAACCCACCTAATCCGGGGGTAGTTCTAATAACACAGGCAAGGGGTTCCAAAATAAGGGCAAAAAGTAATGGGGAAAGGGGACATCCCTGTCTAGTTCCCCGTTGTATTGGCCAAGGTTCAGAGAGAGCCCCATTGACCCGGGCCCTAGCCACGGGTTTCGTATAAAGCAGCGCTACCCAATCTCGGAAACTTGGCCCGAATCCGAATTTCTCCAGAACATACCTCATAAAGGGCCAATGAATGGTGTCAAACGCTTTTTCAGCGTCTAGGGATAGCAGTAAGTGTGCCGTTTCCCGATCTCGAGCGGCATCCATCCAGTTGGCCACCGTGCGTAGATTGTAACGAGTGGCACGCTTCGGCATAAAGCCAGATTGAGCGGCCTGAACCAGTGATGTAATCACCCTTATGAGGCGTGTAGCAAGGATGGTGGCTAGGATTTTAGTTTCAATCTGTTGCATTCTTAAATGTACAAAGGCAAGTATTAAGTTTGAGACCATGCTCACCTCATCAATGATTAGAAGTTTCATTTTCTTCAGCACTCTTGAAACTTCATATCAAGCTTCTCCAGATAGCTTGTGATATTCCAATTTATTTTCATGTTCAACTGGTAGCATGAGTATTCAATGTAAAGTAATCCCTTTAATGTTGTGTGCTCCTAATCCAGTTGGAGCTGTTACAACACGAGATGAATGTGATTCAGTAGTTATTTGTAGATAACTGGTCAAAACTTTAATTAAGAAACTTTTCCCTGTTCCAGCTTGACCACTGATGTACATTCGAATAGGTTTAAATGATGTACATTGGCATTCTTTTTTTTCATGCAGCAAACGATGCTGTATCTGTTGTGTCACTTGCTGATATATTTATTTTAGTTCAATATTTAGTTCTTCTTCCAAGTTTCCCAACTCAATATCCAGTTGTGCTTGTTGCATTGTCGTTTCTACTTCATTCATGGCTAGTGCTGCTTCATTTTCAATAATTGGTTGTCCTAGTGGATCTTGACGTAGTCGAGCAGAACTTTGACTATCTTGAGAACTGTCTCTAGCTATTTCAGCTGCAATAGTAGTCTCTTGTTCAATCACTTCATTTAGAATTTGTAGATAAGTAGGGAAAACTCTGCATTGAATGTTATCTTTATATGCATTAAAAGAATATTCATAGCAGTCAAAATCTCCAAGTAATTCCATTTCACTACGCCAAGGCTTGAAGAGTTGCAGAAGTGCTAAATAGAAAAATTCCCTTTTATCTGCAGTTTCGCAACTGAGTTTTCTGTGGTTAATAAGATTTCCTTTGGCATGTTTTACCAAACATCCATCACATCCAATTACTGCATATTTTTCTTCATTTATATTTTCTGTAACATTTCTCTTAAAGCTGTAATGTTGCAGTACTTCATAGAGACATAGGTTTTCCAGATGTGGACTACTTTTGGGATAGTACGTATCCAACATATTAGTTTTAACAATATCTGTACTTTCTGGTTCATTCAATGCTAAGTATTCAATTTCTTGTAGAGATTTCAATACTCTATTTCGTGTGGCGGCAAGACCTAGACTTACCCAAATGATTCCTCTTGACTTTGAATATAGACTGGCAGAGCTCAACCGATCCGAACATTCATAGGATCCAATCTCTCGATGGGAAAGCATTTTCAAACTAAAGCTGTGCAATTTGTTACTATGGGGCATATGTATCAAGCTATTTTGAGGTCGCAAACACTGCGATTCGCAAAAAAACAGTGTTTGCGATCGCAAAATAGCTTTTTCCTATGTACAACATAGATTCGCAGTGCAAAATAGGTAATCGCAAAAATTGCGAATACCTATTTTGCGAGCCCCAAAAATAGCGAATCAATTTTGCGAATTCGCATTTACCGACTCGCTATTTGCGATATTCGCAAATAAAGTAATCGCAATTTGTGGATTCGCAAAGAGATGTATGAAAAATTCACAAATTGCGAATAGGCGAAATTCGCAATTTTGCACATGCATTTTACACCAACTCAAAGCAGGTGGTAACCAGGTGCAACCTATTTAAACAAGCCCACAATGCAACAGGGACTTCCACAATGGCAGCGCTGTATGTGATAGCCAGGAGGATGCAGACTGAGGAGGAGATCCATGAGAAGTATAGGCTGGACTCAGCTACCATTATGGACTTGATTGCTGAGCTAAAACCCTTGCTTGAACACCCAACCCGCAGGACCCAAACCATTTCAACCCATGTGCAGGTCCTGTGTTCACTGCACTTACTGGCATCAGGGAGTTTCCAGGGGGCGATAGCAGCAGCAGGAGGGGTCTCCCAGAGTTGCCTGTCGCGCTTCTTCCATGCATTCTTGGATGCAATGGTACAGAGGCTACCTCATAACATCCAATTCCCCACCACACAACATGCATTACAGCAAACAAAACAGGACTACTACCAGATTGCCCAATTTCCCCATGTCATTGGCTGTATAGATGGAACCCATGTAGCCCTCTCACCCATCAGACAATGAGTATGTATTCAGGAACCGTAAATCTTATCATTCCCTCAACATACAGGTCATCTGCAATGCTAAATACATCATCACCGATATTGTTGCAAAATACCCTGGCAGTACACACGACTCCTTTATTTTTAGACATAGTGGGATATACAGACGTCTCACTGCTGGCGATTTTGGCGAGGGCTACCTGCTAGGTAAATGCATGTCTAACACTGTAACATACAGTTAAGGTCTGATGTGAGAGGACAATGATTAACCTTATGTCTTTCATCCTGTAGGAGACAGCGCATATGCTGTGCGAGATTTCATCCTAACACCGTACCTCAATCCAGCCAATCCTCGGGAATGAAGATATAATCGCGCACCCAAATCTACGCGCTGTGTAATTGAGCCGACATTTGGGATACTAAAGAGCCGGTTCAGATGCCTGCATAAAAGTGGAGGGGCAATACAATACAGCCCAGAGACCTGCTGGAAGATTGTGGCTACTTGTGCCATGCTCCACAACATGCAAAAGAAACAATTGATGGACGGAATGCTGGACAATGCGAACATTCACCCCCAGTCACAAGGATCTGGGTTAAATCCATCATTCTTTTGCTCACCACACCACCCCAGTTTGGACCCAGCCATATGCAAATCAGTCTTGACCCTGTTCCTTGTGGGAACAGTCCAGCCCGAACTGCCAAGCCAGGTCCTCCCTGGACCAGAAACAAGTATCCTGGGACCGGTTTTCAGGGCATCACCCTTCATCAGCCAGGCTAGCTTGAATCCAGTGGTGTAGTGAGCACGGGACCCACGTCTGGGCATACCCTTCCCACTTAGGGCGACAAATGCAAAAGAAACAATTGCTGGACAACTAAAAAAGGCATTCCAGTTGAACTTACTGATACAAAATCATCTGAGGATGAGGGCCCAGGTCCACGGTGCAGACCAGCTGGTGGTGTAGGGGCAGCTGCGGGCCGACAGAGACGTGATGAGATAACACGAAACTATTTCTAGGTGAGTAATGATGACACAATGCAAAAGCTGATTTGTGCATGACTGTGTTTTATTTTTCCTTCAGCTGCAGGTAAATATCAGTCACACAGCCTAAACCCACACTTCATGTGTGTCACAATCTGTTGCACATGTTATGTCCACAGTGCATGGATGAAGGCCAAACAAAAGTCCACATGCAGTGGGTTACATCACCCATTGGCATTCTGCTGTGGTGACAGTCTATTTTTTACGTGCACGTCCTGCTGTCGCACGCTCAGGGTGCTGGCTACTCTCCCTTGAGGCATCCGGTGTTGTTCCCTGCCTCACACTGCGCCGTCTGTGTTCAGCAATTGGTGGGGTGATGCTGCTTCTGCTTGAGAGCTCCTCACTGTCCCCTGAGCCCAGGAGTCCTGTGCCACCTATGGTAGCTGTCTGCAGCTGTTCTACCACGTTAGTCACCTGCACCAACCCTTTGGCCACATCCTGGCTGCAGTGCGCCATTTCAACCTGCATGCTAACTGAGCAGCGTGACAGCAGGGAAGTGGCATTCCACAGGTAGTTGACCGCCTTGCTATATGTGTCCAGACGGCTGTGGAGACGTTGTCTCCCCCTGCGTCTGGCTGCCTGGTCTCTCTTCATGGTGGCACACAGTTCTTTAATTGCGCCCGTAATTTCTCTGATGCCCTCCTTCGTGTCACTCAGGTTATGGTTGACAGACACCAGCTGCCTGTGTATTGACTTCATTGATTTGGTTTGCAGACGTTGTACCCTAACCATGGTGCCTTCCAGTCCGGCAAACACCGTCGGATCCTCTACAGCAGCTGCGCTGGTGGTTGCCCTTGGCCTGCATCTCCTGCATGTTTCTTCCCTACGGTGCACAGGGGGCTGATCGTGGACCTGTTGTGCATGCTGTTCCTGGTCTGGCTGGGCCTCATCCCCTATGGACTCTGGTTCTCCCTCTAAAAGTGGAAGTGGAGGCACAATTTGACGATGTCTCCGTGGGACAGGTGTTGGCAGTGTCATCTGCTCCGTGTCCTCTTGCCCTGCCTGGTCCTCTGTGTGTGCTGCCTCATCAGCTCCTGAACTGTCATCCTGTGTTTCAGTGTGAACTGTAAATGAAAAGGCACATTTTAATTGTGTGTTCTGCTTCACATTGTTCACTGAATAAAGTTTTCTGGATTTGTGTTGGCTAAGTACTTTCTAGCGTTTTTTGCCTTTACTAATTTATTTCTGCTGATTCTGCATTGCTGTGTCTCATTGCAATACTGTATAATGCGTGTGACTACATCTCCCATGATACATTGCTGGGTGTGCTGGAAAAAGTGGAATGGAGTTGCATTGTTACTTTGTAGTTGGTGCATTCTTGAGTGTGTGATTGAGATGGTAATGTGTCAGGGCTGATTTGGCATGCATCTTACCTTGTCCGGTGTTGGGAGGGTCGGAGCTGTCAATGTCAGCCACACCACTGATGCTCTCAGGCTGTAGGGTGGACTCCACCAACTCCTCAAGGGCCGCAGATTCTATCTCAGTGGATGATCCACCGCCAGTCTTCTTTGCCTCTGCAAGCCTGGTTGCCACCTTGTCCTTGGACCTGGAGCGCATATCGTCCCAGCGCTTGCGGAGGTCAGATACAGTGCGCAGGGTCACACCGATGGCATTGACCTTTGCCTGGACGTCCAGCCATATTTTTCTTTTTCATGATTCTGGCACATGAAGGGATTTTTTCCCAAAAAGCAACTCATGGCTGAGGACCATTTCTTCAATAAGGACCTCCTGCTCCCTCTCACTGAACTTGTGCTTCCTTTTCCTCCCTGCCTCCTCCTTATCCTTCTCTTTCTCCTGGGGATCCATTTGAATTTGGTGGTGTGGCAGTCCAAAGTGGTTTGCTTCTCCTCCCAGCCTCTCACACAGCCTCAGGCAATCAGGAACAGCATGGGCAGTCACACTTCCTGGGTGTGATGTCATCAAGCTACGCCTGAATTGCATATTCGCTAAATTTGCGATTCCTTATTTACGAATTCGCAAATAAGGAATCGCTAATGCCGAGTTCGCAAACGTATTCTGCGAATTTTTAGGATTCTCTAAAATTTTGCGAATTTTTATTTACATCGCATTTTGCGTTTCTCAAATTGCGATTCGCAAATAATCGCATTTTGAGAATCTCATACATATGCCCCTAAGACTCTTCTCTTGTGAAATTTCTTCCCACATTTCTTTCAACTCTGTCTTTTCAGATTTGGTTATATATGACGTAAACTAGCGAGCAACAGCAATTGAATTATCTGCAACATACTGGATATCCATGTTTGTATTCCACATTGTCAAAATCACTGGATTGTAGTCATTAATATACTTTGAATCTTCAGTTCTTTTTATGTTGTAAGTATTCTTCGGAGATTTTCGAGATATAGTATGTCTAACTGCTGACATGAAACTGTTGACTCTTCCTTTTGAAATTACTGGACGTGGGAATCCAAAACGACATTTTGTATAAAATTTTCCCTTTGACATGTATTTCCGTCGACAATATTTTCCACATCGATGACTTTGAAAAAAATGTAAAACTTGTTGTCTTAAGCTGTTTTCTCCTCCTTTTTTTGGAATGGTACAGGTAACATAGTCTTCAATGAAAGACAAAACAGTTTCATCAGAATCGGTTCCAAATTTAGGTGCATTCTTGATCCATAATAGCATGTGTATATAAGGAGCACCTCTGGCTTGGTACTCCTTTCTCCAAAAGAAATCAGTAACTTCTCCAAGAGGTGGATTATTTTTATTGCAGATAAAATACATCATAGCTTGAAACCTATGATTAAAATATCTGCACACATTCACAGGATCCAAGGAACACAATTCTCCAGCTGTCTTCAATTCAATGTTTTTTACATTTGAATTTGCTTGTCGTAGAAATTCAAGTAAATCGTCCTAAGCATATTCAGCACAGCTAAGTGTTAGAAACCACGTAGGGGTACCTAAGTTTCTTAGCATACATTTAAGTTCGCCGTGACGACGATACCAATACTCATTAGTACCACTTTGACACGCCATCAAATTAATTAACTGAGATTCTAAATGATCGTCTCTTTGTTGAACTTTGTCCATAAATTCCTTTGCAGAAATATGTGTAAGATGAACTCCTGTTTTTAATATGTGGTTCACTGCATATGAAAGTCCAGACAAGTCACTTTCAAATAGAAAATGAAATATATATGGAATGCACTGTCGAAATCTTGAATCTTCTGAGTACAATCTTGTCGAGCGGTATTCTGAAGCTTGAATCTGTACTGCTCATTCATCATATCGTCCACCTTCTCCGGTGGGGAACAGCTGTGGAAAACGAGCTTCTAAACTTTTTTCCCATACACTCATGGGAGTTCCCTTTGCTTTCTTCATTTGAAATAATTCAATAGTGTTTCCAAACACTTCTTTTGAATGTAGAGGTTGTATACTGTAATCTTCATAAATCTCTTCAATCTTGGACTTGTCTACTTTTTCTATTTGTCCAGTTAAAATTTCTGTATCATCTTTTAAATATATTTCCTGTTCTTCCACATTTACAGTTTTATAATAAATATTGTTCTGTACAAGATATAATGTAGCCTTTTGAAGTTTGGTGACATCTACTAACTCTTGCCATATTTTCAGACTCTTTGTTGGTACACCATTAACTAGAAAAACTACAGGCTCACTTTCCTCTCTCTCTATACCAACAGTTTCAATATTTTTCTTAAAATCTAAAGGTAAGTACACAACTCTTCCTTTCAGAGCTCTTTGTAAATCTGCTGGAGGCAGCTCACCTGTTTTAGGCTCCATACGAACTATAGCCTGAAACGGGTGCACAGATTGAATAAGAATGGACTCATATGTATTTAAATCTGCCAGTTCCGGAGGAATAGCTACCAACTCTAAGTTGTTATGTACTGCTCTAGCTGGCATTTTGTTCTCTTCTAATTTGTTGTAACAATATTTACAAATACGTTGATCAGTACCCAACTCAAAACGACCTTCCACCAACAAATAAGCACCAAATTGCTCCCACTTATCATTATTTTCCTTTTCACTTTTTAAATACACATCAACATTCCTAGTTTGACTTCTATAGTGAATACGTCGACAACAAATACAAACATAGGGCCCGATTACGATGGCGGACGGAAAAGCACCCCGACCGCCGTGGTTGCGGAAAATAAACGTCCGCATGTACCGCGGCAAAACCGCTGGTCACATTATGATGCAATGATTGGAAAATCCGACCGCGGCGGTCGGATTCTACAAAACTCCGCAGGCAACGTCCGGAAAACCAGAAAATCCGACCGCGGCGGACGGTAATGCTGTGGAAAGAATAAAAAAACGCCGATCCACCAGCGGAATGACGGCAAGTGAAATTACGATAAAATGGCGGAGCAAGCGGAACGATCACTCGTTTCCGACCCACGCGGTCGCGCGAAAAGATGAATGGCAGAGCTGGCGGAACGATCATTCCGTTCATACAGCTGCGGTCATGCGGATAGAGGAATGGTGGTCGAATGCAACCACACAACAAGGCTACCAAGTGTGGCTGATTGTTTTCCGCTGCTTTAAAAAATATGTGATACCAAAGGGGATGATGGACGGAGCGCTTGAGCTAATCAAACACTCACCCCCAGTCAACTGATCTGGGTTTAATCCAACATCATTCTTTAGCTCACTCCACCACCCCAGTTCAGACATGGCCATATGCAAATCAGTCTGACCCTGTGCCTCATGGGAACAGTGCAGCCCGAACTGCCAAGCCATGTCTTCCCTGGACCGGAATCAAGCATCCTGGGACCGGTTTCTGGCTATTCAGCCGTCATCAGCCAGGCTAGCTTGAATCCAGTGAGCAAGGGACCCACGTCTGGGCATACCCTGCCAACTTAGGGCGAACAAAGCGATACCAAAGGGGATGATGGACGGAGCGCTTGAGCTAATCAAACACTCACCCCAAGTCAACTGATCTGGGTTTAATCCATCATCATTCTTTAGCTCACTCCACCACCCCAGTTCAGACATGGCCATATGCAAATCAGTCTGACCCTGTGCCTCATGGGAACAGTCCAGCCCGAACTGCCAAGCCATGTCTTCCCTGGACCGGAAACAAGCATCCTGGGACCGGTTTCTGGCTATTCAGCTGTCATCAGCCAGGCTAGCTTGAATCCAGTGGCAAAGTGAGCAAGGGACCCACGTCTGGGCATACCCTGCCAACTTAGGGCGAACAAAGCAATACCAAAGGGGATGAAGGACGGAGCGCTTGAGCTAATCAAACACTCACCCCCAGTCAACTGATCTGGGTTTAATCCATCATCATTCTTTAGCTCACTCCACCACCCCAGTTCAGTCATGGCCATATGCAAATCAGTCTGACCCTGTGCCTCATGGGAACAGTCCAGCCCGAACTGCCACGCCATGTCTTCCCTGGACCGGAAACTAGCATCCTGGGACCGGTTTCTGGCTATTCAGCCGTCATCAGCCAGGCTAGCTTGAATCCAGTGGCAAAGTGAGCAAGGGACCCACGCCTGGGCATACCCTGCCAACTTAGGGCGAACAAAGCGATACCAAAGGGGATGATGGACGGAGCGCTTGAGCTAATCAAACACTCACCCCCAGTCAACTAATCTGGGTTTAATCCATCATTATTCTTTAGCTCCCTCCACCACCCCAGTTCAGACTTGGCCATATGCAAATCAGTCTGACCCTGTGCCTCATGGGAACAGTCCAGCCCGAACTGCCAAGCCATGTCTTCCCTGGACCGGAAACAAGCATCCTGGGACCGGTTTCTGGCTATTCAGCCGTCATCAGCCAGGCTAGCTTGAATCCAGTGGCAAAGTGAGCAAGGGACCCACGTCTGGGCATACCCTGCCAACTTAGGGCGAACAAAGCGATACCAAAGGGGATGATGGACGGAGCGCTTGAGCTAATCAAACAGTCACCCCCAGTCAACTGATCTGGGTTTAATCCATCATCATTCTTTAGCTCACTCCACCACCCCAGTTCAGACATGGCCATACGCAAATCAGTCTGACCCTGTGCCTCATGGGAGCAGTCCAGCCCGAACTGCCAAGCCATGTCTTCCCTGGACCGGAAATAAGCATCCTGGGACCGGTTTCTGGCTATTCAGCCGTCATCAGCCAGGCTAGCTTGAATCCAGTGGCAAAGTGAGCAAGGGACCCATGTCTGGGCATACCCTGCCAACTTAGGGCGAACAAAGCGATACCAAAGGGGATGATGGACGGAGCGCTTGAGCTAATCAAACACTCACCCCCAGTCAACTGATCTGGGTTTAATCCATCATCATTCTTTAGCTCACTCCACCACCCCAGTTCAGACATGGCCATATGCAAATCAGTCTGACCATGTGCCTCATGGGAACAGTCCAGCCTGAACTGCCAAGCCATGTCTTCCCTGGACCGGAAACAAGCATCCTGGGACCGGTTTCTGGCTATTCAGCCGTCATCAGCCAGGCTAGCTTGAATCCAGTGGCAAAGTGAGCAAGGGACCCACGTCTGGGCATACCCTGCCAACTTAGGGCGAACAAAGTGATACCAAAGGGGATGATGGACGCAGCGCTTGAGCTAATCAAACACTCACCCCCAGTCAACTGATCTGGGTTTAATCCATCATCATTCTTTAGCTCACTCCACCACCCCAGTTCAGACATGGCCATATGCAAATCAGTCTGACCCTGTGACTCATGGGAACAGTCCAGCCCGAACTGCCAAGCCATGTCTTCCCTGGACCGGAAACAAGCATCCTGGGACCGGTTTCTGGCTATTCAGCCGTCATCAGCCAGGCTAGCTTGAATCCAGTGGCAAAGTGAGCAAGGGACCCACGTCTGGGCATACCCTGCCAACTTAGGGCGAACAAAGCGATACCAAAGGGGATGATGGACAGAGCGCTTGAGCTAATCAAACACTCACCACCAGTCAACTGATCTGTGTTTAATCCATCATCATTCTTTAGCTCACTCCACCACCCCAGTTCAGACATGGCCATATGCAAATCAGTCTGACCCTGTGCCTCATGGGAACAGTCCAGCCCGAACTGCCAAGCCATGTCTTCCCTGGACCGGAAACAAGCATCCTGGGACCGGTTTCTGGCTATTCAGCCGTCATCAGCCAGGCTAGCATGAATCCAGTGGCAAAGTGAGCAAGGGACCCACGTCTGGGCATACCCTGCCAACTTAGGGTGAACAAAGCGATACCAAAGGGGATGATGGACGGAACGCTTGAGCTAATCAAACACTCACGCCCAGTCAACTGATCTGGGTTTAATCCATCATCATTCTTTAGCTCACTCCACCACCCCAGTTCAGACATGGCCATATGCAAATCAGTCTGACCCTGTGCCTCATGGGAACAGTCCAGCCCGAACTGCCAAGCCATGTCTTCCCTGGACCGGAAACAAGCATCCTGGGACAGGTTTCTGGCTATTCAGCCGTCATCAGCGAGGCTATCTTGAATCCAGTGGCAAAGTGAGCAAGGGACCCACGTCTGGGCATACCCTGCCAACTTAGGGCGAACAAAGCGATACCAAAGGGGATGATGGACGGAGCGCTTGAGCTAATCAAACACTCACTCCCAGTCAACTCATCTGGGTTTAATCCATCATCATTCTTTAGCTCACTCCACCACCCCAGTTCAGACATGGCCATATGCAAATCAGTCTGACCCTGTGCCTCATGGGAACAGTCCAGCCCGAACTGCCAAGCAATGTCTTCCCTGGACCGGAAACAAGCATCCTGGGACCGGTTTCTGGCTATTCAGCCGTCATCAGCCAGGCTAGCTTGAATCCAGTGGCAAAGTGAGCAAGGGACCCACGTCTGGGCATACCCTGCCAACTTAGGGCGAACAAAGCGATACCAAAGGGGATGATGGACGGAGCGCTTGAGCTAATCAAACACTCACCCCCAGTCAACTGATCTGGGTTTAATCCATCATCATTCTTTAGCTCACTCCACCACCCCAGTTCAGACATGGCCATATGCAAATCAGTCTGACCCTGTGCCTCATGGGAACAGTCCAGCCCGAACTGCCAAGCCATGTCTTCCCTGGACCGGAAACAAGCATCCTGGGACCGGTTTCTGGCTATTCAGCCGTCATCAGCCAGGATAGCTTGAATCCAGTGGCAAAGTGAGCAAGGGACCCACGTCTGGGCATACCCTGCCAACTTAGGGCGAACAAAGCGATACCAAAGGGGATGATGGACGGAGCGTTTGAGCTAATCAAACACTCAGCCCCAGTCAACTGATCTGGGTTTAATCCATCATCATTCTTTAGCTCACTCCACCACCCCAGTTCAGACATGGCCATATGCAAATCAGTCTGACCTTGTGCCTCATGGGAACAGTCCAGCCCGAACTGCCAAGCCATGTCTTCCCTGGACTGGAAACAAGCATCCTGGGACCGGTTTCTGGCTATTCAGCCATCATCAGCCAGGCTAGCTTGAATCCAGTGGCAAAGTGAGCAAGGGACCCACGTCTGGGCATACCCTGCCAACTTAGGGCGAACAAAGCGATACCAAAGGGGATGATGGACGGAGCGCTTGAGCTAATCAAACACTCACCCCCAGTCAACTGATCTGGGTTTAATCCATCATCATTCTTTAGCTCACTCCACCACCCCAGTTCAGACATGGCCATATGCAAATCAGTCTGACACTGTGCCTCATGGGAACAGTCCAGCCCGAACTGCCAAGCCATGTCTTCCCTGGACCGGAAACAAGCATCCTGGGACCGGTTTCTGGCTATTCAGCCATCATCAGCCAGGCTAGCTTGAATCCAGTGGCAAAGTGAGCAAGGGACCCACGTCTGGGCATACCCTGCCAACTTAGGGCGAACAAAGCGATACCAAAGGGGATGATGGACGGAGCGCTTGAGCTAATCAAACACTCACCCCCAGTCAACTGATCTGGGTTTAATCCATCATCATTCTTTAGCTCACTCCACCACCCCAGTTCAGACATGGCCATATGCAAATCAGTCTGACCCTGTGCCTCATGGGAACAGTCCAGCCCGAACTGCCAAGCCATGTCTTCCCTGGACCGGAAACAAGCATCCTGGGACCGGTTTCTGGCTATTCAGCCGTCATCAGCCAGGCTAGCTTGAATCCAGTGGCAAAGTGAGCAAGGGACCCACGTCTGGGCATACCCTGCCAACTTAGGGCGAACAAAGCGATACCAAAGAGGATGATGAACGGAGCGCTTGAGCTAATCAAACACTCACCCCCAGTCAACTGATCTGGGTTTAATCCATCATCATTCTTTAGCTCACTCCACCACCCCAGTTCAGACATGGCCATATGCAAATCAGTCTGACCCTGTGCCTCATGGGAACAGTCCAGCCCGAACTGCCAAGCCATGTCTTCCCTGGACCGGAAACAAGCATCCTGGGACCGGTTTCTGGCTATACAGCCGTCATCAGCCAGGCTAGCTTGAATCCAGTGGCAAAGTGAGCAAGGGACCCACGTCTGGGCATACCCTGCCAAATTAGGGCGAACAAAGCGATACCAAAGGGGATGATGGACGGAGCGCTTGAGCTAATCAAACACTCACCCCCAGTCAACTGATCTGGGTTTAATCCATCATCATTCTTTAGCTCACTCCACCACCCCAGTTCAGACATGGCCATATGCAAATCAGTCTGACCCTGTGCCTCATGGGAACAGTCCAGCCTGAACTGCCAAGCCATGTCTTCCCTGGACCGGAAACAAGCATCCTGGGACCGGTTTCTGGCTATTCAGCCGTCATCAGCCAGGCTAGCTTGAATCCAGTGGCAGAGTGAGCAAGGGACCCACGTCTGGGCATACCCTGCCAACGTAGGGCGAACAAAGCGATACCAAAGGGGATGATGGATGGAGCGCTTGAGCTAATCAAACACTCACCCCCAGTCAACTGATCTGGGTTAAATCCATCATCATTCTTTAGCTCACTCCACCACCCCAGTTCAGACATGGCCATATGCAAATCAGTCTGACCCTGTGCCTCATGGGAACAGTCCAGCCCGAACTGCCAAGCCATGTCTTCCCTGGACCGGAAACAAGCATCCTGGGACCGGTTTCTGGCTATTCTGCCGTCATCAGCCAGGCTAGCTTGAATCCAGTGGCAAAGTGAGCAAGGGACCCACGTCTGGGCATACCCTGCCAACTTAGGGCTAACAAAGCGATACCAAAGGGGATGATGGACGGAGCGCTTGAGCTAATCAAACACTCACCCCCCAGTCAACTGATCTGGGTTTAATCCATCATCATTCTTTAGCTCACTCCACCACCCCAGTTCGGACATGGCCATATGCAAATCAGTCTGACCCTGTGCCTCATGGGAACAGTCCAGCCCGAACTGCCAAGCCATGTCTTCCCTGGACCGGAAACAAGCATCCTGGGACCGGTTTCTGGCTATTCTGCCGTCATCAGCCAGGCTAGCTTCAATCCAGTGGCAAAGTGAGCAAGGGACCCGCGTCTGGGCATACCCTGCCAACTTAGGGCGAACAAAGCGATACCAAAGGGGATGATGGACGGAGCGCTTGAGCTAATCAAACACTCACCCCCAGTCAACTGATCTGGGTTTAATCCATCATCATTCTTTAGCTCACTCCACCACCCCAGTTCGGACATGGCCATATGCAAATCAGTCTGACCCTGTGCCTCATGGGAACAGTCCAGCCCGAACTGCCAAGCCATGTCTTCCCTGGACCGGAAACAAGCATCCTGGGACAGGTTTCTGGCTAATCAGCCGTCATCAGCCAGGCTAGCTTGAATCCAGTGGCAAAGTGAGCAAGGGACCCGCGTCTGGGCATACCCTGCCAACTTAGGGTGAACAAAGCGATACCAAAGGGGATGATGGACGGAGCGCTTGAGCTAATCAAACACTCACCCCCAGTCAACTGATCTGGGTTTAATCCATCATCATTCTTTAGCTCACTCCACCACCCCAGTTCAGACATGGCCATATGCAAATCAGTCTGACCCTGTGCCTCATGGGAACAGTCCAGCCCGAACTGCCAAGCCATGTCTTCCCTGGACCGGAAACAAGCATCCTGGGACCGGTTTCTGGCTATTCAGCCATCACCAGCCAGGGTAGCTTGAATCCAGTGGCAAAGTGAGCAAGGGACCCACGTCTGGGCATACCCTGCCAACTTAGGGCGAACAAAGCGATACCAAAGGGGATGATGGACGGAGCGCTTGAGCTAATCAAACACTCACCCCCAGTCAACTGATCTGGGTTTAATCCATCATCATTCTTTAGCTCACTCCACCACCCCAGTTCAGACATGGCCATATGCAAATCAGTCTGACCCTGTGCCTCATGGGAACAGTCCAGCCCGAACTGCCAAGCCATGTCTTCCCTGGACCGGAAACAAGCATCCTGGGACCGGTTTCTGGCTATTCAGCCGTCATCAGCCAGGCTAGCTTGAATCCAGTGGCAAAGTGAGCAAGGGACCCACGTCTGGGCATACCCTGCTAAATTAGGGCGAACAAAGCGATACCAAAGGGGATGATGGACGGAGCGCTTGAGCTAATCAAACACTCACCCCCAGTCAACTGATCTGGGTTTAATCCATCATCATTCTTTAGCTCACTCCACCACCCCAGTTCAGACATGGCCATATGCAAATCAGTCTGACCCTGTGCCTCATGGGAACAGTCCAGCCTGAACTGCCAAGCCATGTCTTCCCTGGACCGGAAACAAGCATCCTGGGACCGGTTTCTGGCTATTCAGCCGTCATCAGCCAGGCTAGCTTGAATCCAGTGGCAGAGTGAGCAAGGGACCCACGTCTGGGCATACCCTGCCAACTTAGGGCGAACAAAGCGATACCAAAGGGGATGATGGATGGAGCGCTTGAGCTAATCAAACACTCACCCCCAGTCAACTGATCTGGGTTAAATCCATCATCATTCTTTAGCTCACTCCACCACCCCAGTTCAGACATGGCCATATGAAAATCAGTCTGACCCTGTGCCTCATGGGAACAGTCCAGCCCGAACTGCCAAGCCATGTCTTCCCTGGACCGGATACAAGCATCCTGGGACCGGTTTCTGGCTATTCAGCCGTCATCAGCCAGGCTAGCTTGAATCCAGTGGCAAAGTGAGCAAGGGACCCACGTCTGGGCATACCCTGCCAACTTAGGGCGAACAAAGCGATACCAAAGGGGATGATGGACAGAGCGCTTGAGCTAATCAAACACTCACCACCAGTCAACTGATCTGTGTTTAATCCATCATCATTGTTTAGCTCACTCCACCACCCCAGTTCAGACATGGCCATATGCAAATCAGTCTGACCCTGTGCCTCATGGGAACAGTCCAGCCCGAACTGCCAAGCCATGTCTTCCCTGGACCGGAAACAAGCATCCTGGGACCGGTTTCTGGCTATTCAGCCGTCATCAGCCAGGCTAGCATGAATCCAGTGGCAAAGTGAGCAAGGGACCCACGTCTGGGCATACCCTGCCAACTTAGGGTGAACAAAGCGATACCAAAGGGGATGATGGACGGAACGCTTGAGCTAATCAAACACTCACGCCCAGTCAACTGATCTGGGTTTAATCCATCATCATTCTTTAGCTCACTCCACCACCCCAGTTCAGACATGGCCATATGCAAATCAGTCTGACCCTGTGCCTCATGGGAACAGTCCAGCCCGAACTGCCAAGCCATGTCTTCCCTGGACCGGAAACAAGCATCCTGGGACAGGTTTCTGGCTATTCAGCCGTCATCAGCGAGGCTAGCTTGAATCCAGTGGCAAAGTGAGCAAGGGACCCACGTCTGGGCATACCCTGCCAACTTAGGGCGAACAAAGCGATACCAAAGGGGATGATGGACGGAGCGCTTGAGCTAATCAAACACTCACTCCCAGTCAACTCATCTGGGTTTAATCCATCATCATTCTTTAGCTCACTCCACCACCCCAGTTCAGACATGGCCATATGCAAATCAGTCTGACCCTGTGCCTCATGGGAACAGTCCAGCCCGAACTGCCAAGCAATGTCTTCCCTGGACCGGAAACAAGCATCCTGGGACCGGTTTCTGGCTATTCAGCCGTCATCAGCCAGGCTAGCTTGAATCCAGTGGCAAAGTGAGCAAGGGACCCACGTCTGGGCATACCCTGCCAACTTAGGGCGAACAAAGCGATACCAAAGGGGATGATGGACGGAGCGCTTGAGCTAATCAAACACTCACCCCCAGTCAACTGATCTGGGTTTAATCCATCATCATTCTTTAGCTCACTCCACCACCCCAGTTCAGACATGGCCATATGCAAATCAGTCTGACCCTGTGCCTCATGGGAACAGTCCAGCCCGAACTGCCAAGCCATGTCTTCCCTGGACCGGAAACAAGCATCCTGGGACCGGTTTCTGGCTATTCAGCCGTCATCAGCCAGGATAGCTTGAATCCAGTGGCAAAGTGAGCAAGGGACCCACGTCTGGGCATACCCTGCCAACTTAGGGCGAACAAAGCGATACCAAAGGGGATGATGGACGGAGCGTTTGAGCTAATCAAACACTCAGCCCCAGTCAACTGATCTGGGTTTAATCCATCATCATTCTTTAGCTCACTCCACCACCCCAGTTCAGACATGGCCATATGCAAATCAGTCTGACCTTGTGCCTCATGGGAACAGTCCAGCCCGAACTGCCAAGCCATGTCTTCCCTGGACTGGAAACAAGCATCCTGGGACCGGTTTCTGGCTATTCAGCCATCATCAGCCAGGCTAGCTTGAATCCAGTGGCAAAGTGAGCAAGGGACCCACGTCTGGGCATACCCTGCCAACTTAGGGCGAACAAAGCGATACCAAAGGGGATGATGGACGGAGAGCTTGAGCTAATCAAACACTCACCCCCAGTCAACTGATCTGGGTTTAATCCATCATCATTCTTTAGCTCACTCCACCACCCCAGTTCAGACATGGCCATATGCAAATCAGTCTGACACTGTGCCTCATGGGAACAGTCCAGCCCGAACTGCCAAGCCATGTCTTCCCTGGACCGGAAACAAGCATCCTGGGACCGGTTTCTGGCTATTCAGCCATCATCAGCCAGGCTAGCTTGAATCCAGTGGCAAAGTGAGCAAGGGACCCACGTCTGGGCATACCCTGCCAACTTAGGGCGAACAAAGCGATACCAAAGGGGATGATGGACGGAGCGCTTGAGCTAATCAAACACTCACCCCCAGTCAACTGATCTGGGTTTAATCCATCATCATTCTTTAGCTCACTCCACCACCCCAGTTCAGACATGGCCATATGCAAATCAGTCTGACCCTGTGCCTCATGGGAACAGTCCAGCCCGAACTGCCAAGCCATGTCTTCCCTGGACCGGAAACAAGCATCCTGGGACCGGTTTCTGGCTATTCAGCCGTCATCAGCCAGGCTAGCTTGAATCCAGTGGCAAAGTGAGCAAGGGACCCACGTCTGGGCATACCCTGCCAACTTAGGGCGAACAAAGCGATACCAAAGAGGATGATGAACGGAGCGCTTGAGCTAATCAAACACTCACCCCCAGTCAACTGATCTGGGTTTAATCCATCATCATTCTTTAGCTCACTCCACCACCCCAGTTCAGACATGGCCATATGCAAATCAGTCTGACCCTGTGCCTCATGGGAACAGTCCAGCCCGAACTGCCAAGCCATGTCTTCCCTGGACCGGAAACAAGCATCCTGGGACCGGTTTCTGGCTATTCAGCCGTCATCAGCCAGGCTAGCTTGAATCCAGTGGCAAAGTGAGCAAGGGACCCACGTCTGGGCATACCCTGCCAAATTAGGGCGAACAAAGCGATACCAAAGGGGATGATGGACGGAGCGCTTGAGCTAATCAAACACTCACCCCCAGTCAACTGATCTGGGTTTAATCCATCATCATTCTTTAGCTCACTCCACCACCCCAGTTCAGACATGGCCATATGCAAATCAGTCTGACCCTGTGCCTCATGGGAACAGTCCAGCCTGAACTGCCAAGCCATGTCTTCCCTGGACCGGAAACAAGCATCCTGGGACCGGTTTCTGGCTATTCAGCCGTCATCAGCCAGGCTAGCTTGAATCCAGTGGCAGAGTGAGCAAGGGACCCACGTCTGGGCATACCCTGCCAACTTAGGGCGAACAAAGCGATACCAAAGGGGATGATGGATGGAGCGCTTGAGCTAATCAAACACTCACCCCCAGTCAACTGATCTGGGTTAAATCCATCATCATTCTTTAGCTCACTCCACCACCCCAGTTCAGACATGGCCATATGCAAATCAGTCTGACCCTGTGCCTCATGGGAACAGTCCAGCCCGAACTGCCAAGCCATGTCTTCCCTGGACCGGAAACAAGCATCCTGGGACCGGTTTCTGGCTATTCTGCTGTCATCAGCCAGGCTAGCTTGAATCCAGTGGCAAAGTGAGCAAGGGACCCACGTCTGGGCATACCCTGCCAACTTAGGGCTAACAAAGCGATACCAAAGGGGATGATGGACGGAGCGCTTGAGCTAATCAAACACTCACCCCCCAGTCAACTGATCTGGGTTTAATCCATCATCATTCTTTAGCTCACTCCACCACCCCAGTTCGGACATGGCCATATGCAAATCAGTCTGACCCTGTGCCTCATGGGAACAGTCCAGCCCGAACTGCCAAGCCATGTCTTCCCTGGACCGGAAACAAGCATCCTGGGACCGGTTTCTGGCTATTCTGCCGTCATCAGCCAGGCTAGCTTCAATCCAGTGGCAAAGTGAGCAAGGGACCCGCGTCTGGGCATACCCTGCCAACTTAGGGCGAACAAAGCGATACCAAAGGGGATGATGGACGGAGCGCTTGAGCTAATCAAACACTCACCCCCAGTCAACTGATCTGGGTTTAATCCATCATCATTCTTTAGCTCACTCCACCACCCCAGTTCGGACATGGCCATATGCAAATCAGTCTGACCCTGTGCCTCATGGGAACAGTCCAGCCCGAACTGCCAAGCCATGTCTTCCCTGGACCGGAAACAAGCATCCTGGGACAGGTTTCTGGCTAATCAGCCGTCATCAGCCAGGCTAGCTTGAATCCAGTGGCAAAGTGAGCAAGGGACCCGCGTCTGGGCATACCCTGCCAACTTAGGGTGAACAAGCGATACCAAAGGGGATGATGGACGGAGCGCTTGAGCTAATCAAACACTCACCCCCAGTCAACTGATCTGGGTTTAATCCATCATCATTCTTTAGCTCACTCCACCACCCCAGTTCAGACATGGCCATATGCAAATCATTCTGACCCTGTGCCTCATGGGAACAGTCCAGCCCGAACTGCCAAGCCATGTCTTCCCTGGACCGGAAACAAGCATCCTGGGACCGGTTTCTGGCTATTCAGCCATCACCAGCCAGGGTAGCTTGAATCCAGTGGCAAAGTGAGCAAGGGACCCACGTCTGGGCATACCCTGCCAACTTAGGGCGAACAAAGCGATACCAAAGGGGATGATGGACGGAGCGCTTGAGCTAATCAAACACTCACCCCCAGTCAACTGATCTGGGTTTAATCCATCATCATTCTTTAGCTCACTCCACCACCCCAGTTCAGACATGGCCATATGCAAATCAGTCTGACCCTGTGCCTCATGGGAACAGTCCAGCCCGAACTGCCAAGCCATGTCTTCCCTGGACCGGAAACAAGCATCCTGGGACCGGTTTCTGGCTATTCAGCCGTCATCAGCCAGGCTAGCTTGAATCCAGTGGCAAAGTGAGCAAGGGACCCACGTCTGGGCATACCCTGCCAAATTAGGGCGAACAAAGCGATACCAAAGGGGATGATGGACGGAGCGCTTGAGCTAATCAAACACTCACCCCCAGTCAACTGATCTGGGTTTAATCCATCATCATTCTTTAGCTCACTCCACCACCCCAGTTCAGACATGGCCATATGCATATCAGTCTGACCCTGTGCCTCATGGGAACAGTCCAGCCTGAACTGCCAAGCCATGTCTTCCCTGGACCGGAAACAAGCATCCTGGGACCGGTTTCTGGCTATTCAGCCGTCATCAGCCAGGCTAGCTTGAATCCAGTGGCAGAGTGAGCAAGGGACCCACGTCTGGGCATACCCTGCCAACTTAGGGCGAACAAGCGATACCAAAGGGGATGATGGATGGAGCGCTTGAGCTAATCAAACACTCACCCCAGTCAACTGATCTGGGTTAAATCCATCATCATTCTTTAGCTCACTCCACCACCCCAGTTCAGACATGGCCATATGAAAATCAGTCTGACCCTGTGCCTCATGGGAACAGTCCAGCCCGAACTGCCAAGCCATGTCTTCCCTGGACCGGAAACAAGCATCCTGGGACCGGTTTCTGGCTATTCTGCCGTCATCAGCCAGTCTAGCTTGAATCCAGTGGCAAAGTGAGCAAGGGACCCACGTCTGGGCATACCCTGCCAACTTAGCGCTAACAAAGCGATACCAAAGGGGATGATGGACGGAGCGCTTGAGCTAATCAAACACTCACCCCCCAGTCAACTGATCTGGGTTTAATCCATCATCATTCTTTAGCTCACTCCACCACCCCAGTTCGGCCATGGCCATATGCAAATCAGTCTGACCCTGTGCCTCATGGGAACAGTCCAGCCCGAACTGCCAAGCCATGTCTTCCCTGGACCGGAAACAAGCATCCTGGGACCAGTTTCTGGCTAATCAGCCGTCATCAGCCAGGCTAGCTTCAATCCAGTGGCAAAGTGAGCAAGGGACCCGCGTCTGGGCATACCCTGCCAACTTAGGGCGAACAAGCGATACCAAAGGGGATGATGGACGGAGCGCTTGAGCTAATCAAACACTCACCCCCAGTCAACTGATCTGGGTTTAATCCATCATCCTTCTTTAGCTCACTCCACCACCCCAGTTCAGACATGGCCATATGCAAATCAGTCTGACCCTGTGCCTCATGGGAACAGTCCAGCCCGAACTGCCAAGCCATGTCTTCCCTGGACCGGAAACAAGCATCCTGGGACAGGTTTCTGGCTATTCAGCCATCACCAGCCAGGGTAGCTTGAATCCAGTGGCAAAGTGAGCAAGGGACCCACGTCTGGGCATACCCTACCAACTTAGGGCGAACAAAGCGATACCAAAGGGGATGATGGACGGAGCGCTTGAGCTAATCAAACACTCACCCCCAGTCAACTGATCTGGGTTTAATCCATCATCATTCCCTTGCTCACTTTGCCACTGGAATCAAGATAGCCTGGCTGATGAGGGTTTTGAACCCGAAACCGGTCCCAGGATGCTTGTTTCCGGTCCAGGGAAGACATGGCTTGGCAGTTCAGGCTGGACTGTTCCCATGAGGCACAGGGTCAGACTGATTTGCATATGGCCATGTCTGAACTGGGGTGGTGGAGTGAGCTAAAGAATGATGATGGATTAAACCCAGATCAGTTGACTGGGGGTGAGTGTTTATTTGTTCTAACGCTCCGTCCATCATCCCCTTTGGTATCGCTTTGTTCGCCCTAAGTTGGCAGGGTATGCCCATACGTGGGTCCCTTGCTCACTTTGCCACTGGAATCAAGATAGCCTGGCTGATGAGGGTTTTGAACCCGAAACCGGTCCCAGGATGCTTGTTTCCGGTCCAGGGAAGACATGGCTTGGCAGTTCGGGCTGGACTGTTCCCATGAGGCACAGGGTCAGACTAATTTGCATATGGCCATGTCTGAACTGGGGTGGTGTAGTGAGCTAAAGAATGATGATGGGTTAAACCCAGATCAGTTGACTGGGGGTGAGTGTTTGATTTGCTCTAACGCTCCGTCCATCATCCCCTTTGGTATCGCTTTGTTCGCCCTAAGTTGGCAGGGTATGCCCAGACGTAGGTCCCTTGCTCACTTTGCCACTGGAATCAAGATAGCCTGGCTGATGAGTGTTTTGAACCCGAAACCGGTCCCAGGATGCTTGTTTCCGGTCCAGGGAAGACATGGCTTGGCAGTTCGGGCTGGACTGTTCCCATGAGGCACAGGGTCAGACTGATTTGCATGTGGCCATGTCTGAACTGGGGTGGTGGAGTGAGCTAAAGAATGATGATGGATTAAACCCAGATCAGTTGACTGGGGGTGAGTGTTTGATTTGCTCTAACGCTCCGTCCATCATCCCCTTTGGTATCGCTTTGTTCGCCCTAAGTTGGCAGGGTATGCCCAGACGTGGGTCCCTTGCTCACTTTGCCACTGGAATCAAGATAGCCTGGCTGATGAGGGTTTTGAACCCGAAACCGGTCCCAGGATGCTTGTTTCCGGTCCAGGGTAGACATGGCTTGGCAGTTCGGGCTGGACTGTTCCCATGAGGCACAGGGTCAGACTGATTTGCATATGGCCATGTCTGAACTGGGGTGGTGGAGTGAGCTAAAGAATGATGATGGATTAAACCCAGATCAGTTGACTGGGGGTGAGTGTTTGATTTGCTCTAACGCTCCGTTCATCATCCCCTTTGGTATCGCTTTGTTCGCCCTAAGTTGGCAGGGTATGCCCAGACGTGGGTCCCTTGCTCACTTTGCCACTGGAATTAAGATAGCCTGGCTGATGAGGGTTTTGAACCCAAAACCGGTCCCAGGATGCTTGTTTCCGGTCCAGGGAAGACATGGCTTGGCAGTTCGGGCTGGACTGTTCCCATGAGGCACAGGGTCAGACTGATTTGCATATGGCCATGTCTGAACTGGGGTAGTGGAGTGAGCTAAAGAATGATGATGGATTAAACCCAGATCAGTTGACTGGGGGTGAGTGTTTGATTTGCTCTAACGCTCTGTCCATCATCCCCTTTGGTATCGCTTTGTTCGCCCTAAGTTGGCAGGGTATGCCCAGACGTGGGTCCCTTGCTCACTTTGCCACTGGAATCAAGATAGCCTGGCTGATGAGGGTTTTGAACCCGAAACCGGTCCCAGCATGCTTGTTTCCGGTCCAGGGAAGACATGGCTTGGCAGTTCGGGCTGGACTGTTCCCATGAGGCACAGGGTCAGACTGATTTGCATATGGCCATGTCTGAACTGGGGTGGTGGAGTGAGCTAAAGAATGATGATGGATTAAACCCAGATCAGTTGACTGGGGGTAAGTGTTTGATTTGCTCTAACGCTCCGTCCATCATCCCCTTTGGTATCGCTTTGTTCGCCCTAAGTTGGCAGGGTATGCCCAGACGTGGGGCCCTTGCTCACTTTGCCACTGGAATCAAGATAGCCTGGCTGATGAGGGTTTTGAACCCGAAACCGGTCCCAGGATGCTTGTTTCCGGTCCAGGGAAGACTTGGCTTGGCAGTTCGGGCTGGACTGTTCCCATGAGGCACAGGGTCAGACTGATTTGCATATGGCCATGTCTGAACTGGGGTGGTGGAGTGAGCTAAAGAATGATGAACGATTAAACCCAGATCAGTTGACTGGGGGTGAGTGTTTGATTTGCTCTAACGCTCCGTCCATCATCCCCTTTGGTATCGCTTTGTTCGCCCTAAGTTGGCAGGGTATCCCCAGACGTGGGTCCCTTGCTCACTTTGCCACTGGATTCAAGCTAGCCTGGCTGATGACGGCTGAATAGCCAGAAACCGGTCCCAGGATGCTTGTTTCCGGTCCAGGGAAGACATGGCTTGGCAGTTCGGGCTGGACTGTTCCCATGAGGCACAGGGTCAGACTGATTTGCATATGGCCATGTCTGAACTGGGGTGGTGGAGTGAGCTAAAGAATGATGATGGATTAAACCCAGATCAGTTGATTGGGGGTGAGTGTTTGATTTGCTCTAACGCTCCGTCCATCATCCCCTTTGGTATCGCTTAAAAAATATGTGACACACCCCAATGACACATCCCCATGGCAAAAAAAATACAAATCCAAGGTCAACCCAGAAAATACACCTGACATGAATACTCCATTTGGACACACCCACATAGCTGAGTATAAAACCAACCCCTTCCCTGGCCAGCATCCTTTGCACAACTCCAGAAGTGAAGGGCCAAACACCACTGCAGGAAGGAGAGGCAAATCATCACACATCACACCATCACAACCACCCACACCAACAACACCAACACACACCTCACACATCTCCACGACCACCTTCCCACCTGCACTTGTCACCCATTTGCACATCACACACCATGGCACAGAAAAAAATGCCAAAATTCACAGACAAGGAGCTCGTTTTACCTACCTGATCTGTTGGTGCCGCCGCCACCGCCGCCGGAGTCATTTGCGGCCATTACCGATTCCCGATCCAGCGAGACCACAGGGAACTACTCGCCCCAGCAGCCTTAGCGGCGCGCACGCTGCCCACGCAACCGGAGAGCGCCAGGAGGCGTTCATAAGGACAACAGGGCGCCCGCAGCGCGGGAGCTCGTTTAACCTACCTGATCTGTTGGTGCCGCCACCGCCGCCGGAGTCATTTGCGGCCATTACCGATTCCCAGTCCAGAGAGACCACAGGGAACTACTCGCCCCAGCAGCCTTAGCGGCGTGCACGCCGCCCACGCAACCGGAGAGCGCCAGGAGGCGTTCATAAGGACAATAGGGTGCCCGCAGCGCGGGACGCACGCGGGCGTGCCCGGGCAAAGCCCGGGCCAAGGGCAGGCCCGTCTGCGCCCGTCAGCGGCCGGAGGAGGCCGGGCTGGGCCACCCCCTTTGGTCCCCTAAAGAAGCAAGCCTATTAAGGACCCTGGTAAGGTGATCAACCATCTTGTTTATATCTATTGTGCCCCTCCCTAACCCTACCATATGAGAAATATGGGCAAGAGAAAGTTACCGCAACCTGTGAAGAGACAGAGTACAAACAATATGCCTATTACAAAATATTTAAAATCTGCGGTGGGTATGATAGACAGTGAAATTGTGCTTGTGGAAGAGAAACTAGCAGCTACCAAAACCACATTAGATGCAGCCCTCAAGGAGGTGATAATAGAGACCCACCATGATTCTATATCCATGCGGGGTGTAGGGAACAGGTATCAGTGTCTCCAGTGATAGAGGCGGAGTTGCAAGTGGGTAAAGACTCTAACACGGACATAGTCCCGAATTTAGACAATCCATGCATTTTGACATCTAACTTGGAGATTTCTGTGCTATCCAATGATACAGACTTAATCTCACCGCCAGCAAAAAGGCAAAACAATTATCGAAATTGAAGAACGGCCTTGAGGAAAGTAGGGTTGTAAGGCCAAAAATAAAGCAAAAGGCAAAAAAAGGTGGTAAATCATCTGGGCCTATAAAGGGAGAACATAACACAATAGATAACGCCCAAGGAATACAAAATTTGGATATCTTATTTAAAAAATTGCATTCCAAAATGGACAACATCGAACGGCGAATGCTGACTGAGATAAAACTGGTTCAAAAAGATGTGAGTTCCATAAAGGACCTGGTCACGGGCCAAGTTTCTTCAAAAAACAAGTGTAATACAACTGTGAGTAGTAATTCACAGTTAAAACCAACGGAAGTTTGTGATACCCCAATAATCGTTGGTCCAACTAAACAAACTGTGGCTTACCCTAAACCGCTTGTAAGGGACAGTATTAATCCTCAACCAACTCAGGAACAAAGGCCTGTTAAAGAATTTAAAGCCTCACATACAGGAACGGGTCCAGAAGAAACTAACTATATGAGAGGAACTAGGCAACGTGTTAACAACCCAGAACATACACTGCATCTCCCCCCCGAGGCAACACCATATGTCATTGTTCTTAAAAATGTACATATCTTGGAAGATAAAAATCGTGAATCATATGACTCACTAAAAAACCAAGTGACACATTGGATTGCTGCTAAAACGAATGTTGGTATTAATGTTCTGCAACGTAACATAATAATGCTGAGGAGGGTGAATTGGGTGGGAAGCTCTAGAAAAGACTGTTTAGAGACTGTATAGTAGTGAATTTTCGTAGTAGGGAGTTGGTAGGGGAATTGATGGAGGTTTTATTGAACAACCCAATACCACTAAACCGTAATATGAATGACCATATAACTGCTGTCCCGTTAGGTTTCTTTTACAGACCAAGATCTAGAAACCTAAACCTCCCTAATATGTATAAAGAAGTACCAACTGTCCCAATTTATAATAGATACGAACTACTTAGAGGTTGTAGTGAGATAGATTGACTTAGTGAGGACGTGGGCAGTACTCCTAAGAGAAAAATGGATCATATCTCTACTGTTGATAATCAGGAGGACCCCCCCCATGTACAAACTCTCAGGGAGGACCAACGTGAACTAGTAGTTAATACTGGGTATACTACAACCATCAGCTCCCCTAAGGATCTGGATGAAGATGTAGTAAGCGTACAAACCTATGAGTCTCCTAACATTATGTCTTGGAATGTGGCAGGAATTAAAAATAAGATAAATGACCAAGTATGGAAAAAAATGATAGAGGGCTGTGCAGTGGTTATGATCCAGGAGACCTGGATTACTGAGCCTTTCTTCATTAATGGCTTCAAGGTTATTTGAACAAACGCAAGCCCATCTAGAATGGGGAGACCAAAAGGTGGATTAGCAACTTTAATTGCCCTCATTACACCTTTGATTTTAAAGAGAGTTAATAATAAGTCACCGTATTATCAACTGATTCATTTATATTCGGATAGGAAACATTCTATTGTTTTGATTAACTTTTATAATAACATTTTCGATGGTACTAGATTTAGAATCGTTAAGGCATTAGAGAACGACTTGGATCACTTTTTAAATGAACTTGGAGGGGAATACCTACTGATATGGGCGGGTGATTTTAATATTGAAACTTGTGATATTGCATTAGGTGAGCAATGTGGTTTATATGACTGCTTTGGGGAATGTTTTCACCATTTTTCCGCATGATACTTATGGGGAAGCAATTAATAAACTTACCCATAAGTATAATCTAGCGGTCTTGGAATTAGAAAACTCGGATGGAGAAACATCTGTATACACGTATGAAGGGGTGAGATCAGTTTCATGTATTGATCACTTTATTGTGTCAGTTAAATGTAGGGGTCTGATAGAAAAATTTGTAATCAGTCTGTGCCTGCTTAGTGACCACCATCCACTTATCCTTACATTAAGGCTTAGTTCGACTCAGCAATCTAGGGGCAAGGTAACAGAAACAGATATAAAGTTAAAGGGAACCAACGGAGTCACCATTAAATGCTCCGGTGTAAATCCTATAATTTTTATGGAAAAATTGAGAGAAAAAAAACAAAAAGATATTGACATCTGTATGGATAGTTCCTTAATAGATCAACTATAACTGCTTTTAGTAATATCATGGTAGAAATTGCAGAGGACTTAACAGTCCAAAGGAAAAAATTGATCCATGAAAATAATCCTAGATGGTTTAACCGGGAATGCTCCAGGCTGAATAGAGAACTAAAAACAGCACTAAAGGTAAAACCAAGAGATGGTGAGAAAATTAGTACCCTGAAGAAAGAATATAAAAATACTTTGACCCAAAGAAAAAATGAAATCCGTGAGGATGCCTGGGAGAATTTAGTGCAGGCTGCAGAGACAAGAAACGTAACATTATTTTGGAGGATAATTGATCACCCCTACTTTAAAGAAAACTCAACAGCGAAAATTGAGTACGCAGTTCCCCCTGAAGATTGGATCATACATTTTGAGTGCATTTTAAACCCTAACGCTGTCTTAGTCACTAATGCAAAGAATAATAATTTTATATCAGTTGACCCAGTAAAAACATTAGTAATAACCCCAGAGGAAATTAAATCTGCCCTACAAAAAAGTAGTAATGGAAAAGCAGCCGGTCCGGATGGGGTACCCATAGCTGTATTCAAATGTAACATTGATTTCTGGATCCCCATCTTAGTAAATGTTTTTAACGCTGCTCTAAGGGGGGTATTGCCAGCCTCCTGGGTGGAAAGTATCATTGTCCCTATATTTAAAAATGGGGACAGAGGGAAGGCGAACTGTTACCGACCCATATTCCTTCTTGACTCTACCTCCAAATTGATGGGGCGAATCTTGTTGGGAAGATTAGAACAATGGACCGATGAGAATAACATCCTCTCAGACGCACAGTATGGGTTTAGAAGGGGTATGGGAACAGTGTAACAGTGCTTAAATCTGGAGCTACTGATAGGAAAGTATACCCTAGCTAAGGATGGAGTGTTACATCTCTGCTTCGTAGATCTCACAAGTGCGTTTGATCTTGTTAATCAAGCTAAATTGTGGGAGACCTTGAAAGAGCTAGGAGCTCCTATAGATATTATCACATATTTATCCCAGATCTATGCCTTATTAACCTCAAGAGTACGGTTTGGAAAGATGGGGGAATGTACCCAGGATTTTAGGGTCACAAGGGGAATACGTCAGGGATGCGTATTGGCGCCTCTCCTATTTTCCTTATACATTAATAACATGGACCCCTTCCTACAAAAACATAACGTAGACGCCCCTAAAGTTGGAACACGTATAACCCCAGTACTACTCTACGCAGATGACGCGGTGTTGTTGTCCAGGACAGCAAATGGATTACAACAACTAATAGAAAAATTAGCAACGTACATGTCTGAAAAAGATCTTCAGTTAAATATTAGTAAAACTTTTGTCATGACATGTGGGAACAACAGGTCGAAGCATAAATCGCACCATGTGTGAGGAGTAGGGATAAGTAGAGTTCCAACTTTTTGTTATTTGGGTTTACTATTTAATAGAAAAGGTACCTGGGATACACACATTAAATCCTGTGAATTAAAATTTTTAAGAATTATTGAAGGTATTTTTAGATTCTCAGCGAAGTTAGGAAATAAGCCCATTAGGTAAATTCTTACTTTATATAGAAGTAAATGTGTGACAGGAACCTGCTATTGGGCAGCTATATGGGGGAGGACAAATTTTGTGTCCCTACAAATTAAAGAAAATATATTTTTAAAGAGAGTGTTGGCAGCTCCAAAGTCTACAGCTAATTATATAGTGCATAAAGAGTTGTCTGTACCATATATAAGCGATTTTATTAATATAGCGGGGCTTACTTTTTGGAGAGGAATATGGGTGAAAGAAGAAACTAAGTTAACTAAGGAATTAATAAGGGATTGTTTGTCCCTGGACCGCGGTAGAAAAATCCCATGGATAGAGTACATCCTTAATTTGCTAGCATACTGCAAGATAGATTTTGATAAAGCGAACCCTGAGCTTATTCAGGATGTTAGCAAAACTGACCTAAAGTTGAGATATGCCACTATAAAGGAACATGATAGAATGGAAAATATAAGTCAAAAACAAAGTGTTGTTAACTACTGCGAAATCCCTTCTGTACTGGGTATACAAACATATCTGGTCCTGGTAAGCAACACTCAACACAGATTTTATTTAACTAGGCTTAGACTTGGTACATTGCATTATATAGTAGCGTTTCCAAGCATGGAAAAGTGGTCCTATAAATTTCCAAATTGCCCGTGTGACGGAAAAACCCCACAGACCACTTTGTATTTTCTATTGTTCTGTAGTTTTTATACTGAGATCAGGAAAATATTTTTTAAACCATTATTTCTGACTAATAGAATTTATCAGTATAAAAGTGCTTTTCACTTTTTATGTAAATTGGAAAATGTAAAAACAGTGTATTCTGTAATTTCTTTTATAGAAAGGGCAATTAAGATTAGAAAAGATCTGTCTCACTTAGATGCCTTAACATATGAGGACCTCAGTGATTGAATTTAATCAAATTAATTAAAATGTATTCTATGTACTCTCTTTTTGCACATGGGGAATTTTAAGAATTTGTATTCTGTATTTTTAATCTGATAAATAGAAAGACATGAATTATTGCTACTTTTAACGTTGTAAAGATTTGAAATTGCTATTTTTAAATTGATTAGTGTATTTGTTGAATGCTTTTATGGCTGTAAAACTTACTCCGAATAAAGCTGAATTGACTTGAGCTGTCAGTCATGGTAGATGAGATAATCAGAGTAGAACCACATTTGTTTGGAAGCATGGTCCAACAGACACCACTAGTCAGAAAAAATCAAATGTGGGAAAGGATAGTCAACAAAGTCAATGCAGTAGGGACCACCCTGCGCACACTGCGTGACATCAAGAGGAGGTGGCATGACCTCAAGACCAGGGTGGAAGAGCGTGCCAACAAGAACCATGAGCTGACTCAGAAGACTGGCAGTGGCCCTCCCATTCCACCACTAACATTCACCGAATGGGAGGAGAAGGTGCTTGCCATACTGCATCCAGAGAGTCTCACAGGAATACCTGGGGGAGTGGAGGCTGGTAAGTAACCCTGGGCGTAGTTCGCAGAGTTTTCCTTCGCGAAACTCCATGAAGTTACAAACAAAATCCGTGAAGTTCTGCGAGTAGCAGAGTGCAGTGCGAACTACAGTTTGTGCCGGTATTCCTGCTGCTCGGGTAGAAATTCTACCCGAACGGAAGCTCGCGCTAGCGAACTTACGGTTCGTGATCGCAAACTTACTGTTTGCGATCGTGAGCGGGGAAAAACCCCTGCTGCACATCGCGAAGCAGAGTTTTCTGCACTCCGCGAGCTCCGCGGAGTGCGGAGTGCAGAAAACTTCGCAAACTCCGCGAACGGAGCAAAGTTAACCACCCAGGCCTACTGGTAAGTACCAACAAATGTATCCCATTTCACTGCCATGTACTGTCTTGCACAACTAGAAAGCTACACTTCCTAGACCAAAATGCACTTACGTACGACACACTCTTCCCAACACATTTCTCACATATCTACCATTTCCGTCCTCTGAATCACCTCAAAGGTAGCTAGCAATATTTCCATGGGTGTATGTGTACAGGTAGCCAGCACTACAACTCCCACAAGGCACCCTTGTCCCACAGCTGAGCAAGATGGAGCACTCCCCCCACCCAGAACCATGTGGCAGCCATTTCATTGCTCTCCTCAACCTTACAGGCAGGTAGCCTTCTTGTGCTCTCTTGTCTCACCCCTGAGCAGGATGGAACACTCCCCCCACCCAGAACCATGTGGCAGCCATTTCATTGCTCTCCTCAACCTTACAGGTAGGTAGTCTTCTCATGCTCCCTTGTCTCACCCCTGAGCAGGATGGAACACTCCCCTCACCCAGAACCATGTGGCAGCCATTTCATTGCTCTCCTCAATCTTACAGGTAGGGAGCCTTCTCATGCTCTCTTGTCTCACCCCTGAGCAGGATGGAACACTCCCCCCACCCAGAACCATGTGGCAGCCATTTCATTGCTCTCCTCAACCTTACAGGTAGGTTTCCTTTTCATGCTCTCTTGTCTCACCCCTGAGCAGGATGGAACACTCCACCCAC
This sequence comes from Calotriton arnoldi, assembly GCA_963921515.1. Classification (NCBI taxonomy): domain Eukaryota; kingdom Metazoa; phylum Chordata; class Amphibia; order Caudata; family Salamandridae; genus Calotriton; species Calotriton arnoldi. The sequence goes on from CAWUFW010006938.1 coordinate 991,721, forward strand.
CCAGAACCATGTGGCAGCCATATCATTGCTCTCCTCAAACTTACAGGTAGGTAGCCTTCTCATGCTCCCTTGTCTCATCCCTGAGCAGGATGGAACACCCCCCCCCCCAGAACCATGTAGCTGCCATTTAATTGCTCTCCTCAAACTTACAGGTGGGTAGCCATCTTAACAGGGAGGGGGGTTTGTGGATAGGCAGCCAGCACTACAACTCCCACCAGGCACCCTTGTCCCACAGCTGAGCAGGATGGAACACTCCCTCCCAGAACCATGCAGCAGCCATTTCTCTCCACTGTGTTACCTAACAGGTAGGTAGTCAGTGCATGCACCCTGTCATCCTTCTCAAAATGCATGGAGCCATATGACCACAACATCCCTCACATGTCAGCCAACTCTGTATAGATCCAAATGTTACATCCAGTGTGCAGACAGCTAAGCGCATGTAACTGTCACAGAAATTACACTTTGACTCACCAAGTCACATGTGAAGCAAATTCAGGGCCCAATCATGCACAGCACAGAATGCAATGTGTAAGTGCCATGGTGTCAGAGCATGAAGGCCCATATGAACACAAAACATGTACGGTCAATCTGTCAAAAAAACAACAGTACATGATATGAAAGAAAATTTAAATTAATCAAATGTCTAGTTTTTGCATAGCTGAAACAAATTCTATGAAGAGTAAACAACAACCATGCATTAACAAAAGATGATGTGCACCAAGTTGGTAGATGATTACATGTCCTTGTAAACCCCTTATCTGTACGTGTCCCATGGTTGCAATTTATATGTCACACTAATGACAAGTAATGTATGTACCGCATCATCATGTCATGATGCTGATAATCTTTTACCAATAACAAGTGATTGCAATGTAAACTGTTTGGCATATCAACTGTAACATCCATAAGTCTGACACCAAGCCTGTGGAGTGCACTTAACTGACAATATAACCTATGTTCAACAGGAGATCCACAAGCAACTGCTGCTGAAAACACCAACAACCAGCAGAGCCAGTCTCCCCCCCTGGAACGTGAACTCTCTGATGCTGATTCTCTACGTGTCTCGGATGAGGAGCAACAACCTGACTCCTCAGGACTGCCAGTGCGCACTCCGTCTCAGGGCCTCATTGTCCCCACCACCACCACCCCAGGGACAACCACAGCGCTGACCCCTGCTACAACGACCCGTGTGGCAGCCACCTCCACCTCCACTTCCACCATCACCACTGCTGCCTGCATCACAGTCCCTGCCTCAATGGTTAGCAACACCACCATACAATCCGAGGATGCCAGAGAGAGTGTACGGGTGCGTCGACTCCCAACGCCACAGGTCCGTGTCAGCAGGGCAGGTGGGAGGGCAACTGGGGGACAATCACAGGAGGACACTGAGACAGAAGCCATGGCCACCGTTGCAAGAGTCCTTGGTGCATACCAACAGAACCAGGGACAGATGGGCCAGGTTTCTGAAGAAGTGCGTGAGCTCCGCCTGCTGCTGAGGTCCATGGACACATGTTTGGGCCAACTTGTGGATCTCATGGGCCAGCTTGTGGGTGTTCTGAGGGACAGACATGCTGCTCGAATGACGGCTCAACCCCCCTCCAGTGGCCAGCCTGCTGATACTCCCACCACCTCAGCTGCGGCCACAGAGAGGGGTGAGCTGCAAGACAATGACTGCTCAGACACCGCTGAGCCTGCAGCAGAGGCCCCCCGCCAAACGCAAGAAGGGACGTCCGAGAAACACCACGGGAGGATCACGTGGCAAAGCACCAACCAAAGCAAAGTCGCTGAGCCAGCCATGATGGCACTTGTGTTGCCCTGGACATTGACTTTGTTCATTATCCTATCCCTCATACACTCACTTTGCATAAATCTCATAACAACCACTTTAAATTTTAACAAAACCAATTTGAAAATAAACACTATCTACACACCTATGCCTTTGTGTCAGTTCCATGTTTATCACAGTTTGTACAATGTCAACTCAGATACCAAAGTACCACAAGCTCTGATTGTGACGAGGCATTGATGGGGTGAAGGAACCTAGAAAGACACAAGAGAATGACATTTAGTTGCCAGGTGATGCCATTACAGCAACAACACACCACTAGTCAACACTGTACAAAAGCCATCACACATAACAATGACCAACACCATCAACATAGACATGAGGTATGTGGAAAACAATACACTGTGCCACACACATCAGCCATTAGCAGTGAGCCAACAACAGCCAGCAGCCAAAAACCTCATCTATGCCTTGCCAATATCATCAAAGCCAACAGACAATGTCACTGTTGTACAATGTTACTTACACTCAAGGGAAGTAGTTGTCGAGGAGCTGTTGATGCAGGTCAACACCTTCCTCCTCTCCACTATCATCGTCACTGGGCATGTGTGGATTTGCAGCGGGGGGCATCTGCTGCTCATCATCATCCAGGAGCAGGGGGATCTCTTTGCGCTAGGCCAGGTTGTGGAGCATGCAGCATGCAATTATGATCTGACACACCTTTTGGGGAGAGTAGAGTAGTGCACCACCACTCTTGTCCAGACACCGAAATCTAGACTTCAGAAGCCCAAAAGCACGCTCCACTACACAACATCGAAAAACAAGAACAAGGGAGACCCTACTCGCTAGGAACCAGGGTAATTAGGTATGTAACAGAAACAGCGGTTCCTGCGGGGCAATGAAAACTATCTTTATAATAATAAGCACAATCGCAATGATAAAGGGTTACAATGACGTCAGAAAGAAAAGCTAGCAAGGACACAGATGACTGTATTCGCAATATTGTTTTTATATGTCGAACAATGTATCAATATGTACATAAAAGAAAAAACATAATAGTGCTAGGTGTCCCCAGTGAAGTTGGAACCAAACATAAAGCATAAAACTTTTAAATTAGTGACAAATGTGACTTGGTTTCCGTGAGAAAACGACCATAAGCAATTGTACAATAATCACAGCCACTGTGTACAGTAATCAGGGCTGATTGAATTGGTTCGTTTTGCTAGATTGTCGACGACGTTTCAACCCTTTTGCACAATACAGGGTCTCTTCAGGACCTATGGGTGTAGGGACATCTATGATTGAAAGAAAAAGAATGTCACTAAGGATACTGCAAGTGATTTCGTTACTGGTAGGGAATACACGAGGCCTTGTAGTACCTGAATTGCGGTTGCGCAGCTATGTGAAGAGTGTGACACACCGGTTTAGTGAAAAAGGAATGAAAGATACTCACAAGGGACCCAGCCGGGTACTGCACGAGTGAGAAAGAAAAATAGAGGAGGGTTAGGCATGGAATCACAGAAGTGTACTAACTAAGAGGTCCTCTACAGCGGATAACTTACCCCTTCGTGCGTATCGGAGTGAGGGGCTGGCAACCAATTGGATTTATAGCGCGGTCGGTGCTGCAGGGTAAGGAAGAAGGTGTGCTCCGCCTGTGGTTAGAGCGGAGAGATCTCTGTGGATAATGTGGAGACCCACTATCAGAAGGGCGAACTGAAGTTCATGTGTGCAGCACGAATTAGAGGAATGTGGAAGCTTACCAGAAGAAGACTGCACATGTGGTGCAGTAGCGACTCGTGAATAACTGGCACAGTTGGCTGACACGGGTACTGGATCGTGACTCCGTGTCCAAGTATCTTCTGTAAAAGTAAAGTTGGGTGGTCAGATAGATTGGTCCTACTGTGCAGCATAGGATTGCACGTATTTTTAAGAGGATCAACTCTATGGGTGTGCTGGTCCTACTGTGGTCGGGCACCAAGTATTGTGCCGCAACCTACTGAATATATGCCAGTGCCTCCCTGGTAGGGGTAAATTGCAAGGGAGTATTACTTTATTAAGGCTCCGCTGGTTGGCTTGGCTGTGGTGCACTGCTCTAAATTGATATTGTGCTGTGCGCTCTGTGGTGTATTACTGAGCAGCAGCTTGGTGAAGGCATGTCTGCTGTGAAAAGCATGATAGTGCACATTTTAGTATAGGGTGCCTTGCGGGTACGTAAGAGAATATTAGCGCTCTGTGCTGTAGAGCTGAGCAGCAACTAGGTTATTAGCATGCCTGCTGTAAAGGAATAGGACTGTGTGCTTTCTAACACACGAAGCCTAAGAAGTACGAGCAAAATGGATAAACTAAATGGCGTGCCACTGTTAAGAGAGAAAATCTATAATTACGAATAGTGGCCATCGGGGGAGTGCTCACCTTAAAGTTGGATAGAAGAGATCTGTGGTGCGTGTCTCAGTAACGCAGCGTGGTAGATCTGATCAATCTGTCTACCTGGGTACAATGACACCGGACCCTCTGCAACGCGGAGAATAAATAGGCCTCGTGCACGTCAGGGACCCAAGTCACGGCAGGCATCACTTGTGATTGCCGCTCGTGGATGTAATCAACTGTTCTGTGCTCCAAAAGAGATGAAGGAAAGACCGGTGTATGAACAGTAAGAAGATAGTGGAGAAGAGAAAAGAAAAGTTTCTATTTATTTGCGCAATCGGAAAATTACCGCAATTACGCGCTGACTTGACACAGTGTTTTAAATAAAGCAATGAGCTTATCTTATGGCAGGAAAAATTAAAATGTGTCCAAACAGGCCATGGTAATGGATTATTGTGAACGCATACTAGCTGAGTGCATGTGGTCGGTGGGAATGTCTTTGGGAGGGATGCATATGCCTGCTAACGTGACTAGGGATGCATATACCTAAATTGCCAACATTTTTACCATTGGTATAACACTACGACTTCATGACAAATTGGGACTGGATGGTATGCACATCCTCCATTTGTATGACAAAATTGTTGATCGTATTATGAATGCACGAGTACACAGATACCATATACTTTTTACATATGTGTAAAACAGAAGCATGAGCAACCGCTATTTAAAGGGACGGCAGCATGGCACATTAATACAGAAATTAGGGAAAATACAAACTATTGATGTTTGGATATACTGCCGTTATTTGCTGTAAGTCCTTTTATGCAACAGAATCATAAGCACCAACAGTCTCATCTAATTGGTCCTCTGATCGCAATGCTTGAATTGAACAATCATTAGTGCAGCGAAACAAAAAGTTCAGTGAATGAGCCCCTTGGGCACGAATTATATATCACATAGTGTGGAAATCGCTGGAGCTAGTAAAGGGCAACTAGGCACCCACATTCCTAGGGTAACAGTGTGGTGACAAATCCGCGCCATTCCTCTGCGGAATTAAGTCCTTGGGCTATAGAGTTAGTCTTTTCAATCCAGCGGCATTCCAGACGTTGTAGGATGTGCGTCAAGTCACCTCCTCTTGGAGGTATGGTTGCTCTATCTATCACCTGCCATTTGATGTCATCAGCTGTGTGATTGAATTCAGAGAAATGGGCTACTAAAGGGGCATTTGGGACCGATCGTCGTATGCGGCTTCTGTGTTGGCCAATGCGCGCCTTGATCGGTTGTTGTGTCTGCCCGATGTAAGGCAGCTCGCATGGGCACCATATGCAGTAGACCACATTGCATGTGTTACAGTTAGAGAAGAATCGTAAGTTGTGCCTCACGTTTGCGTGTTCAAAGTTTTTGGTGTTGAAAGTGAGAGGGCACGCGACACAGTCGCCACATCTGTGATGGCCTAGTACCTCTGGTAAATTCCAGGTAGATTGTAAAGTATTGGTTTTGCGAGGACTTTCCTCTGTGGAGGAACGGATCAGGTGATCTTTGATATTTTTGCCCCTCTTGAAGGCGAACATAGGTGTTTCGATTGATGGATCAATGCTCTGTATTATGTGCCAGTTCTTCATGATCATGTTACGGATTTTATTGGAGTGAATCCCAAATGTTGTGACACAGATGGGTCTATTGATTGGGGTTTTCTCTTTGGTTTTTAGTAGTTCTTCCCTTGGACAGAACCAGGCTCTTTTCAAAGATTTCCTAACTATTCTGTTGGGATATCCTCTTGCCACTAGTTTGGATTTCAGTATCTCTGCTTCCGCCATATAGTCCTCTTTGTGCGTGCAGTTCCTGCGCAGGCGCAGGAACTGTCCGAATGGGAGCCCATCTCGTAGAGCCCTAGGATGTTGACTTTGATAGGCTAAGAGGGTATTTTTCTCGGTGGGTTTCCTGTGCAAGGATGTATACAGGGCCCCATTTTTATGTTGGATATTAAGATCCAAGAAGGCAATGCATGACTTGTGAATGGTGGATGTAAATGTGAGGTGTGTCTGAATGGTGTTCAAGTACAAGACGAGTTCATCAAATTCTGTCCGGGTTCCTGACCAAATTAGGAAAATATCATCTATGTATCTCTTCCAGCACCTTATGCTGGGAAAGTATGGATTGTTGTAATTCAGGACGAACTTGTGTTCAATATTGTCCATGTAAATATTTGCCAGATTAGGCGCAAAAATTGCGCCCATGCTAGTGCCGGAGCACTGTTGGTAGTAAATACCATTGGATACAAAATAATTAGATTGCAAGGCAATACGTAGTAGCGTAACAATGAAGGACGTGGGTACCCGAAATGGTCTGGGTCTTGTTTCTAGTAACTCTTCTATCACCTTAATACTATCCTCTTGAGGAATATTGGTGTAGAGGGAGGAGATGTCTAAGGTGGCTAGCCAATCTGATTCAGTGTTATAGGGCATGCCATCCACTAAGTTAATCATATACATGGTATCTCTGACGAAGGTTTCTTGCAAAGGTACATATTCTCTAATAAAGAAATCTATGTACTTGCCAATGGGTTCTAACACTGAGCCGCAGCCCGAAAGAATTGGGCGGCCTGGGGGTTTTGTGGTGCTTTTGTGAATTTTGGGTATGGTATAGAGCACTGGGGTCCTGGGATTTTTCTCATTAAGGAATTCGAACTCTTTTTAGTGATATAGCCCTCATCTCTACCTTCGGTGGTGATTCTCAGAATTTGAGTGCTAATATCTGACAGTGGATTAGTGTTTAGTTTTTTATAATGTTTCACCTCACTGATTTGGTTGTGAATCTCTATGTCATACTCCTTCCTGTCTTGAATCACAATTCCGCCACCCTTATCTGCTGGTTTTAAAATTATGGAGTTATTGTTCTTCAATGTGTAGAGTGCCTGTCTCTCGTCTCTTGTGATGTTATATGGTATGAAACATTTTGATCTTTGGAGATTGTCTAGACTCAGCAAGATAATCTTCTCAAAAGTTAAGAGCTCTGGTGGCATACTAGCATTGGTGGGGTAAAAGATCGATGGGGGTCTCAGCCCTGTCACTGAATCACTAGTGATGGGATCTTTGTCTTTGAAGAATAGTTTTAGTCGTATTTTCCGAAAGAATTGGAATAATTCTATTTTGAGATCAAAAAAGTTTGTCCGTTCTGTTATGACGAAAGATAGGCCCTTGCTCAATAAAGATATTTCATTAGATGATAGAGTGTGCTGCGACAAATTAAAAATGGGAATGACAGTGGGCGTGTCTGTTTCATATCTCAGTAGGGTTGGGGGCCCCATTGATAGTGCTTTCTCCGTGTTTGGCGTTCCCCAGCATATTGATTCCATGTTTTCCCTCTCGCCTTCCCGCCTCTCTCTAAAAAAGGCTGCCCCGAATGATTGTTGGATCGGCTGGTGCTAGGATGAGCGTCTGATTCGTCCGAGCCACTTGATGATTCGGAGAATGTTATTGGCTGGTTTCTCCTAAATCTACCCCAGGTGTTCTGTCTGTTATGGGAACCTACGGTAGTGTAGTAGTCTTCCCTTAGATAGGGATATGCCCTTTCCTTTGTGAAGTTCTTAATATCTTTGCTCACTTTATCTGCCTTCTTTTTAAGTTCAAATGTATTGAATTCGTCTATTGTCTTGTTGAGTTTATCTAATAGTGTTTGTGCCTCTGCTAGTCCGTCACCACCCAACAGCTCCTTCTCCAACTCTTCTATTTCTTTTAGTTCAGCCTTAGCGTGCTCTATGGCTGTTTCCACTCCCAGCACCATCCAATGGCGCGAGCAGGTGGTGGAAATATGACTAAATTTACCTTTGAATCTTGGGTCCTCGCGAAAAATGCATGGGACGTTCCTGATCTGGAGTCCTTGTGGAATGATCCCTGCCTTTAAATACTCTGTGAGCATGCGGGCATGTAATTCAGTCCTTACGTGCTTTTTCTTGGCCTTTTCTAATTTCTCCAATACCTGTTGTCTAGGATTAGTGGTATGAGTAGGCTGAGTAGAAAAAAGTGACGGTCCACTTATAATTTTGGCAATGTATTCATCTGTGTACAAGGGAGCTTCACGTTCTGACATCGTAACCCAGAGAACCAAATGGACCCTATGTTCACATAGGGTGTATGGGAAATCCTATAGAAGATATTCCCTTGCGGTGCAGCCACCGCTCTAAATGTCGAAAAACAAGAACAAGGGAGACCCTACTCGCTAGGAACCAGGGTAATTAGGTATGTAACAGAAACAGCGGTTCCTGCGGGGCAATGAAAACTATCTTGATAATAATAAGCACAATCGCAATGATAAAGGGTTACAATGACGTCAGAAAGAAAAGCTAGCAAGGACACAGATGACTGTATTCGCAATATTGTTTTTATATGTCGAACAATGTATCAATATGTACATAAAAGAAAAAAACATAATAGTGCTAGGTGTCCCCAGTGAAGTTGGAACCAAACATAAAGCATAAAACTTTTAAATTAGTGACAAATGTGACTTGGTTTCCGTGAGAAAACGACCATAAGCAATTGTACAATAATCACAGCCACTGTGTACAGTAATCAGGGCTGATTGAATTGGTTCGTTTTGCTAGATTGTCGACGACGTTTCAACCCTTTTGCACAATACAGGGTCTCTTCAGGACCTATGGGTGTAGGGACATCTATGATTGAAAGAAAAAGAATGTCACTAAGGATACTGCAAGTGATTTCGTTACTGGTAGGGAATACACGAGGCCTTGTAGTACCTGAATTGCGGTTGCGCAGCTATGTGAAGAGTGTGACACACCGGTTTAGTGAAAAAGGAATGAAAGATACTCACAAGGGACCCAGCCGGGTACTGCACGAGTGAGAAAGAAAAATAGAGGAGGGTTAGGCATGGAATCACAGAAGTGTACTAACTAAGAGGTCCTCTACAGCGGATAACTTACCCCTTCGTGCGTATCGGAGTGAGGGGCTGGCAACCAATTGGATGTATAGCACGGTCGGTGCTGCAGGGTAAGGAAGAAGGTGTGCTCCGCCTGTGGTTAGAGCGGAGAGATCTCTGTGGATAATGTGGAGACCCACTATCAGAAGGGCGAACTGAAGTTCATGTGTGCAGCACGAATTAGAGGAATGTGGAAGCTTACCAGAAGAAGACTGCACATGTGGTGCAGTAGCGACTCGTGAATAACTGGCACGGTTGGCTGACACGGGTACTGGATCGTGACTCCGTGTCCAAGTATCTTCTGTAAAAGTAAAGGTGGGTGGTCAGATAGATTGGTCCTACAATAACTCCATAATTTTAAAACCAGCAGATAAGGGTGGCGGAATTGTGGTTCAAGACAGGAAGGAGTATGACATAGAGATTCACAACCAAATCAGTGAGGTGAAACATTATAAAAAACTAAACACTAATCCACTGTCAGATATTAGCACTCAAATTCTGAGAATCACCACCGAAGGTAGAGATGAGGGCTATATCACTAAAAAAGAGTTCGAATTCCTTAATGAGAAAAATCCCAGGACCCCAGTGCTCTATACCATACCCAAAATTCACAAAAGCACCACAAAACCCCCAGGCCGCCCAATTCGTTCGGGCTGCGGCTCAGTGTTAGAACCCATTGGCAAGTACATAGATTTCTTTATTAGAGAATATGTACCTTTGCAAGAAACCTTCGTCAGAGATACCATGTATATGATTAACTTAGTGGATGGCATGCCCTATAACACTGAATCAGATTGGCTAGCCACCTTAGACATCTCCTCCCTCTACACCAATATTCCTCAAGAGGATAGTATTAAGGTGATAGAAGAGTTACTAGAAACAAGACCCAGACCATTTCGGGTACCCACGTCCTTCATTGTTACGCTACTACGTATTGCCTTGCAATCTAATTATTTTGTATCCAATGGTATTTACTACCAACAGTGCTCCGGCACTAGCATGGGCGCAATTTTTGCGCCTAATCTGGCAAATATTTACATGGACAATATTGAACACAAGTTCGTCCTGAATGACAACAATCCATACTTTCCCAGCATAAGGTGCTGGAAGAGATACATAGATGATATTTTCCTAATTTGGTCAGGAACCCCGACAGAATTTGATGAACTCGTCTTGTACTTGAACACCATTCAGACACACCTCACATTTACATCCACCATTCACAAGTCATGCATTGCCTTCTTGGATCTTAATATCCAACATAAAAATGGGGCCCTGTATACATCCTTGCACAGGAAACCCACCGAGAAAAATACCCTCTTAGCCTATCAAAGTCAACATCCTAGGGCTCTACGAGATGGGCTCCCATTCGGACAGTTCCTGCGCCTGCGCAGGAACTGCACGCACAAAGAGGACTATATGGCGGAAGCAGAGATACTGAAATCCAAACTAGTGGCAAGAGGATATCCCAACAGAATAGTTAGGAAATCTTTGAAAAGAGCCTGGTTCTGTCCAAGGAAGAACTACTAAAAACCAAAGAGAAAACCCCAATCAATAGACCCATCTGTGTCACAACATTTGGGATTCACTCCAATAAAATCCGTAACATGATCATGAAGAACTGGCACATAATACAGAGCATTGATCCATCAATCGAAACACCTATGTTCGCCTTCAAGAGGGGCAAAAATATCAAAGATCACCTGATCCGTTCCTCCACAGAGGAAAGTCCTCGCAAAACCAATACTTTACAATCTACCTGGAATTTACCAGAGGTACTAGGCCATCACAGATGTGGCGACTGTGTCGCGTGCCCTCTCACTTTCAACACCAAAAACTTTGAACACGCAAACGTGAGGCACAACTTACGATTCTTCTCTAACTGTAACACACGCAATGTGGTCTACTGCATATGGTGCCCATGCGAGCTGCCTTACATCGGGCAGACACAACAACCGATCAAGGCGCGCATTGGCCAACACAGAAGCCGCATACGACGATCGGTCCCAAATGCCCCTTTAGTAGCCCATTTCTCTGAATTCAATCACACAGCTGATGACATCAAATGGCAGGTGATAGATAGAGCAACCATACCTCCAAGAGGAGGTGACTTGACGCACATCCTACAACGTCTGGAATGCCGCTGGATTGAAAAGACTAACTCTATAGCCCAAGGACTTAATTCCGCAGAGGAATGGCGCGGATTTGTCACCACACTGTTACCCTAGGAATGTGGGTGCCTAGTTGCCCTTTACTAGCTCCAGCGATTTCCACACTATGTGATATATAATTCGTGCCCAAGGGGCTCATTCACTGAACTTTTTGTTTCGCTGCACTAATGATTGTTCAATTCAAGCATTGCGATCAGAGGACCAATTTGATGAGACTGTTGGTGCTTATGATTCTGTTGCATAAAAGGACTTACAGCAAATAACGGCAGTATATCCAAACATCAATAGTTAGTATTTTCCCTAATTTCTGTATTAATGTGCCATGCTGCCGTCCCTTTAAATAGCGGTTGCTCATGCTTCTGTTTTACACATATGTAAAAAGTATATGGTATCTGTGTACTCGTGCATTCATAATACGATCAACAATTTTGTCATACAAATGGAGGATGTGCATACCATCCAGTCCCAATTTGTCATGAAGTCGTAGTGTTATACCAATGGTAAAAATGTTGGCAATTTAGGTATATGCATCCCTAGTCACGTTAGCAGGCGTATGCATCCCTCCCAAAGACATTCCCACCGACCACATGCACTCAGCTAGTATGCGTTCACAATAATCCATTACCATGGCCTGTTTGGACACATTTTAATTTTTCCTGCCATAAGATAAGCTCATTGCTTTATTTAAAACACTGTGTCAAGTCAGCGCGTAATTGCGGTAATTTTCCGATTGCGCAAATAAATAGAAACTTTTCTTTTCTCTTCTCCACTATCTTCTTACTGTTCATACACCGGTCTTTCCTTCATCTCTTTTGGAGCACAGAACAGTTGATTACATCCACGAGCGGCAATCACAAGTGATGCCTGCCGTGACTTGGGTCCCTGACGTGCACAAGGCCTATTTATTCTCCGCGTTGCAGAGGGTCCGGTGTCATTGTACCCAGGTAGACAGATTGATCAGATCTACCACGCTGCGTTACTGAGACACGCACCACAGATCTCTTCTATCCAACTTTAAGGTGAGCACTCCCCCCGATGGCCACTATTCGTAATTATAGATTTTCTCTCTTAACAGTGGCACGCCATTTAGTTTATCCATTTTGCTCGTACTTCTTAGGCTTCGTGTGTTAGAAAGCACACAGTCCTATTCCTTTACAGCAGGCATGCTAATAACCTAGTTGCTGCTCAGCTCTACAGCACAGAGCGCTAATATTCTCTTACGTACCCCCAAGGCACCCTATACTAAAATGTGCACTATTCTGCTTTTCACAGCAGACATGCCTTCACCAAGCTGCTGCTCAGTAATACACCACAGAGCGCACAGCACAATATCAATTTAGAGCAGTGCACCACAGCCAAGCCAACCAGCGGAGCCTTAATAAAGTAATACTCCCTTGCAATTTACCCATACCAGGGAGGCACTGGCATATATTCAGTAGGTTGCGGCACAATACTTGGTGCCCGACCACAGTAGGACCAGCACACCCATAGAGTTGATCCTCTTAAAAATACGTGCAATCCTAAGGTGCACAGTAGGACCAATCTATCTGACCACCCACCTTTACTTTTACAGAAGATACTTGGACACGGAGTCACGATCCAGTACCCGTGTCAGCCAACCGTGCCAGTTATTCACGAGTCGCTACTGCACCACATGTGCAGTCTTCTTCTGGTAAGCTTCCACATTCCTCTAATTCGTGCTGCACACATGAACTTCAGTTCGCCCTTCTGATAGTGGGTCTCCACATTATCCACAGAGATCTCTCCGCTCTAACCACAGGCGGAGCACACCTTCTTCCTTACCCTGCAGCACCGACCGCGCTATACATCCAATTGGTTGCCAGCCCCTCACTCCGATACGCACGAAGGGGTAAGTTATCCGCTGTAGAGGACCTCTTAGTTAGTACACTTCTGTGATTCCATGCCTAACCCTCCTCTATTTTTCTTTCTCACTCGTGCAGTACCCGGCTGGGTCCCTTGTGAGTATCTTTCATTCCTTTTTCACTAAACCGGTGTGTCACACTCTTCACATAGCTGCGCAACCGCAATTCAGGTACTACAAGGCCTCGTGTATTCCCTACCAGTAACGAAATCACTTGCAGTATCCTTAGTGACATTCTTTTTCTTTCAATCATAGATGTCCCTACACCCATAGGTCCTGAAGAGACCCTGTATTGTGCAAAAGGGTTGAAACGTCGTCGACAATCTAGCAAAACGAACCAATTCAATAAGCCCTGATTACTGTACACAGTGGCTGTGATTATTGTACAATTGCTTATGGTCGTTTTCTCACGGAAACCAAGTCACATTTGTCACTAATTTAAAAGTTTTATGCTTTATGTTTGGTTCCAACTTCACTGGGAACACCTAGCACTATTATGTTTTTTCTTTTATGTACATATTGATACATTGTTCGACATATAAAAACAATATTGCGAATACAGTCATCTGTGTCCTTGCTAGCTTTTCTTTCTGACGTCATTGTAACCCTTTATCATTGCGATTGTGCTTATTATTATCAAGATAGTTTTCATTGCCCCGCAGGAACCGCTGTACCACTACACAACGTGTCCTCCCATGTGCATCATTGTAGCGGACTTCCCCAGGAGTCCTTGGATTCCTCAGTGGGCTCAGCAACCAAGGCCGGTTGGGATACGCAGAGTCACCTAGGTGTGAGATACACAAACCAATTTAGTAATATAAACAGTTGAACAGAACAGCATGTCACAGATACAGCACACTACTTGACTCAGCATACTCACCGACAAGCCACGCACGCTCCGGATGCAGATTTTCCATCAATTGTGGGATGATGCTGTTACGCAGTATGTAGGAGTCATGTGCAGATCCTGGATATTTGGCACATACATGGGAGATAATCATATCCGCTTGGCATACCACTTGCGCATTAATGGAATGGTAATGCTTCCTGTTACGGTATATGTGCTCACGTGCCTGTGGTGGAACTAGGCCAACGTGTGTGCAGTCAATGGCTCCAACAATATTAGGTATCTGTCCAAGGTCATAAAAATCACCCTTCACATCTGCCAATTCATGTCTCCTTGGAAAGTGGATGTAGCGGTCCTTGTAGGTCAACATTGCGGACAGGACATCACGCAGCACCATGCTGAACATAGCTTGAGACATTCCACCGGCGATGGTCACTGTGTACTGAAACGAACCAGTGGCAAAGAAATGCAGGGCAGCCATCACCTTAACTGTTGACGTCAAAGCTGTCGGATAGGTTCTGTGAGGCCTCAGATGGGGCTCCAACTGAGCACATAGCTCTTGAAGAGCGGCTGCAGGACAGATTGTGTGCTTTTGTTTAAGTATTCATGTTAATTGCAGCCCCTTCACGAGCTGTGATGAACATGAATACTTAAAAGCACCCAATCTGCCCTGCAGCCGCTCTTTAGTAACACAAGAATACAGCAAGTTAAAAACACGGCGTGTATCTTCAGATTAACCTCAAAGGACACGCAGTGTTTTTAAACTTGCTGTATTCTTGTGAGCTAACATGAATTATTGAGGTGCCCATTAAAATGTATAAATTATTGAAAACCTGGTTCAATCACCTTCCTCTCTCAGAGACTCCAGGGGCTTGGAGAGGACGGTCTTATAACAGAAGAATCTGCGCACATGCAATGCTGGGATTGAATCACTGCATAATTTGTTGTTTAATTGTAAACCCTTACTCCCACTGAGGCTGCACATTTTAGTGCTGTTTTGAAGGATGTCTGGAGTGTTTGCGACTTTGCTTCTTTAATTAACTCAATGAATAAGACTCTGTTTGGATGTTTGATAAAATACTGTGAAATTTATTTTTTGCTATTTTAGAGCTTTAATAGAATGTGTATGTTTGTTTACATGGCTTTTAAACAAAAAAGAAATAAAAAATTTTTTTTTTAAAAAGCTTGACCAGTGCGCTCTGGTAGGGGTGGAAATGCCGACCAGGCTGGTTTGTTTACGAGCGGACCTTATCTCGCACCACAGAAACACGTTTGCACTTCAGCAAATAAAATGATGTCAGAGCCCCAGCGCTGCCTCCCTGGGTTGTGTTGTTTCCGTGCCTGTGGTGTGTGCAGCTGTAGTTAGGGGTGGAGGGGGTGGCGGCGGGGGCTGCAGCAAAGCCTATTGATTTCTTTTCACATGTGATTGTGCGTTTGCGTGATTTTTCACCACATCTTCCACATTTGGGTGTAAATGTTTACCTTATTAAGCTGAATTGGCTGAGTGTTACACGTGCTAGTAAACCATAAAATATATTTATCTTACAGAATATTCGCAGCTGCCTAATGCCCCCAGGTCACGTGGGAAACCTTCAGCCATCAGTGCTTTCAATGCTGCGGTTTTTAAGCTCATAATTACATTATCGAGTAACCAAACTGCAAATCCCACATTGAAAGGTGCTAAAAAAAGCCAGACCTGGTTGAAGATGTCACATACACCAGGTCACTTGGCAACTATGGCGTGCTGGTAAAAGTGTACATGCCGTGTTTTTAAACTTGTATTCTTGCGAGCCAACCTGAATTATTGAGGCGCCCAGATTAACCTGAAAGTACACGCCCTGTACCACACACAGAAACTACAATTCAGGAATTGGACAGCTGATGTTCAGACAATTTAAGATCCAAATATAAGGGTACCCAAAGGGGAAAATGTAGGTAGACTGGTTTGATTGTTATTGCCATACTGAAAACCGGACGCTATGAATCATTGAGTGAAAATAGATCTGAATATTCCCAGAAAGCATGACTGCAATTCAAAAAGTCGCTGGCTAAACAGCATTGGGCAGTTATTGCTTCACACTATCTGATGCACTGAAGGGAGTAATTGACTTCTCCCCATTAGAGATTCACCTCTGCAATCAAAAGTTTGGAGTGATATTTGGCGCTGCACACATGCGCGGTCTGGTTCCTGGCGCACACAGCCATGGTTGCAGCGCACAGAGACCCTCCACTGCCACACACAGAGGAAACAAATTAGAGGGAACATTGCTCTGGACCCAGTGATGGCTCGAACAGAGAACATCAGGGCATGTCCCTTCACCACAGAGGAGCTGGAGGTCCTGGTGGACGAGGTCCTTGCCCAGTATGGGAGGCTATATGGTGCTCCAGAGGTACTGGTAAGTGTCTGAGTAAAAGTTTGAGAGTGCTCAGAATGCTCACATGATGTTATTGTACAGTAGTATGTGCTTGTGAGTGCAAGCCAATGTTCATGCATCAATATTTTGTCAACAGCATGGTCCATACATGACCTAGTACTTAATGCACTTGAGTATGTGGGGAGGATGGCAACATAGACACCGGTGCAGCTCTTTTTAAGCCAAAAAAAACCACATGTTGTTCTGAGACTGGGTAATGTAAATGTGTGAGACGCTGCCTAGCATGCTGACTTCATGTCAATGGGGTGTGTAGCCTTATTTCCACAGATCCCTGACTGCATTTAAGGATGGAAATGACATACTGTGTTTTAGCAGTTATACAGTTACACTGCTGGTTTGAGACACTCGAACTCCGAACACACATTCCCTGTGCTATGTGATGTCATAGTCCATTAAGTGTTCATAAGCTCATTTGTGACATTTCAAATGTAGATTGGCCCGAGGGTACGGGATAATGTGTGTACAGCCTGCACAGTAACTGCCCAATGTTACAAGGAACCATCACTAAAATGACTGAGTAAAACATATGTGTTGTCCACCACCCTATTTTTCCATGAGCTATCATAGGCCTGAGGAGTTCACAAGACAGGACTCCACCTTGTGAGAAGAGTGTGAGAATGTAAGATCAAGGACCTAAATGTGACCACCATGACACATGTAGCTATGCAATGGTCAAGGACATTAAGGGGTGTGTAGCGTAGGACACAGTGAGTCTGTCCACTACACATCATTTCCAGTGTATTGTATGTCATGCTTACTCACATAGTGCATCACAGCTGAGGCCCATTATTACTTTTGTTTCTGTGCTGGCACTCTGCATGTATATGAGATGGGCATGTAGTGTGTCCATCATCATAGATGTATACATAGCTATGATATGGGTTGATCCAAGTGTACTATGTGACATGCTGTATGGGCTCTGCTCTCCATCGATGTATTAGTGTGCTATGTATTTTCATGCTCCTGTACTGACACACAGTGGTACACAACACAGTGTCACAGAAACTTCCTCTTCTTGTCTCCCATGCCTGCAGCTTAAGGTCCATCAGCGTAAGGCCATATGGAGGGCCAATGCCCGCAAGGTGCGGTCTCTGGGTGTCTCAAACCGACTTCATACACACTGCCACAAGAGGTGGGATGACATCTACCGCCTGAGCAAAAACGTCGCAGAGATGACACTGGGGGTGCTCCCTCGAAGTGGCATGTTGGCACGCAGGACCATGACACCACTAATGGCCCGCATCTTGGCAGTGACACAGCCAGAGCTGGGTGGACGCTTGAGGGCCCATCAGCAGCAAGTTGCGGGTGAGTATTGTGCAAAGTGTGACTTTGCGTATGAGTGACTGCATGAATCCCAGCCCTGAGCAAGTGCGGAACTCTGTGATGTCTCTAGTGTGATGCAATGGCTTCTAAGTGGCCTCAGTGTTGAGTGCAGCGGTTCTACATTCGTACCACATTTTGTTTCTCATGTGTTAAAACCCATGAACCTTGTCATATTAAATTATCTTGCCATGTTTTCATGTCATATTGTATGAATGTTGTCTGAACTGAGACCTTCATACACAGGATAATTCATTGTGTGAAGGGTGTAGCCCAGAACACTTGTCAGGCTTGTGTGTGCTGTGTGGCTAGCACAATAGTGTGCTCATGTGATGATGTGTTAGTGGCTAGAGACAGGCACAGATGTGGACTCAGTGAGCAGTGAGTTGGGAAAGGTCACACCTGTCCCATGGGTCCTTTTTTCACAATGATAGAGAAGACAGCACCATTGCAAAATATATTAGCATGATAACAGCAGCATGGCATAACATGCTGTATTTCCTACCATGGTGACAGCAAGTGTACACAGGTGCTGATGGGGGTAGATGGTGATGATTGCAGTGATGCATTGGCTGATTTGCATTTGCCATTTGTGCACATGGCAACTTTACTGGGATGGTTAGACTCTGTGATTTAAATGCAATGTAGCTGAAGCTGGCTATTGCGAAATTGTTTTGGCACTATGGCTTAACATGGTTGGATGTGATCTGTGTGTTTGGCAAATTGTGATGTGACTGAGGTGTTGTACAGTAATTTGTAAAATGATAATGAACAAAGGTTACTCAGTGTCTGTCCTCAGTATGTGTGCATTGTGGAGAGGTGTCCATGTGCATCAGTGCATGGTGAAGTTGTGGCTAAAGCTTTTAATCAGTGAGTGACTTTTTGGCACATTGATGTGTCCTCAATGTCATCAGTCAGCACAACGTAGGGATGGCATATGCCAGATCCTAGGTATTCTCACACATTAGCTGTCCTAATGGAGTCCACCAACTTCCTCATCAACAGAAGACACTATCCTGGGGAGTGTACATCAACAACAGGGGATGCAGGGCAAAAGGCAAGGCCACCCCCAGCGTATCACCAGGTCCAGCAAATCCACACGTGGAGAGCCACCTGCACCTGCTACACCTTTGGGGAAGAGTGAGGCTGTTGTGCCCACCTCACTTCTCACTCCGGCCAAGACACTTGTGGGATATCGGATCCCCAAACAGTTGAGACCCAACCCTCCACATTCACCCTCAGCCACTGAGCCTCCACATAGCATGTCTCCACCTTCCTGTGCCACCACTCCACCCGGTCCAAGCAGCCCTCAGGCTCCCACATCCATGGATCCCTCTACCTCAGCCGGTTCTCTCCCTCCCAGGTCCAGTCCTCCAACTGGCCCCGACAATCAGCCCCCTCCCAGTTCAACTTCAAGCCAAAGTTGAAGCCAAGTCCCCTCCCCCATACCATTTCTCCAACAGCGGTGCCTGGACTGCCCATTCGAAGCCCCTGACCTGTGGTGATTCCCATGGCAGTGGACTGTGTTACCTATTTGATGTGCAAGTTTACATGCACACATGTGCAGACTTGAAATTTGGACTGGCCAATGGCCTTGATGTTTTGCACTTTTGATGCCTATGCAGAGTTTATGTAATAAAGACTATTACTCATGTTGTGAGCTTTGTCGCTGCCCTTGCTAATGATGCAGTGCAATGTTTGTGTATATGTTCAAGTGACACATGCTCTGTATGCCACATTCACATTGGCATATACTTGATTTTCTTTTTCAAAGGTTGCCAGAGGTTACAGGCACTTTTGTGCTTCTTGACTCAGAGGCTTGAGGGGGCACTGATGGTTGTCTGTGGTGATCTAATCTTATCCTAATCATTCTATTGTCAGGTCTCCAATGTTGTACACGTCATATTTGGATGCTGTACCACAACAGAAGAGAATTCTAAACACAGGATAACTTGCGTGGTGGACAGGGTCCGTCATATCTGTGGGATCTATCTTGATGTGTGAACAGCAGTGTAGATGTGTAGTCATCTTGTGTAGGCCTGGCTTCATAGTCACATGGGTACATTTGAATGTGTGCAGTTGAGTAGTCATACAGTGTGATTGGCCTATCATTGGCAGAAGTGTTGATGAGTATGTGCCCCTGAACACGACACCTACACACATGTATGATCCAGGTAATGAGTGCCTGTTTGTTTATATTGACAGACACGTGCATTAGATAGTGGGCACATGTAGGAGTTGTTGGTTGAGCTCTGTGCAGTTTGTCAGTATGACCTTGCAGTCCTGGGGTACACCTACTTGTTGTCGACGGTCAGTTGTGAGTATGCAGAGTGGTTCACTGCAATGTCTGTGTTGTGGTTTGTTGATCAGCCATGGCTCTTGCTTACGTTTGTGCTCACTGTGCTGACCTGCTCAGGCAAACTGACATTATAAGTGACGTTTCTCATACATTGGTGTCACTTTACATCATTTGTTGGACAAGTATGTGGTATTGAGAGTCAGACCATCCCCAATGGGGGCTTTTGATGGCTACACATTGTGAGTTACTCCTCTATGTGTTTTTGCTCTGTACACTCCTCACCTGTCCAATACTGATGTACACACCACTTCAGTCTAATGTCTTCCACTCCATGCCTTGCCAGTGTGTGCCCCCCACCACCACTTCATAGTGTGACACTATACTGTGGGAGGATGATCTGTGTCCAGGACCAATGTTCCACTCAGGACTGTTTCACAATTTGTTATGTGCTATTTTCTTCTACTTGATTGCAGTCATGGTTGCTCATGTACAGTGCAGATGTTTGTCGAGCACAGTCCTCTAGTCATGTTCCATGCATCTGTGTTTTCCAGAGTTGTGCAGCAGTGGGTGATAGCTAAAGTGTATGTGTGTTTGCTGAGGTACTGGTACCCATCCTGAGTGTGATGTGATCTGTGCCCTGTGATGATTTGTGGTGTTGAAGTTCATGGTGGAGCACTTAGATATGTGTGATACTGGTTTTGTTGATGTTCACACACTGCTTACTGTACATGCACTGCTGTGAGTGTATGTTGCCTTGTCCTTGCATGGTGTTAGTCACCCTGATGTCCAGCTGAGTTTGCTATGTGATGATTTTGTATGTGCATATGTTGTGTATTTGTTGTTGATGGATGCAGTCTTTGGCCTGTGTTGGCTCTTTCCACTGACAGGTCCATGTGTGTGTAATGTTATATTTGCATGACATTGTGTGTGAGGAGTTTGTGTATTTGAATGCATTCAGATGTGTATTGAATTTGTTGTGTGCATTTCTTGTGTGACTGTCACATGCAGCAATGTGGGGTCTTGTTCATTGGCTTGTTTTGAGTGCACAATTGTGCTATGGCCTCCTATATTTGAGCAGTCACTTGTCAGGAGTGTGCATGTGCATGCTTGTGCTACACATTGACACCATGCTCACTTGGTAACTGGTCGAGTGTATATGTCTGTGTTTGCAGATTTGTCCTATTGCACACAGTTAGTGTTCATGATTGGCATTTGATCATATATTTTTTGATTGGTTTGGGTGATGGTGTCTGTGCAGTTGGCCAGAGTAAAAATATTATCTATTCCTGTGCTGTCTAGGATCACATTGCCTATCCACTGTTTGCCTACACATGGGTGAGCTTGTTGGACTTCTTTGGATGTTGTTTGTGAGACATGTGTTTGGCAAATGGTTTTTGAACAGAATTGGTTCAGACATCCCTGAGTGGGATTCTGACATTTGTAGATAACACCAGGGTGTGGCATTGGTTCTCAGGAAACTCACAGGACATTATTTGCACCTTTATCTGTGTTTCTCACAGGTGTGGAGTAGTGAAGGTGTGAGATGGGTAGATGAGGGATATGTGTGAAGGTCATACTTAGGTTTGACAGTCAGGGAGTGTGACAATGAGCCATGAGTGTTGTGCTGGTGGCATGCACATGTCAAAGGAGTTGACACAGATGTGGGGCTGGTCTCTGTATGGCTTATGACAGTTCCTATCATTCCTGGGCCAATGCATAGCTTGCATTGCTGTATCACAGGGATATTGCACAGATGTCACTTTAGTTCATTCACTGTGCCACCCATGTCTGATTTGATGGCCTAGGTGTGGTGTGATATGTTGCACCTCTTGCATGTCATGTACAAATGCTATCTGAGATATCTCCATGTTTCTCATGCACTGTGCACTCCACATTAGGCTAGTTTAGTTATTGTCATACATTGCTGCTGCCTTATGGTATGTGTATGAGGCTAAGTTTCAGTGTGTGAGCTGTCTGAAGGACTTGACATGCAGTGTGAACAGTTCCGTGGTTGTTAATCTGCACAGTGACTCTTCATTTCTTAAATTACTCACTTTGATTCACATGAGTGTAAGGCAGGTGTGAGTAGGAGGAGGGTTGTCCTGAGTCTCAGGTCAGAGTTTCCTGCTGTCAAGATGGAGTCTTCCTGACACTTTGGCATTCATTCACTACTTTGTAGTTGGTGCGCCCTTTGTTGAGGTGTAGTGATGGTGTGTAGGTGTTCTGTGAGTTGGCAGTGTACTCAGTGTTGCTGATGTACTGGACATACTCACATGGTGTCATTTATTGCAGCAGTACATTTGTGAGTCAAATGCACAGTGGTGCTTACTTTGAGTTTGCTGTTTGAGTCAGGACTTTCTCACTGTGTTGCATGATATGGGCTGTCATTATGTGATATGGTCTGCCATTGTATGTGATGGGCCTATCAATGACTGCTTGGGGGCTGTGGTGATCTGTGATTTTGTGGCAGTGGTGTCTAATATGATGTGTCATCGACCTGGGCTCACTGACTCATTCCAACACCTTGTTGCCCTACTGTGAAATACACATACACACCCTACTTGATCTGCCCTCCTCTGTTTCACGTTGTATGTGGACTGACCCTTATTTGTGTGCAATGATGACTATGGTCATTTTGGAGGGACTCTTGCCTCACCCTACACTCATGTTACAATACATTTGAAGGTGTTCCTAATGAGATGTCACTCTAGACAGTGCCCCTCCACATGACTTCTTGCTGCAGATATGTTGTGCTGTGTGGTGCTTCTTTTATGTTACATGTGGTGTGGATGTTGTGATGTTGGTGTTGCTTGTCTGGGACAATGTCCTGGACTCCGAGTACATTGTGGGCAGGTTTTCCTGCGGCTTCACCGCTGCGGTGACATGACCGGCACAACTGGGCTATTTGCAGTAATTTCTATGGTGATGGGTGACCCCGATGCAGAGGTGTCAATTTGTGACGTGCAGGACATGTGTACTTACACTGGGGGATATGTTCCTGTCTCCACCAGGCTGTCTGATGTAGACAGGACACGTACTTCAGCGCGACAGTTGTGTGTTGTGGTTGTATGCGGGGATGTGTTGTTGATTTACCTGCGGTATTGACCGCGACGGCATCTTATCTGCTGATAGTGGATGAGGTACAGCAGCGGAAGGGCTTGTAGAGCTGGATCCATGGCGGCCAGGAACGTGTGGAGGTGTCTCGGATTCGAGTTTCTATCTCCGCAGTTGTGCTTCCGCCGTATCCGGGTGGCTGGTTTCTCCGCTGCGTTCGGATGGGCTGTTTGAGGCATCGTGATTTGTCCGGCGGTCGTACGTCATTCCGCACGGCGGTCTTTCTCTATTGGCTCCCTCCGCCACCGTTGCGGAACGAAAAATCTAGCAGATCCGGAAACTCCGCGACGGACGGGAAATGGGCTGTCTTTGCCCAGTGTAATATGGCGGACGCGAGGACCGCCACAGGAGTGAGTAAATGGACATTTTCCGCCAGCACCGCGGAGGTGCCTACTACCGCCATCGTAATCGGACCCATAGTTTGGTTTTTCACATGAAAGTATCTTAAACATTGTAATTTCTTCTGCAAACTTCTCAGTACTAATATCTTCCACCTGTTCGTCAACACCTACTCTTATCAAGCTCTCACTTTCTCTACTCTCCTCTTGTGAACCAAAGAAACGAAACTGTATATCATCACAAACTTTTTTTACATCCGATATTAAACCATGCAAAAGAGCTGTGTTCATTTCACTTAAAGACAATGCAGGACTTTTTGCGTAGTACAATCTCCTTATTAACTTCTGCATTTCTGAGTGATGTACTGCTAACATTCTTAAAAGATGAAAAGTACTTCGACACACTTTTCTAGAAAGACAAGCCAGAGAATGACCCTGCAACTTAATATATTTTCTCACTTTACAAGGATCTAGTCCTTGCAACATCTTAATCTTCTGTTTAACACTTTTTTTGGCATACTCTCGTAAGAAAATTCGTAATATATCGATAGATTCCTGTCGAATACTACAAATACTAGTACAATCCCACTTATACACTGGAGCTTGTGTACGTCTCCCTTGAACTTCTTCAGCTATTACTTCTTCTACATTTCTAGGAACCATCTTTTCTTTTTCAATTGGACAACCATCTTTTTTCTCATAACAACGACCACTGGTATCAACTGCATGAACTAATGAATTTTGTTGAAAATAGCTTTCTTCATTAAAGAAAGGCTCAGTACTAGAAGTGTGCTTCCATTCACCAGTAAACGTTTTGCAAAAGTTACTTCTATTAACCAGTCTTTTTCTTTTGTTTTTCTTCTTCATAAAGTGCATTGTTTTATTCAATGTTTTCATTCTCTTCAAAACCAATATAAATAGTTTCCATTTCAATTCAAAAGCAGTATCTACTACACTTTCAATGTGTTGCTTCTTCTTATATGCTGCAGATATTTTTTTTATACTTTTTACAATCTTTTAATAAATTTTAAATTACTCTATTACGAAACATACGTACATGTATGTCCTTAAATTGTTTCTGTCTTTTTGTCACATGTGTTTCTTTTCCATTGTGTTTCTTTATTTTCTTCTCCTTTGTTCTAAAAATTTCTTTCTTCCTTTGATTAGTATTTTGATCGTTCAATCTCTCCACAACTTTTTTAATACATTTTTTAGTTCTCTTACCAGAAGCCACTTTATCCTCAGCATCCTTTTGGTGTATTTCTACACCACTCGTTTTAGTTTTCATTAAGTACTTCTGTTTCCTTTGTTCTCTTCTCATGTTTTCTTGCCATCTTTTATTTGTAATCCAATCAAAATATCTTCCTAAAAAACTAATAAAAGTTTAATTATTTTGGTGCATCAATTAAAATTATTACCATTGCAATTTTGAAAATAACAACTAAGTGCAAAATTACAATTAAATTCCTATTGCATTTATGACACATAAAAAGAGAAAAGTATAAAAACAAGCAAAACATCTGCAAAAACACAAGAAAAGGTGGTCACACAGCCAAAGGAGAAAGGAAAAAAACCAAAAGGTTTACAAACAGCAAAATGAAATACTCAAACAACACAGATACTGAAAAATGTAAGAAATGCAGAAAGAAGCAACAGATGTACAGAAAGAGGCAAGAGAGGTGCAGAAAGAGGCAAAAGAAGTGCAGAAAGAGGAAAAAGTTGTAGAAAAATGCAAGTAAGGTACAGAAACAAATAAAAGGGGTGCAGAAAAAGGCAAAACGAGTTGAAAAAGAAGTAAGAGACGTGCAGAAAGAAGGAAGAGAAGTGCAGAAAGAAGCAACGGAGGTGCAGAAAAAGTCAAGAGAAGTGCAGAAAGAAGCTAAGAGATACAGAAAAAGACAACAGAGGTGCAGAAAGAGACAAGAGAGGAGCAGAAACAGGGAAGACGAGTGCAGAAAGAGGCAACAGGGATACAAAAAGAAGCAAGAGAGGAGCAGAAAGAAGCAAGAGAAGTGCAGAAAGAAGCAACAGAGATGCAGAAAGAGGCAACATGCTTGCCGAAAGAGGCAAGAGAAATCCAGAAAGAAGCAAGAGAAATGAAGAAACAGGCAAGAGAAGTGCAGAAAAAGGCAAGAGAAGTGAACAAAGAAACAAGAGAAGTGCAGAAAGAGGCACAAGATGCGCAGAAAAGGCAAGACAGTGCAGAAAGAGGGAAGAGAGGTGCAGAAAGAGGGAAGAGCGGTGCAGAAACAGGCAAGATGGGTGCAAAAGAGACAAGAGGGGTGCAGAAAGAAGCAAGTGAGGTGCAGAAAGAAGCAAGAGAAGTGCAGAAAGAAGCAACAAACATGCACAATGAGACAAGAGGGGTGCAGAAAGAGGCAAGAGAAGTGCAGAAAGAAGCAACAGAGTGGAGAAAGAGGCAAGGGAATTACAGAAAAAAGCAACAGAGGTACAGAAAGAGGCAAGAAAAGTACAGAAAGATGAAAGAGAGTTGCAGAAACAGGCAAAAGAGGTGCTGAAAGAGGGAACAGGGGTGCAGAAAGAGGCAACAGAGGTGCAGTAAAAGTAAAGAAGTGTGCAGAAAGAGGCAAGATAAGTGCAGAAAGAAGCAACAGAGGTGCAGAAACAGGCAAGAGAGGCGCAGAAACAGGGAAACGGACTGCAGAAAGAGGGAAGGAGTACAGAAAGAAGCAAGAGAAGTGCAGAAAGAAGCAACAGAGGTCCAAAAAGAGGCAAGAGGGGTGCAGAAAGAACCAAGAGAGGTGCAGAAAGAGGTAAGAGAACTGCAGAAAGAGGCAAGAGAGGTACAGAAACAGCCAGGAGAGGTGCACAAAGAGGGAACAAGGGTGCAGAAAGAGGCAAGAGGGGTGCAGAAAGAGGAAAGAAGGGTGCAGAAAGAAGCAAGAGAAGTGCACAAAGAAACAACAGAAATGGAGAAAGAGGCAAGAGAACTGCAGAAAGAGGCAAGAGAGTTGCAGAAACAGGTAATTGAGGTACAGAAAGACGGAAGAGGGGTACAGAAAGAGGCAAGAGAAGTACAGAAAGAAACAAGTGAGCTGCAGAAAGAGGCACCAGAGGTGCAGAAAGAGCAAGAGAGATGCAGAAACTATCAAGAGAAGTGCAGAAAGAGGCAAGAGAGATGGTGAAAGAGGGAAGAAGGGTAGTATGTGTATAGGTAGTTTCTCCTTAACTGTATGACTGCATGGTAGTGCCTGAGTAAAAGGATGAATGTAAGAGTAATGGTAGGATCATTGGATGAGTGCATATGTAGTGCCTAACAAAATGGATCACTAAATGGCTACTGCCTAAGTCAATAGTTCAGTGCTAGAGTAGTGCCTGGATAATTGAATGAGTGCAGCGATACTGCCTGGGTGATTGCATCAGTGCATGAAAAATACCTGAGAGAAACTATGAGTACAAGCCTACAGCATGGTTTATTGCATGAGTGTATGGGTAGAGCTTGAGATAATGCATGAGTGCACGCATACTGTCTGTGTGATTCTTTCACTGCAGAGGTACTACCTGGATAAATTTATGAATATATGGGAAATACCTCTGAGATAGTATCAGTATTAAGGTAATGCTTGGACCATTGCATAAGTGTATCAGTAGTGTCTCAGTGACTACATGAGTGCATAGGTACTGGCTGAGTAAATGTTTGAATGGAATAGTAGTGTCTAGGTGATTAAATGAATATACAGCTAATGTCTAAGTGATTAAAACTGTGTATAAGTTGTGCCTCCTTGATTGCATAACTGAATAAGAATGCCTAAGTGAATTCATGAGTCAAAGAGAGATATGAGCCTCTTTTCTTCAGTGCACAGCTAGTGCTTGAGTATATAGATGTAATTCTCACTATATTCCTAAAAACCAGCATGCATATGTATGTACCTTTTCCTAGTGGCATCATATGTAAAAGAAACATACAAATACATATATACCAGTGTTTTATAGCTCTACCATCTCTATAGAAATAACACATATGAAAAAATATGTGCAAGCTGACACATACGTGAGTCATAAGACTACAAAGTCCCTTAACCTTGACAGACTCCACTTTCCATTTTAAAGAGACACCTAAAATTATGCGGCATATTTGAAGTATGCATTTCAATAGACCAATATGAACTAACCTAATCACTAATCCTTCTATCAACAAGTCTTAACCCTTACTTTTGGGCTGCAGCTTCACTATTCAGCAACTACTCAGAGTGTTGGGCCAAGCTAAATAAAAAGCAGCAAGTTTTTCAATGTGTCTGATAAAGACTCACAATATTCCAGAAAGCATGCATTCATGTGTCTGTACCTTTTAAAAGTGGCATCATATATCGAAGAAACATGCAAATAAATGGGTAGTGGGTAGTGCTTGAGAGGATAGATGACTAGATGGGTAGCGCCTGAGTGAATAGTTCAGTGCAAGAGTACTGCCTGGGTGATTGTATGAGAGCAGCAGTACTGAATGGGTGATTAGATCAGTGCAGGGGAAATACCTTAGACAAACCATGAGTGCAAGGCTAACGCATGGTTGAAGACATGAGTGTATGAGTATTGCTTGAAAGAATAAAAAACTGCATGGATACTGCCTGAGTGAATCTTTGACAGCAGTGGTAGCAACTAGATGAGTGTATGACTGTATGGGAAGCACCTGAGAAAAAATAAGAGTGTAAGGGTAATGCTTGGGGCATTCTATCAGTGCATCAGAAGTACCAGATTCAGTTGATGAGAGCATGGGTACTGCCTCACTGAATCTTTGAGTGGGATAGTAGTGCCTGCATGATTGCACGAATCTATGGTAAATATCTGAGGGATTACATAGCATGCATGTGTCTGTGCCTTTTCCTAGTGCCATCATATGTAAAAGAAACATACTGATACATGTGTACCAGAGTTTTACACCTCTACCATCTCTTTGACATAACACATGAGAGAATACATGAGCATGCAGACACATACCTCAGTCATAAGACTAAAAAGTCCCTTAAACTTGACAGACTACACTTCTCATTTTAAAGAGACACCTAAAATTAGGCGGCATGCTTGAAGTGTACATCTCCATAGACCAATACAAGCTAACCTAATCACTAATCCCTCTGCCAACATATTTTAAACCTCACTTTTGGGCTGCACCTTCACTATTCAGCAACTACTCAGAGTCTTGGGCCTAGCCAAATACAAAGCACCAAGTTTTTCAATGTGTCTGTTAAAAGTCTCACCATATTTGAGAGAGTATGCATGCATGTGTCTGTAACTTTTAAAAGTGGCATCATATATCAAAGAAACATAAAAATAGATGGGTACTGGGTAGTGCCTGAGAGAATGGATGACTAGATGGGTAGCACCTGAGTGAATAGTTCAGTGCAACAGTACTGCCTGGGTGATTGCATGAGAGCAGCAATACTGAATGAGTGATTAGATCAGTGCAGGGGAAATACCTTAGACAAACCATGAGTGCAAGGCTAATGCATGGTTGAAGACAAGAGTGTATGAATAGTGCTTGAAATAACAAAAAAAGTGCATGGGTACTGCCTGAGTGATTCTATGACTGCAGTGCTAGTAACTCGATGATTGTATGACAGTATGGGAAGCCCCTGAGAGTAAATAAGAGTGTAAGGGTAATGCTTGGGCCATTCTATGAATGCATCAGTAGTATCAGAGTGAGTAGTTAAGAGCATGGGTAGTGCCTGACTGAATCTTTGAGTGGGATAGTAGTGCCTGGGTGATTGCACGAATCTATGGTTAATGTCTGAGGGATTACATGGCATGCACATGTCTGTGCCTTTTCCTAGTGGCATCATATATAACAGAAACATACAGATACATGTATACCAAATTTTAATACCTCTACGATCTGTTTAGACATAACACTTGAGAGAATACATGTGTATTCAGACACATACCTCACTCATAAGACTAAGGAGTCTCTTAAACTTGACAGACTACACTTCCCATTTTAAAGAGATACCTAAAATTATGCGGTACACTTGAAGTGTACATCTTCATAGACCAATAGGAGCTAACCTAATCACTAATCCCTCTGCCAACATATCTTAAACCTCACTTTTGGGCTGCAGCTTCACTATTCAGCAACTACTCAGAGTGTTGGGCCTAAGCAAATACAAAGCAGCAACTTTTTCAATGTCTCTGTTAAAAGACTCACAATATTCCAGAGAGCATGCATGCATGTGTCTGTACCTTTTAAAACTGGCATCATGTATCAAAGAAACATACAAATAGATGGGTAGTGCCTGAGAGAATAGATGACTGGATGGCTACCACCTAAGTGAATAGTTCAGTGTAAGAGTACTGCCTGGATAATTGCATGAGAGCAACAGTACCAAATGAGTGATTAGAACAGTGCAGCGAAAATACCTTAGACAAACCATGAGTGCAAGGCTAATGCATGGTTGAAGACAAGAGTATATGAGTAGTGCTTGAAAGAATTAAAAAGTGCATGGGTACTGCCTGAGTGATTCTATGACTGCAGTGGTAGTAACTGGATGATTGTATGACTGTTTGAGAAGTACATGAGAGAAAATATGAGTGTAAAGGTAATGCTTGGGACATTCTATCAGTGCATCAGTAGTACCTGAGTGAGTAGATGAGAGCATGGGTAGTGCCTGACAGAATCTTTGAGTGGGACAGTAGTGCCTGCATGATTGCACAAATCTATGGTTAATGTCTGAGGGATTACATGGCATGTGTCTGTGCTTTTTCCTAGTGGCATTATATGTAAAAGAAACATACAAATACATGTGTACCAGAGTTTTACACCTCTACCATCTATTTAGTCATAACACATGAGAGAATACATATGCACACAGACACATACCTCAGTCATAATACTAAAAAGTCCCTTAAACTTGAGAGACTGCACTTCCCATTTTAAAAAGACACCTAAAACTATGCGGCATACTTGAAGTATACATCTCCACAGACCAATACGAGCTAAGCTAATCACTAATCCCTCTGCCAACATGTCTCAAACCTCACTTTTAGACTGCAGCTTCACTATTCAGCTACTACTCAGAGTGTTGGGCCTAAGCAAATACAAAGCAGCAACCTTTTCAATCTATCTGTTAAAAGTCTCACAATGTTCCAAAAAGCACGCATGCATGTATCTGTACCTTTTAAAAGTGGCATCATATATCAAAGAAACATACAAACAGATGGGTAGTGGGTAGTGCCTGAGAGAATGCATGACTAAATGAGTAGTGCCTCAGTGAAAAGTTCAGTACAAGGGTACTGCCTGGATAATTTCAGAAAGCCAACACTAATTCTTCTACCATGTTACTATCTACAAACTATTTCAAAACTCTTTTCATTACAATAATACAAAGTACAATAGAGAGCTGTACATTTCATAACATATTTCATACATCACATTTGTCTTACAATTTCCACACTTTTTTTTTTTTTTAAAGTAAAAATATCACTAGAAACAATAAAGCAGGGTCACCAGAAAGGCAAGATGGCGTCTGACTAGAGACCATCACCTACCTCTCTCCTCCTTGGTGGAAGAATCGTCCCATCCTGTCACCCCTGGTATGCGAGGAGGGCTTCCGGACATCAACGGGATTCATGGTGCCCTTGAGTGGCCCCGACTGACATCGGTTTGGATCAGGCATAGATTGCACGTCCGGGGGGGATCCAGTGAAGGGCGCTGGGAGGCTCTGGCGACACTTCTCCTGACGGGACTTCTCCTGACGGCGGTTGCCAGGGCCGGGCGTGCTCACGTCTCATGCA
This sequence comes from Calotriton arnoldi, assembly GCA_963921515.1. Taxonomy (NCBI): domain Eukaryota; kingdom Metazoa; phylum Chordata; class Amphibia; order Caudata; family Salamandridae; genus Calotriton; species Calotriton arnoldi. Next base: position 1,022,955 of record CAWUFW010006938.1, read on the forward strand.
GGTTGCCTGGAAACCGCAACACGTTACCGGAAGAGGCACTGGAAGTGCCAGCTACGATGGCAACTCGGGGGAGAGGAAAGCCCTGAGTAACGGCAGCGCTTCATTGTGGCAAGAGGGGTTGGACCCCAAAATTGGCAGTAAGAAAGGAGATCTACGGGCTATTAAAGGTGATAAACAAGGAAAAGTAGAATTGGGGAAAAATGAGCCTCAAGGGAAGTCAAATAGTCGCCGAATAAAACCGTTCCATGATACAGGGAAAACACAACCTCCCATTTCAAGTATATTTTCACCTTTAGGTGACCCTAAGAACGAAAGCCAAAAGAAAAAAGCGGGCAATGATAATCATGAGGGTGAAATAGACAACACAATAAATAATTCATTACTGGAGGCAGCACAGATGGCAACATCCACTAGTATGGCAGAGGGTCCAGAAGGGGGGAACATGGCTATCGGACCAAGTATATCTGTGAAGGCTACAATAGAGGAACTGGCGCTTATCCCGTGCAGCAATCAGGATGGGAGCACACAAATGAAGGATGGACAGGCCCTTGGGGCTGAAACGGATAAGCCAAAATTGGGGAATAATGTGCATAATGATGGAATAGCAGACATATTGGGCAATGCATTACCCCCCAGGAGCGCAGTGGTAAAAGGGGTCATAGAACAATGCTGTCAATCCCCCGATGTGACAGGGGAAAAGTTCTTCTCTCTGACTGAAGAGCCCGAAGTGTCAGATACCAGTCTACCTATCAGTAGTGATGCTGATGCGGGTTCATCCACAGATGACAGCACCCCAGCGGAAAAGGTAACCACTACTAAGAAAAAATCTAAACGGATATCAGGGAGAAGGTCCCGGTGAAAGACCACTGAGGAACAAGAATTGGTGGAAGAGATGGAGTGGGACTACTCAGCGACATTATTGGTGTCCCCAGAGATGCCAAATGAAGATGGGAAACAATCAATTGCCCGGAGGGGGGGTGACCCAGATTATAATAAGAGAGGGAACTCATCCGAACCCTCATTAGCTCTGATTCTGCAATCTCTAAGAGCCTTCCAAGATGACGTTGAAGCGGGTAATTGACAAGCAAAGCTAGCTACCAAGAAACTGCAAGGCTCAGGGCGGAAAGTGGGCAAAATCTGCTCGGACATCGCAGAACGGATGAATATGGTAGAGTCACGCACAGAAGTGCTGGAAAATACAGTGGAAACCCTGCAGTTACAATCTGTTTCTCAGGACAAAGTTCTCAAGGATGTCATGTGGAAGCTGGAGGTCTATGAGAACCGGCAACGTCGGAATAATCTGAGGCTGCTTGGGGTGCCTGAGAACCTTGACGGTAACGACACGAGGAAATTCGTAGTAAATATGCTAAAAGAATCCCTACTCGAACTGTCATCTTGGGACTGGGATAAAGAAGTTCAAAGGGCTCACCGATTTCCATTAACTCCATCAAAACATGCCTCAGAAGGAAAAGCATTACCCCTTGCCATATTGATCTATTTTGGCAACTTCTTACTCCGACAGGCTGTGTACGATCTAGCAAGACCCAACGCCATGAGACAGTTAGAAGGATTTTTCTTTTTTGCCAAGCCGGATTTTGCTCATGCCACAGTGGAGCATAGATTGCGGCTTAGGCAATTAATGACTCCATTTCAAGCGGCAGAAGCCCTGGTATTTTTGAAAAATCCGGCCAGGCTCAAGGTGATTTATAAAGGTCAGAATTTCAGCTTTAATTCAGAAGCACAAGCCCAGAAGATGTTGGATGACATTAAAACAGGGACTATGGGTACTAAAGAGAGCAAATACAAACAATGGAGCAGCTGAAGGCTCATATCTAGTACACACGGGATAGGGGTATATTTAGGTGTAATTGTAACTGTAGGAGGGGGGGAAGTGAGGTGGAAGGATTCAGACGTCCTCACACAGGCTCATGGTTGAGCCTGGCTGCCTAGTTATTGGTGGGGGAGGATACGTGGGAGAGGGAGGGGGGTGGATTTTCAGACAGGTGATAAGCAGGGTTATGACAGATTTACTTAGTTCTGTAGAGACTAGAAACAGTAGTGTAGTCTCGTGTATAAAAAGAATAGTGATGTCTGGTGGACAAAGTATGTGTATTTTTTATGATTGTGGGGCATCTGTGTCAGGAATATGGTGCTTAATCGCATGGGGGTATTGAAAGTTGCATCTATTAACATATGCAACTTGAATGAGAAAGAGGCAGAAAGTAGCGGTTGGGTTACAATCAATTTGTGCTAATATTGTATGCCTCCAAGAGACACATATAGATGGCGCTCAAATTCATGTTTTGAAGACACTGGGGTTTAGGGTGATAAGTGCGACAACACAGGGTGCTAGGGTTTGGGGGGTCATGATTTTGGCCAAAGGAGGTGGGCTGCTGTTTAACCCAGTAAACTTGGACAAATATGGCCAATGGGCAGTCACTGAATGTCAATATGGTGCTGGGCAGAAATTGACGCTTTGTACAGTATATGGAAGCAACTGTGATGATCCAAACTTGATGGATGATATCTCAAGTGAACTCGCTAATTGGCCTCTTCCGCTCATTGTTTGTGGTGATTTTAATATTAATCTACCAAGTGACTGGTGTATGGAGGAGGGGTGGCGATATGTGGGTTGAAAGCATAAGGTATTTAGGGCGCTAAAGAATTTGTGTCAGACTCATGGGTTAGTTGACGGGCGACAGGTCGGAAAGTCAACCGATCCGGGATATACATACTTTTCTAACCCACACCTCACCCATGCCAGATTAGACTATGTGTTCATCTCTAACTCTTGAAAATTGAAATGCCAAATAGAGAAACTACCACTGGTCTTGTCGGACCATAATCCACTAATATGTATTCTAGAAATAGAGACGGCCAACCCTAATATAAGGTCTTGGACATTTGAGAGATCCCTGCTTTTAGATATAGGATATTGCACATATATGGGACAATGGATCCCAAGGTTTTTGGAAGATAACCTAGGGAGTACCACATTCGAAATAGTATGGGATACACTGAAGGCTGGAATTAGGGGTGAAACACTACGGTATTCCCTAAATCTTAATAAACAAGCCAGGGAATCTATGAAGATATTGCAGGATAATCTGGGGGCGGCAGAAGAGGAATTGGTGAGGGCTGTTAGTGCAAACAAGGATCAAGAGGTTCTACAGCGACAGGTCGCTATTGCAAAGGAGGCAATTATTAATATATTTACAGATAAAGCCGTGAATAAAGCTGTAGCCCAGAAAGAAGTGGTCTATGGGCTTAATGAACAAATTGGTCACCAGCTGGCTGTTCATACTAGACAGCAGACCTCTCTAAATCTAATCCGAGAGATTAATGACCCTGTGTTGGGCCAGACCACTAACCCAGAACTTATAAGGGAGGCCTTTGGGAGGTTCTATCATAATCTAAATACAGCAGACGCGAGGAGTGGGCAGAGTGATATTGAAGGGTATTTAGATCTCATACAACATAAAAAAATTGAGGAAGAGGATCAGGAAGGTCTAGAATGTCCACCTGACATGGAGGAAATATTTTTGACTATTAAGGGTCTGGCAAAAGGGAAAACGACAGGAACAGACTGTATTCCGACTGAATTCTATGCTGCTTTTGCGGATCAGTTGAAAAACATTCTCACTGACTTAATGGTGCATATATTCAATGGCAGGCGACCCCCGAGATCATGGTCAAATGCATAAATTGTAATATTTTGAAGAAAAACAAACCACCAGTACAATTGGGATCATACCGCCCTATCATATTAATCAATGGCGACTCAAAAATATACTCGACATTGTTAGCTAACAGAATAGCACCTATTATATATAAAGTTATTTCTGAGCGTCAGCATGGATTTGTTCCGGGGAGATCTACTATGGACCATATTCAAAGAGTCATCACACTGTTTGACATCACCAATGTTGCAGGAGACCCTATGGCTCTGGTTTTGCTGGATGCTGAAAAAGCCTTTGATAGGGTCTCCTGGCAATATTTATAGGTTATCATGTCTAGGGTCGGAATAGGGGATGGCTTTATCCAAGCAGTTCAAGGACTATGGACCCGATTCCGATCTCGCTCGGAAAGCCCTCCGTACGACACGATCCGGAGGGCTTTGCGAGCGAGACGTGCTTCGGGAGTCCAACCGAGCGAGTATGATGCAGCCATATGCTTATGGACTCGGTTCGCTCTGACTCCCATTGAACTCTAAGGGAGCCTGTGTACAGACGTGTACACAGGCTCCCATAGCAGAAAAGGGCCTGGTGGGGAGAAGCGTACACCCTTTGGCGGGCATCCCGTGGTGCCCGCCACACTGTGCATGCTTGGATCGGGGGGGGACCCGTGGGCACCCCCCATGATAGATTCAGAGGGCACAGGGTGAAGGGGGGCCTGGTACAGCCCCCCGAAGTACGCTTCCGACAGCCGTTTCATCTCGCTGAGACCGAGGCGAAGCGGCTGTCCGAATCGTGCATCGTACTCGCTCGGTCGGAAATCGGCTCCATTGCGCGGCACAATTCGTCTACAAACGAGACGTACGGAGCGGTTCGGGTCCGGAAACGATTCGGTCGGTGCCTACGCGATCTTCGCATCGTAGTTGGTCGTTCGGACCTGTGTACGATTCGGTCGTGAACAAGGGCTACGAATCGGATCCTGTAAAGCCAAATCCGATTCGGAGGCCTTCGGAGCAAGATCGGAATCGGGCCCTATATATTGAACCAACAGCGGCTGTGATGGTAAATGGCAAATTATCCAAAGAATTTCCAATATCCCGAGGTACGAGGAAGGGATGCCCCTGCTCCCCGCTCTTATTTGCGATCTACATTGACCTATTTATTCATAGATTAGAAGATAACGCCCAAATACCAGCAATATGGTCACAGAATTGGCCTACTAAGACCTTGGCCTATGCAGATGACATTGCTTTGGTGACGGCTGACCCAAACGCCACCATAATAGCCAACGAAGACGAGGCAGGACGTTTTGGACAAATCTCTGGTTATACACTTAACAAGGATAAAACTCAGATTGTCCTTAACGACAAAGCAAAAATGACCGATATACGTGTAGTAGACAAAGCGACCTATCTAGGTATCTGTATTTTGTCTAGGTTAGATAATGTGAGTAAGCTTAATTTGGAACTCCTTATGGTTACTATTCAAAAAGATCTTCAACGCCTTAATAATTTACACCTATCTATTATAGGAAGATGTAACGTTATTAAGATGCTTCTTTTTTTCCCCCAAAGATGTTATATCTTTTTAGAGCTATATGTCTGGAATTCACATCACAGTGGTTTAAAGCAATAGAGCAGATATTCTCTAGATTCATCTGGGCTTATTCACGACCTCGACGTGTCTATAAATTTCTCACTTTATCTAGAGACAGGGGAGGGCTGGCACTCCCAAACCTAAAATTATACTACTGGGCTTCCATACTAATGTATAGCAGAGAGCTACTGCAGATTAAAAGGGACAACATACGGACAGATATAATTCCATCTATTTTTGAACTTGTGTTGGGGAATGAAACTAGCCGCTGTCTGTGGCGTCAACTACATGACAGCTACTACAAAAAAGTCCGGTTTAAAACTCTTTTTAGTGTTTTTAAAGCATGGAGTGCCATAAGGAGAGTGTTTGTTATTGGCAGATTATCTTTTTATACGCCATTAGCTGACAATCATAATCTCCTGGAGATTTTTTGAGAATCCTCTATGAGGAAATGGAAGAGTGCCGGAATTGTTCGGATTGGCTGTTTTTTTCCCCCCACAGGGTTCCGATCTTTTGAAGAACTGAAAGAAGACTTTACTCTTGACTGGCGGGATTTTTTAAAATCCTTCCAGATTAGAGATTTTTTGTTATGGAAGGGGGGATGGGTTAAATTCGAGAAAGTCGGAATTATTGAAAGAGTACTTCAGGATAAAGCAAGCTCTATTGGTGAGGTATACACACTTATTAATGCAGCATTCCCAGATGATTTGGATAAATATGCACAGAAGTGGCAGGTGAAAGTAGGGATAACAAATGAGGCATTTACGTACGCATATGAAATGTCACAGACTATTTTAATGTCTACCAGATTACAGGCACAATTTTTTAAAAGATGGGGGCATATTAGCAAGACCGGCGATAAAATTATCGCCGTTTTAGCTGCAGGAAACTGCCGCTAAAACGGCGATAATGGGCTTGCTAATATGCGTTATAGAATTCCAATAGAAGCCCAGGTTAGATGTGCAGGACATCTAACCTGGGCTTCTATTGAATTCTATAACGCATATTAGCAAGCCCATTATCGCCGATTTTAGCGGCAGTTTCCTGCCGCTAAAACGGCGATAATTTTATCGCCGGTCTTGCTAATATGCCCCTCGCTTCTTTTTGTATTACACTCCGGATAAAATTGCCAAGTGGGGGAGTGGAAAGGGAACATTTTGCCCGAGATGCACAATGTTTAATGCAGATAGTGTTCATATCTTTGCATCATGTAATGGGTTTAAAAAGTTGAAGAAAGATATCGAATTTTTTTTAACTGAAGTGTTAAAAACTGAAATAATACTGACCAATGACGTTATTTTGTTAGGGGTTGCTGAATCCAATTGTGTAAGAACGGGACATGAATTGATTTTTGCGGCTATGGCAGTTTTAAGAATGTGTATTTCATCTGCCTGGTTGGACTCTAATGCACCAACGTTCCATCAATGGCTTGCCATGCTGTTAGCAATGTTTAATCTAGAAATGGCTATTTACAAACGAAAAGGTAGTAAGTTGCGTAGAAGAGGATTGAAGATTTGGTCCCCCTTACTTGTTTGGAGTCAATCCCAAAGAGTGGCATAATGAAAAAAGAACACTTACCCCACTGTGTAGCTAAAGGCATGGACTGTTAAGTAAGATAGTAAGAACGTTTACTGTGGGCTGCAAAGAAGAATATTGTTTGTCTGTTCTCTTTCAATTTGTATAAGGGAAAGATACTGCACATGTCACTTTATTTCGCAGGTGATAAGGTAAACGTATGGCATTTTATGTAAGAATGTAATGAACTTGTTTGATCATACCTGTCTGATGGGGGCAGGTTGGGGGGGCATGGGGATTATAATTGGAAAATTAATAAAGATTGTTTAAAAAAACAAAAAAAAAACAATAAAGCAGTGCTGAATAATATATAATGCACCTTACAAATTGGTTACTCATGTATGAGGTAGTATTGCAGAATACCAAATATCAGAAACTCTTAAAAGATTTTCTTTTCCACACAAGAAATGTAATGCACCTCTCTCAGAAAGGTGAAACCAGAAATGCCAAACTTTCCCTCTCTTTTTGCACTCAAATAAATGTAAGTATCAAATCGCATTGCTTCCATATTATTTCAAATTGTAAAACACATTTCTATTGGTTAGACATATTATCCCTTTCTAACTGTCTTCAAATGGTGCCCAAACTGCTTCTGTAATTTTCTGAAGTCGCGACTCCACCGCGGTGGAGCCGCAAATCCACCCAGGAGTTCAAAAACCTATTTTTAATAATACTAGTATAGTTTTTCAGCAACACACTACTTCTACACATACTACTGTCTTAGAAAACCTTAATTTACTTACTTTTCACTTATATTTAAGTATCCATTTCACATTTTAAGTCCACAGTTAAGTTTTAACCCTTCCCCCATTCTACTTAATGCCAGTTTCCATAGTAACAGTTCATGGAACATTCAACTGTACTGGCAAGTCACAAGTTCACCGTAGTTTCAAGTTCAGCACACAAGCCTACTAATGCAAACAGCAGGTGTGGTTGACTTTTGCAAAATATTACCTTATGGTATCCACTGTACCTTTAAAACATTTTCTAATAACGAATCACAAACATGATTTCTTAGCAAACTAACATGCATCCTATTTTTGAGTGCACAATCTTGATGAACAGCCAATCACTTATCAGCTTTTTAAAAAACAGCATCTTCTCCACCGTTTTAGATACGTCTCATTCCACCAACTGACTACCTGAGCTACAGACATATTTTCATTCCTTTCAGACATCCCTTAAAGATGCTCACAGTGTGGATTGTAGGGCACAGCTATGTTTTTTGGTGCAAAAGGTATGCTGAACAGAGAGGTATTGACAAAAACCTAGGTTTGCAAAATGTGGACATTAAAATTAAATGGGTTGCACAGAGAGGATTAAAGTGGCACCAATTGTTGCCTTTGGTTAAAACCTTTTTGCATCTCCAACCCTCTGACTTCATGATTGTGCACTGTGGTGGCAATGACCTTGGCACATTGACTGGGGTAGGGCTGGAAATGCTAATGAAGGATACCTTTGCACAATTGATGTTGATTTTGCCTTAAACTGTCTTTGTATTCTCTAATATATGTCAAAGACAGAAATGGAAGTGGTCAAATCAATTCTGTCCACAGTTTGAGAAAGCTACGAAGAATGTCAATAAAGCTGTTTCTGCATACCTCAGAGATCATAGAATGGGGTCCATCTATAACAACAATCTACATTTTGATATGGATGACATCTACAGAAGTGATGGAGTGCACCTCACAGATCAAGGAAACAGAGCCTTCCTCAACAACCAAAAGCTGTGCATCCGCACTTACATGTAGCTACAACAAACTCATAATGGAAACAAGGGCTCCTTTAAGAGCCACCCTATAACCCAACAGTCAATCTTACTTTTTAAAAAACATACATACTCTTTTTTAATTTTGCCTGGAGTCGCGAACCCATCGCGGTTACACGGGGGCGGCGCTGAGAGCCGCGATGGAGTCGTGACCCCTGGCACGCGAGAAAAAAAAATGCCCCCCATTCTCATTACTCAAACTCTGCCTCGGGGACCCCATCCCCCAAGGCCCAGATATTTTATATATATATATAAAAAAAACATTTACCCCCTAATGGCTTTTTTTTTGCCCCGGGGACCCCATCCCCCGGGGCATGCCCTCACATTGGGGACCGCGGGGAGAGCCCCAATGCCCCCACAGTCCCAGCCGGCTCCCCGCCTCCCGTGGGAGCCGGCATTGCTTTTGGACAAGGGGAGCTGCTGACATGCAGCTCCCCTTGTCCAAAAGCAATTCTGCTTCTCTTTATGGAAGCGAGAGCAGGTTCCTGCTCTCGCTTCTACGAAGTGAAGCAGAGTTTGCAATGACAGGGCGGGAGCTGTGCTACCGCCCTGCCATTGCAAACTGCAATGTCCCGGGGGTGGACACCCTGGGACATTGCTGGAGCCGGCCCTGGGGGGTGGCGGTCCCCAGGGCCAAGGAGGGCTCCAGGAAGGGGGCCGCGGGGCCCCCCTCCCAACATGGAGGTTGTGGTCCCTGGGGCCGGGGTGCTGCAACGGACCCCCACATTAGCATAATTAGAGCCCCGGGGAGGTGGTGGTTCCCGGGGCAGTGTGTAGGGGACATGGCCCACCCGGGGGCTCATTAAAACAAAGCACGGCATACCACGCTTAATTTTTTTATTTTTTTTTGGTGGGATTCGCGCACCCAGCGCGAATTCCGGTAAAAAAATAATAATATTTGGCTTTGGGGGTCCCCTTTTCTTTTTTTTTAATCATTTTTTCCCCTTTTTTCTTGTGACTCGGTTTTACCGAGTCACAAGATGGCTGCCAACACTTCTTGGTTTGGAGTGTTGACAGCCAATCAAAATGAAGCTCGTGATCGGGAGGGTTCGCAAATCCACCGCGTTCACCAGATATCGATATTTTTTATTTTTAAATTTCTCAGGAACTACTAAACGGATTTACACCATTTAAGACAAATAGTGCACTCTGGAACAACAGCTACCTCTCTGCCAAAGTTGGCGTGATTCCGTTCAGCAGTTAGGGCTGTAGCCGCAACAAAAGTTCCTATGGAAATTAACATGGAGAAAACTCCTTTTTTCTCGGCCCCTGCTTAACGAATCACCCCGAAACTTTCAAGACAGGAGCTGACCGGGGCACCCCATTAGTTTTGAAAAGTTCGCAAAGATTCGTCAAACGGCGCCAAAGATATTGGCAAATCAATAACGCTTTTCCTATGGAAACTTGGTCCTAACTATAACTACCTACTGGCGACCGCCAGTAGTTAATATACATATATATATATATATATGTATATTACCTACTGGCGGTCGCCAGTAGGTAGTTATAGTTAGGACCTAGTCTCCATAGGAACATAGGAAGAGTATTTATTCACTTGCCAATAACTTTAGCGTCGCTTAACAAATCTTCGCGAAATTTTTAAAACTAATACGCCACTCACTTCAGCTGCTGTGTTGAAAGCGGGGGCCGAGAAAAAGTGGGGTCTCAAAACACTTTTTCTCCATGTTAGTTTCCATAGGAAACTTTAGACACGGCTACAGACCGAACTGCTGAACGGAATTACACCGAATTTAGCAAAAAGGTAGCTCTTGGTCCAGAAAGTACTCTTTTTGTTAAATGGTGTAAATCCGTTCAGTAGTTCCTGAGAAATTTAAGGATTTCTCAGATATACAACTGTGGCCCTGGTGGATCCACGAACCCTCCTGACAGAGTAGGTGGGAGGGGGGACATGCAGCCCCCCTCCAGGAGCCCTCCATGACCCTGGGGACCGCCACCCCCCAGGGCCGGCTTCAGCAATGTCCCGGGGTGCCCACCCCGGGACATTGCAGTTTGCTATGGGATGACGGAAGCACTGCTCCCGCCATCCCATAGCAAATTTTGCTCCACTTCATGGAAGTGAGAGTATTAAAAATGCTCTAGCTTCCAAGAAGCAGAGCAGAATTGCTTTTGGGCAGAGGGAACTGCATGTTTGCAGCTTCCTTTGCCCAAAAGCAATGACGGCTCCCACAGGAGGCGGGGAGCTGGCAGGGACCGCTGGGGCCTTGAGGCTCCTCCCACGGTCCCCAATCACCTGGCCATGCCCCAGGGAATAGGGTCCCGGGGCAATATCGGCCCGGGTAGGGGGGCCCCCACCCATTAAAAAAAGAAAGGTTAAGGCCTGGCCCTAGGGGATGGGGTCCCCGGGGCCAAAATTGGCCTCAGGAGGGGAGCCACGCAGCCCCCCTTCCTTTGAAAAAAATTGCCAGGCCCCGAGGAAGATTGGGTCCCCGGGGCTGATATCGGCCTCAAGACCCCATCCCCATTTATTGTATTAAAAAAATGGGTCAGGCCAGGGGGGACTTTTTCCCCCGGGGCCCGACAGGGTCAAGGGAAAAGGGGCCACACAGCCCCCCTTCCTAAAATAAAGGGAAAAAAAAGAAGCTGTCAACTCACCGGAGGCCTTGCCCCCTTTCTCTACTATTCTGCACACGCGCCTCCTAGTGCGCTCTTGGTTGGGGGATGAAGTCCCTTTCGCTCCTGAAGGTCCTTAGGGGCCAACTAGCCCACCTGTTACCTCCAGTAAGCAGTGTGATTGCTTAGAGGTGGTCAGAGGCCATGCCCCTTTTCCCTCCACTCTGCAAACGCGCCTCTCGGTGCACTGCTGGTGGGGCGATGAGGTCCGCTTCCTTCCTGAGGGCCTTAGGACTACAGTGGACTTCATCCCCCAAGCAGCAGTGCGCGAGGAGAAATACTTCAGTGTCCACGTTCCTGCATCTAAATCTATACGGTAATTTGCAAGATTCATGGATGTAGTCCTCTCCCATCGCTTCATACCTGCCTACTTGGTGGTATTCTAGGCAATATTGTAACTGTAATGTTGTTACCAGCAAGGTTATATGGCCATGAATTAACCATTCTGTAAACGGTGACTCTGCCACGGTAAAAGGTAATTGGACTCATTTTTCAATGTGCAGCATTGAATATTTTGCATCTCATTGTGCCATTTTTGTCTTTGTGTTAAATTATATGCAGAGAATAGAGATGTACTGTTAATATATCGCCAGTGCATGTAACCAGAGTGTAATGATTATAGTGTCCAGCTTAATATTTGAATGGATCGTAATTGTGGTTGCCCATGTTGTAGGATGGACAGATCCTGTTTCATTTTATCTATAGCAGAAGACACAATGTTGCCCAGTGAATAAATCCTGAATGTTAGTGTGGTCATACCATTGTCAACCACAGCCAAAGCCTTTTCTAGGTTAACTCTATCAATTTCACACATTCTCTCCATGTATAAGAAGCGTTTATGATGTGGTTTCCGGGGACCTAGCAAAAAATCCCTTAAATCCATGTCATCTGAGAGTAAGGACAAGTGTTGTTTCACCTGGGACAATGTTGAGGTTCTTAGCCAATCTAGGCATAACTTCCCAACACTGTATGATGTCACCACACCCGGATGTTCTTGTTGTACATATCGTAGGTCAGGTCTATGGATACTAAACCCTTCGGTGGTAACCTTGAATCTTGACTGACACCTATTTGTGTCGTGCCTGGCCGCTCTCCTTCCTGCTCCTCGCATCCTTCTGTAATTAAAAAAACACTATGTTGTACGTCTCGCGCAAGACGTACAACATAGTGTTTTTTTTATTTCAGAAGGACACGAGGAGCAGGAAGGAGAGGGGCCAGGCACGGGAGATGGCAGACACACAGGTAAGTGGCTTCTTTTTTAATTTTTAAAGAATTTGGGAGGGGGGAGGGTGCGTAGAGGAGCGTAGCAGAGCGTATTTCCACTGAGTTTTTTTCAATCTCTGTGGAAATACGCATAGAGGCACTACGCCTGCTACGCCCACAGTTACTGTAGAGGCATATTGATGTACATGTCGGTGTTAGACCAAATTGAGATCTGTGTTTCATTTCTGTTTTGTTGCTGTTCAATTTCAACAGGAACGAGTTCCATTTTGTTGTTGGTAACTCCACTATGTCGTATAGGAGACTCTTCAAATGTTATCAGTCTTTCTGTCTGAACCTCCTGTATGGTAGCGAGAGGAGATCAGCGGCTACCCAGGAGCCCACATGGCCTGCTATACAGTATCAGCTACATAGTGTGGTTTTATCAGATCAATGGAGACAAATCTCTTTTCTTTTTTACCGGCAAGAGGTGGAAGAAGTACTGTTCTTGTTCGTTCGGCAGCCAGGACAGGTACAGGCGTTCTGTATGATGGCCCAAATTCTTTCTTGTCCACAATCTTTTCTCTGACCAGATCCCTGACTTTTGGGACCCAGGCAGGTCTTGCCGTAACTGATTTTACTCCCCCAGTGGCAGTGCGTTTTACTTGGATGTTGCTTTGTAGTGCCCGGAATTCATTGAGTTCCTGTAAAACAGCCAAATGATCATTGATGTCAAATGCTTTTTCATCCGCCACTGTGCTGCTACCATCAAGGTCGGGTACCCACATTCTCATCCCAAATGGGACCTCATATGGAGTATGGACTCCTAGAGAACTTCTTGGCATGTTATTAAGTGCCCTCTGGACCCCATATAGGTAATTGACCCAAGTACCACCCGAGCCTAATACCCTCGCTGTTAAGGATTGTTTTAAGTCCCGGTTTCTCCTCTCCACAATCGAATTTCCCTCGGGATGATACAGAGAGGAATACCACAGTGCAACACCCAAACTTCCCATGGCTTCCTTGTAAGCCCGAGAGCTAAACGCGGGGCCACGGTCAGAATGTAATGTGCCAATTGCTTATGTCCCTATAAAGACTCACAAATCCTTCATAACAGTTCGGGCGTCAGCCGAGCGCTGGGGCCAAACCCACAGGAATCTAGAGCATGAATCCAATGCCACCAAGATGTACTTGAAAGCGCCATCATATTGTAAGGGGCCGTAGTGGTCCAAATAGACACATGCAAGTGGTCTGTCTGATATCAGTAGTGGTGTTTGCGGTGGACCTGCTACGGTAGAACCCTTCATCTGCTGACAGATGTTGCAATTAAGGACAAATGCTTTTGTCTGTTTGGTAAGACCTGGCCACCAATAACTTTGTTTCAGTAGTGAAACTGTCACAGTAATATCTGCGAGTGCTGAACCCAGACCCTCGTGTGCAGCTAGAATTAAACCTAATCTGCGATCCATCTTTGGTATTACTCTATCCCCCACTCCTGGAATTTGAGCATACGAAATATTTTGTGCATCTAACTTGTAGGAGTACTTGAGTGGAATGCCTTTTGGCATGGCTGAGGTGTTTTTCCTTAAAGCGATGACAGCTACCATTATCTGTCCGTCTATCCTCGTGCTAGAACGAGTGATTGCAGCTATGGCAGCAGTTCGTACTGTTGCCTTTGCGGCTTCATCAACCAATGAATTCCCTTCAACGTGCACGCCAACATGTTGATGACTCAGCGTACGAATCATGTGAGCCTGCGGCAAGCCCTTTTTCAGCTCTGCCACTTGTTCCAAAGCAACTTACGCTTTATTGTACAACCTTTTGAGTCTTTAAAACCATTCTGACCCCAGTAGTGAAGATATGCATTGTAAGACTAGACACAATAAAATGAATCACGCAAACAATTAGTGTGGGGAATTCTCGATCCATATTTTTTAGTGCTAGTATCAGGGCTTTAAGTTCTGCCAGCTGTGCCATGCAATCTCCTAGAGACTGCGTCTGCGTATTACCAGGACGGAACTTGCCATCCCGCATACGTCCCTTTACAATCGCACATACTGCGCTGTATTGCTGTTTACTTCCTAAGGCAGGCTGAGCAGATGCGTCAGTGTAAATTATGTATTCATACTGATCTAGAGGCATTACTTCATTTGGGAGAGGATATTCTTGTTCATATTGCAAAAATGCTTGTGTTTTTAATGTAGAATCAAATTTACAGTCTACATCTGTTGCAGTGAGAGAATTAGCCCATTGTATCCATTGTGGATGCAGTGCTTTTGCATTTGCAACGCTAGCTTTTGTAACAGCCTCTAAGGCCGGAACAGGAGACACAAAAATTATTTGTTTCCCCTGTTCCAGTGCTCTTTCTCTCACTACAGCAGTCTGTACTTCTGTAAGGATTTTTGCAGTGGAAGCAAAACGCATTTCAGCATTCGTGTAGAAATGTGATTTGTATGCATTTGGTACTGTGTCCCCTTCATTGAAGGTTAAGTATGTGTACCCTGATTGACCCGCGATTACACGGATCACCAAATTTGTGGTGTTTACACGTGTGTGTAAGTGTTTGGAAGCGATCATGTCAGCTTGTAAGGCACGTAGAATTTCTGTGTTCCCTGTGTCCAGTGTTGAACTGAAAAATCAGGTATGATTAAGTCGCAGAAAGGTTTTACTCTTTCTGCGTAATCTAAAATATATGGTCTGCCAAAATTTAGGAATTCTAAAATGGACTGAAAGTTTTTCAGAGTTTTTGGAGGTTGGAGCAGTGCACACTTTTCTAAAAAGTTGGCTGCTAGGCTTTTCCCTTCACTTGATAACTCATATCCCAAAAATAGGACATTGAAGTGGACAATTTTTGATTTTTTTAAGTTGAATTTGTAGCCCTCAGAGGCAAACCCCAAAATTATGTTGTTCACCCTGGTCAAGTGATCCAATAATTCATCATCCATCAGATAAATATCATCTACATAGGACAATGCCTCCTCATCAAAATTTTGAAGCAACTCTGTTACTCTTGCTGAAAACAACCCAGGGCTATTCTTATACCCTTGGGGCAGTCTACAGAATTGACAATGAGAGCCTAGGGCTGAAAATGCTGTCAAATATCTGCTTTCAGGTGCTATATTTTGGCAGAAAAATCAATTTGAGATATCTAGTGTTGTCTTGTATTTTTTCCGCACAATGTTCTTCATTAATGCGGCACTGTGTGCATTCTGCACTGCAAATGTCTTTGTGCAAGTGTTCAAACGCCTGCAGCCTAAAAGTAGATGGTATGAATTGTCGGGATTCATTACGGGAAACAAAGGATTATTAATTGAAGAGGTGCAGTTTTCTATTACACCCTGGTATTCAAGTTGATCTAAGATCTCCCAGACTTGTTTTTTCGTATCTTGTTTTCTTGGCTCATGTGTCTGTGCAGTAGGAGTAGTTTTTACCGGAATTGCATGGTGAGGTGACTCAGCATCACACTCTACATGATTGTCGTACAATGCAGGAGCAAGTGCTACCACCCACTCCTGCGTGTATGAATATTTTAAAGATTCTAGAACGAGGTCAGAGAAAGCTGGTATAATTACCGTTTCTCCTTTTGGGCAATCCATAACTAACTCAGGTGGCCAATCTTTTTCAGCCAAAAGAATGTCTTATCCAAAAGTCAGGTTCTCCCAAAAGAGACCTTTAACTTTCCTGGGTATGTCTCCCACCATGTCATGAGTGATGTAATAGGTGAGGTCATAAGCAGTGCATTGCAGGGGTGTGAGTTATAGTTAACTCAGCTAACTATAACTGCTGAAATTCTCAGTTTTTTTACGAGTAAACCTTTGGTTTTTTTCAGTGAATATATATATATATATATATATATATATATATATATATATATATATATATATATATATATATATATATATATATATATATATATATATATATATGAAACCAGGATCCCAAGGCAAGACCATGCCGGGTCAAACACGGGCACAGACTACTCCGTAGTTGATACAAACAAAGAAGTTTATTGCATGTTCATGTCAAAGATGACGCGTTTCGACCGCAAGCCTGCGGTCTTGATCACATAGCGTGCTGCATGAATAGACATGGTTTATATAGAGCAATGAGGCAGTGACTCTACTATTTCCATCGTGACTTTGACATAGTTACACAAACATTACGACATGCAGTAAATTTACATAGTCATCAGCCGATGACTGGGCACATAACGTGAGGCAGAGATTCCAACAGACATAAACAATAGACTTCCAACTAGAGATCACACAAAGCAGTGACTCTACTATTTCCATCGTGACTTTGACATAGTTACACAAACATTACGACATGCAGTAAATTTACATAGTCATCAGCCGAAGACTGGGCACATAACGTGAGGCAGAGATTCCAACAGACATAAACAATAGACTTCCAACTAGAGATCACACAAAGTGGATGACCTTGAAATAAAATGAAAAAAACAATAACATAATGGAAATGGTTCATAACAATCTGAACAAATGCTTAAAAAATATAAGCTTAAAAATAATAAACTGGTAGTGCCTGTGCCTTAGGTACATCAAAATTAGTGGAAAAAAACCCTTAACCCAGAGTAAAAAGAGACTGAAGGCGCCAGTAGATAGTTATAGTTGTGTCAGCTTTTCCATAGAAAGAGCCTTTTTTGGTTTGCTTATAGCTTTGGTCCCATTTGATGTATCTTCATAAAACTTTACCAAAAAAAGTTCATCCATCTCAGCTCATTCCTGTAAATGTTTGGGGAGATCCGTCATGTGGGGGCTGTGAAAAACATTGGGTCCCAGAACATAAAATCTCCATGCATTTTCCATAGACTTCTTCAGTCAGGTCTACAACAATAACTGCTGAACAGAATTACATCGAATTTGGCAGATAGATCTTGGTCCACACATTGTGCTTTTTCTGATTGGGTATAAAAATAATTGCATATTTTGGCAACTGGGCTCGGGAGAGTCCCTCGAGCTTCCCACAAGAGCTCGAAATAAAAAGTGGAGTCCTGTGATTGGTCGAGAGGTCAGTTTTTCAGTGAGACTTCACGTTCTCACAGGAGCATGAGGCTCCCACAAGTCCCACGTGCGCGAGTGCTCTGATTGGCTGGCTGTTGAAATTCTAGAAGTGAAATGGTCACCATTACTATTTACTGTGAAAATTTGAAAGTGTTTTGGAAATAAAATACAAAAACTATATAAGGGGGCAGCGGAAAGCATGCTGTCCCCTCAAGTTTAGAGAGGAGGTCTCTAAGGGATAACTACTGTGAAGATAATAAATGTATATCGTTTTTAACTAATTCTTACCAACTTGAGGGACTCTTGCGGGATTACAAATAGTAAAAAGGAGTAGATAAGTTCTCAATACACTCCATCATTAGGGATGCATATTGTGGTGCTTGTTTTTGATAGAAAGTGTGCAAGAGATAAGTACTGTGATGCGTAGATGGTTATTGTTTATGGGGTTTACTCAATACTCTCATGGGAAATCCAGCCACTTGGTGTTTGCGATCCCACAATCCTCTCGCAAGATACACAAGGAAAATTACTGGGCCTGCCTCAAAGTATTTTATGATCCCACTGGAGTATCGCAAGATCGTATGGGGAGAAGTAAAAAAGAAGGACCAAGGCTCAACCAATAGTTACCATTCTTATTACATGGTTTAACAAATGCTGTGATGTGATTGGGTGCAGAACCAGAGATAGCTCACTTTATCCTTGGTGCTTTGAAGGAGAAGGAAGTCTTTTTGAGTTGTGCTCAGCAGAAGTTAAGTTATCTGGAGTTGAAAGAGACTGGTGTGATCATTTGCATTTAAGAAACAAGTCCAAGTTCAGGTATTTAGTAATATATTTCATAAACTTTGTTGTGAAGGGTTACTTAGTGTACTATTGTTGGAAAATGTATTATACACTATGTTTACAGAGTGAAAAGTAGTTTGGGAAGGTGTAGATGCGTTAATATATCTTTTGAGAGGTACAGATTAGAATGTCGAGAGATGTGAGTAAGGTTTGCAGATTGTGTTAAAAAATGAAGTGTATAAACTGTGTGTACCTCTAAGTAAATGAAGCATTGTTTATGAAATTATAAAACAAGAAATGAAATAATATAAGATGTACTATTCTTATGAGTCTTATTTTCCATATATTTTTACCTCTAGGAGATGTTTAAGTGGTGATATTGCTATTTGTAAAGTGAAAAGCTGTGGTGAGTGTTAGCAAAGCTGTCTCAAGAGGAATGTGTTACTTTATGAAGTTCTAAGAAAAGAGGTTTGATGGCATGATGGAATTTATTTGTAAAGAAAAAGTGCACTGGGTGAGGGTGTGGAATTTGTCAGGTGAAAAGAATGACAAGTTACTAGTGCAATAGATGAAAATATGTAATTGTGGGTGTAAAATGTAGAAAAAGTTAGAAAATATACTGATGTATCACTGTTATCAATTATCGACCAGTATGTAACTTTTATGTTTTTGGTTATTTTGTCTTTTTAAGGAGGAAAATGGAAACTTGTCTCTGAGGAAATAATTATCTTCTTACATAAGCAGCAAAGAAGAACCTTGTAAGACAAGCAGAATTATTATGCTGGTCAGCAATAACTACCTCTTCGGGCAGTGTGCATTCAGGTTGGAAGGATGTGGAGGCACCTGTACAGTTGAGTAATTCAGCAGCATGAGCTAACTCTGCACTCACTAGGCTCTGTGAACTGTAATTTATAGATATGATGCTTTGCCAAGACATTATTGCCACTTAGACTGCCATCACATACCAG
This sequence comes from Calotriton arnoldi, assembly GCA_963921515.1. Classification (NCBI taxonomy): domain Eukaryota; kingdom Metazoa; phylum Chordata; class Amphibia; order Caudata; family Salamandridae; genus Calotriton; species Calotriton arnoldi. The sequence goes on from CAWUFW010006938.1 coordinate 1,042,168, forward strand.
GAAATGGAAGAGTGTTTGGCAGGCTAAGGTGGCTAACACACTGGAAAAGAAGTGCTACCAAGATCAAAATCCAGTAGGCAAAAAAGGGGTGTGTCTATAGCAGCTATTTATGAGCATTCGAAAAAAAATTGTATACATTTGTTTTCTTTGCACTATAATTGTTCATATAGTTTGTTAATATGGCTGTAGTTTTGTATTGTTGTTAAAATGTTTTGTTGTAATAAAAAAAGTTAAACGTTGCTTTGGGTTAATTTCTTAATACTTATTAAAGATTTAAAGTTTATTATAGTATTGCAATATTCAGTAAAACTGGCAGGTTCGTGTTGAGGGACTGTGAATATGTCACTACATGTATATATATGTCAATGGAACTATGTACATCTTTTATCCTACAGAGAGTTGGTAATTGATAATCCAATTATTTGGCTATGCAGCTATGGTTACTTGTCATGCAACAGTGAGGTGTTCATACAGAGATTAGTCATTGTGCATGTCAGTCGCGGTCGGTGGAGGAGTGCCGGCCGGGCGGTGACGTGGGGCGGGGGAGGGGCAGGGTGGGGGGTAGCAAAGTATGGATTACGGACCTATACAGGTAAGTAAACATTTAAATCAATGAAACGAATTTCGTTGCGCGCACTGCATCGCCAAATGCGATGCAGTGCGCAACGAAATTCGTTTCATTGATTTAAATGTTTACTTACCTGTATAGGTCCGTAATCCATACTTGCTACCCCCACCCTGCCCCTCCCCCGCCCCACGTCACCGCCCGGCCGGCACTCCTCCACCGACCGCGACTGGTGCATGTTGTAGTATAGGACACTCTGATAGAAGAGAGATGTCTTGGCACAGACAGCAGTGCATCTTTATACTCTATTACACACTGCTATCAGCTGATGTTCACACTCTATTATGATTGGTTGTTGCCATTCGGAGGTGTCTCAAACAAAGGTGAGTATGTCTCCACAATCAAATATGGACACCAGTTGTCTAAGACACAGTTCTCGAGAAAGAGAATGCTCAATTTTATAGTCTACTATGGACATTCATCAGTATGAGGAGACATATATGCAGAGTACAGTTTCAACCTACAGCCAACTTTGCACATATGTTAGTCTGGGGAGATTTCTCACTTGAGAGGGCAGTGTGTTTTCATATCACAGTTCTATAGTTGTTATGCAAGACAGACTACTGAGCATATAGGTAATTTCAATTCCATACTTTACTTGTATAGCTGTCATACTGGGGAGAGCTGTGACAAGACGGGTAAGCCACTTTTCAAACCATAATTTGCACACCCATCATCTGAGAGACAGGTCACAGGAAAGAAGCCAGTCTCTCCCCACATTATACTACACTCATTTGTCATGCAGGAGACTTGTGTCTGGAAACAGGATAGTTTCTCCACAATGTCTACTATGTATACATGTCAGCATAAGAAGAGGTATGAGTAGAGAGATAAATGTTTCTCAAAACCTACTACAGACACTTCTCACCCTGGTAAGATGTGTTAGAGGACAGGTCACTTCTTTCCCAGACAGCACTGCATATTGTTGTTGTTCTAAGGAGAGTTGTCAACACAAAAGCCACTGCTTCACTACACAGTACTGCACATCCATGTTGTCCAGGAGATAGGTGTTTTGTGCAGAAGACAATCTTTCCATACATACTACTATATCTGTCTGTAATGCTGGGGAGAGCTGTGAGTGAAAAAGGAAATCCATTCCCATTTGCAAATATATATGGTTATTTCCCTGGGGAGAGGTCTCAGTGGGGAGGCTAGTACTTGTTATACCTACTATGGAATGGTGAGGTTTTACATGTGAGGTGGGTCTCTTACACAACCTACTATGTATACTACTGAGTGTGGGGAAAGGTGTGATTGGAGAGGCAGTGTCTCTTTACACCCTACTCTACAAACTGGTTACTCTCATGCAAGGTGTCAGTGGAGAGGCAAGTCTCTCCCCATAGTCTAGTAGTGGAGATAATAAGGGATAAGTATTGTAATGAAGGAAAATGTAAATTCCCCCTCTAAAGTAATATTATGTTCTCACGAGAGTCTCGCGGGATCATATAAAAAAAGAGTGATACAAAAAATCTTCTGCATGTAAATTCCATTATTAAAGCGTACTCTTGTGAGCATAAAGCAGCAAACACTGCACCATCTTAGGGGACGCGGAGGACTGTGTGCCTGGCTCTCGCAAGAGGCTTGCGAGAGTCATCAAGAAGAAAAAAAGGGTAACATAGTACAACAACATTTATAATGAAACAATAAGGTAGCTCTGAAAATAGCTTTTTAATTAACATTTTTGATCAACTGTATTTTTTGTGTTTTTTTAACATTTTAAACTTTTTTTAAAAAATTAAAAAACAGAAACAATAAACTGGGAGTAAAAAAAAAGAACAACTCCTAATCAAAGAGGAGAAAAATATAGAAAAAAAACAAATGTAAACAAAACCAAAAAAATAACTGCTTAGAAGTGCATTTATGATCTTGGATAAGTTTGCTATGCTGCCCTGCTTGTCTCAGAAGAAAAAAATATCTGCTTGCATAAGAAGCAAAAATGGGCTTTATTTAAATATGCAGAGTTGTTATCTGCTTGAGTGTTGAGTACCCGGGTAGGCAGTGTCACCAGGTTGCAAAGATGTGGACACCCCTGAGGAGTTATCAAGCTCTGTAGCACAGGTTAACTCAGCCCGAGCAATGCATTGAGAGTCAATCACTCTCAAATGTCGCCACATCCCAGTGGTACTCATGCTTTATTGCTTGTTCTGGCTTTCCCTACTGAACTCATCTTTTGTATATTTTACAAATGACATATTTCTCAGATACTTTTTCCCACCTGCACTCATTTAAAAAAATTGCCACACCAAGAACTCCTTGGGTGGCTGAGGTGACTAGGTTGTAGGAACGACACTAGGCCATTCATCTGAATCTGAGAATGACATTCTGGTAACAGAAAATCAGCAATGTCAGAAAAATAGCCAAAAAGGTCAAACTACAGCAAAACCCAATAGCCAAATGAAGCAACAAGGATGAAATCTTTCTTTTCTAAATAAAGACATCCATATGAACCAATCACAATCCTTCCTTGGGATGTCTTTCCTCTCCCATGCTTCTTGCTGGTGTCTCACAAGAGGCTCGTTTGATCGTAACAAAAGGGGACTTTCTTTATAGCTCAACAGATTTTCTGCCTTAAACAACTCTTTTTATGCCTTATTTTAATTCGCAAATTGCAAAAATACACTGTTATGAACTTTATTCCAAATATACGATCTCGCTAGTGGATCATGAGAGCCATACAGGAAGTACAGCCTCCTCGTAGTCCTTGCAGGGGACTGTGTGATCATCTTGTGAAAGCTGTAAGTTTGTAAACAAAATAATTAAAACAATATGCATACTGTAATGACTCAATTATTAAAGATTAGCATTCAATAATAACTCACCACACGAAAAAGAACTCTGTACAAAAGATTAAAATGCAATTTATAGCTCTGCGATCTTGCGAGTCTCCCGCATGCCACCCGCGAGCTTCCCGCAAGAGCGATCACACACCTTAAAAAATGCATGTACATAGTGAAAACACATAGGGGCCGATTCCGATCTCGGTCGGAGGCGCACCCAATACCATTCGGTCGGGAAAAAAGCCATGCGAAAGCCTGTTTCCCGACCGAACCGTACATCATACCGAACGAGTAAGTACGATGCGCACAACAGCACAGAATCCGGCCGAGTCGTACCCACCCAATCCAGGTCCTGTTCTCCGACCGAGGCGAATCCGGAAACGCAGAATCGAGTCGCACGGAAGGGAAAATGCAGCCCCGTCCGGCTGGACAAGTACGATGCGCTTTCCGTACGCGCCGAACCCGTCGCTACGTCCGGCACGTCAAAGCTTCCGGGAGAGGCGCACATAAGCTCCGATTCGCGCCACAACACAATCCACGGCTACGAGGTGAACACGCCAGCGACGAGGACGAAGCGAAGCAACGAGAAAGACGAACGACACGAACCAACCATGAATCCCTTCGTCCCGATCCTACCAATATTCTAGATTTACCACCGGAACAGGCACGGACGCGTACGGCGCAGAAGGTAAGTCAGACACCAACCACAAAACACATACAACACGTACACGACACATCACACACACACAGAGGGATGCAGAAATTACTTACACCAGCAACAGCAGCACCATAGGGGCGGGATGCCCATCACCAATGCCACATATGCACACAGGGGCCTGGATGCGCACCACCACTACCACCCCTACCCAGGGGGGGCTGGATGCCTACCACTACTACCACCCTTACCCAGGGGGGGCTGGATGCCTACCACTACTACCACCCTTAGCCAGGGGGGTGCCGGATGCCCACCACTACTTCCACCCTTACCCAGGGGGGGCTGGATGCCTACCACTACTACCACCCTTACCCAGGGGGGCTGGATGCCTACCACTACTACCACCCTTACCCAGGAGGGCTGGATGCCCACCACTACTACCACCCTTACCCAGGGGGGGCTGGATGCCTACCACTACTACCACCCTTAGCCAGGGGGGTGCCGGATGCCCACCACTACTACCACCCTTACCCAGGGGGGCTGGATGCCTACCACTACTACCACCCTTACCCAGGGGGGCTGGATGCCTACCACTACTACCACCCTTAGCCAGGGGGTGCCGGATGCCCACCACTACTACCACCCTTACCCAGGGGGCCGGATGCCCACCACTACTACCACCCTTACCCAGGGGGGCTGGATGCCTACCACGACTACCACCCTTAGCCAGGGGGTGCCGGATGCCCACCACTACTACCACCCTTACCCAGGGGGCTGGATGCCTACCACAACTACCACCCTTACACAGGGGGGCTGGATGCCTACCACTACTACCACCCTTACCCAGGGGGCTGGATGCCTACCACTACTACCACCCTTACCCAGGGGGCTGGATGCCTACCACTACTACCACCCTTAGCCAGGGGGTGCCGGATGCCCACCACTACTACCACCCTTACCCAGGGGGCTGGATGCCTACCACAACTACCACCCTTACCCAGGGGGCTGGATGCCTACCACTACTACCACCCTTACCCAGGGGGCTGGATGCCTACCACTACTACCACCCTTACCCAGGGGGCTGGATGCCTACCACTACTACCACCCTTACCCAGGAGGGCTGGATGCCCACCACTACTACCACCCTTACCCAGGGGGCTGTATGCCTACCACTACTACCACCCTTAGCCAGGGGGTGCCGGATGCCCACCACTACTACCACCCTTACCCAGGGGGCTGGATGCCTACCACTACTACCACCCTTACCCAGGGGGCTGGATGCCTACCACTACTACCACCCTTACCCAGGGGGGGCTGGATGCCTACCACTACTACCACCCTTACCCAGGAGGGCTGGATGCCCACCAAAACTACCACCCTTACCCAGGGGGGGCTGGATGCCTACCACTACTACCACCCTTAGCCAGGGGGGTGCCGGATGCCCACCACTACTACCACCCTTACCCAGGGGGGGCTGGATGCCTACCACTACTACCACCCTTAGCCAGGGGGGTGCCGGATGCCCACCACTACTGCCACCCTTACCCAGGGGGGCTGGATGCCTACCACAACTACCACCCTTACCCAGGGGGGGCTGGATGCCTACCACTACTACCACCCTTACCCAGGGGGGGCTGGATGCCTACCACTACTACCACCCTTACCCAGGAGGGCTGGATGCCCACCACTACTACCACCCTTACCCAGGGGGGGCTGGATGCCTACCACTACTACCACCCTTAGTCAGGGGGGTGCCGGATGCCCACCACTACTACCACCCTTACCCAGGGGGGGCTGGATGCCTACCACTACTACCACCCTTACCCAGGGGGCTGGATGCCTACCACTACTACCACCCTTACCCAGGGGGCTGGATACCTACCACTACTACCACCCTTACCCAGGAGGGCTGGATGCCCACCACTACTACCATCCTTACCCAGGGGGCTGGATGCCTACCACTACTACCACCCTTAGCCAGGGGGTGCCGGATGCCCACCACTACTACCACCCTTACCCAGGGGGCTGGATGCCTACCACTACTACCACCCTTAGCCAGGGGGTGCCGGATGCCCACCACTACTACCACCCTTACCCAGGGGGCTGGATGCCTACCACAACTACCACCCTTACCCAGGGGGGCTGGATGCCTACCACTACTACCACCCTTACCCAGGGGGGGCTGGATGCCTACCACTACTACCACCCTTACCCAGGGAGTGCGGGTTGCCTACCACTACTACCACCCTTACCCAGGAGGGCTGGATGCCCACCACTACTACCACCCTTACCCAGGGGGGGCTGGATGCCTACCACTACTACCACCCTTAGCCAGGGGGGTGCCGGATGCCCACCACTACTACCACCCTTACCCAGGGGGGGCTGGATGCCTACCACTACTACCACCCTTACCCAGGGGGGGCTGGATGCCTACCACTACTACCACCCTTACCCAGGGGGGGCTGGTTGCCTACCACTACTACCACCCTTACCCAGGAGGGCTGGATGCCCACCACTACTACCACCCTTACCCAGGGGGCTGGATGCCTACCACTACTACCACCCTTAGCCAGGGGTGCCGGATGCCCACCACTACTACCACCCTTACCCAGGGGGGCTGGATGCCTACCACTACTACCACCCTTACCCAGGGGGGGCTGGATGCCTACCACTACTACCACCCTTAGCCAGGGGGGTGCCGGATGCCCACCACTACTACCACCCTTACCCAGGGGGTCTGGATGCCTACCACAACTACCACCCTTACCCAGGGGGGGCTGGATGCCTACCACTACTACCACCCTTACCCAGGAGGGCTGGATGCCCACCACTACTACCACCCTTACCCAGGGGGGCTGGATGCCTACCACTACTACCACCCTTACCCAGGGGGGGCTGGATGCCTACCACTACTACCACCCTTAGCCAGGGGGGTGCCGGATGCCCACCACTACTACCACCCTTACCCAGGGGGGCTGGATGCCTACCACTACTACCACCCTTAGCCAGGGGGGTGCTGGACACCCACCACTACTACCACCCTTACCCAGGGGGGGCTGGATGCCTACCACTACTATCACCTCTACCCATGGGGGGCTAGATGCCTACCACCAACACCACCCCCACTCATAGGATGGACAATGCATGACACAACCAGCACACCACAACCTAGGGAATGCAAGAAAAAGACATCCCCCCAACACCATGACAAGCGTGTGTAGACTGTGTCAAATGCCTACAACACTGAACATGACTTTGAACATACAATGTGACCCCCTATCACATGTGCCACACATATATGTGTGTGGCCCCCACAATGCAAGCAGGCCATGACCAATGTGGCAATGGGGTCCAAACCCCCATCATCACAGTGACCAAAAGGTAAGTGTGGGGTCCATAGCTGAAGCACATTTTGAACATTGTGGCAATGGGGTCCAAACCCCCATCATCACAGTGACCAAAATGTAAGTTTTGACAAAGAAAAAGCTGCAACTGCCAAACTGCATGGATGATTCCTGGTCACAGAACATAAAACACATCAGTGGCAAAGTAGTGCATGTGTCCCATTGCAACATAGATTGGGGGAGGCAAATACTGCAGTGCAAATAAGACATACCTTTGGCCATGTGCAGACAAACAACACCCATGGGGGCTGACACAGTCAACATTCATCAATGCCACAATGACAGAAGTGACCATCAGAATGCAGCCCCACATATTTGCACCAATGGGCACACAAATGCAGATACCCTGTGGAGACTGTAGATGTGAGGTGAACAGATACCATAGCATGGCAGCAATGGGACACACAAACCATGATCATTGTGCTGACTGATGACCTAGGAGTCCCAGGGACAGCAGGGGAAACCCAACAAAATACATACAGCCAATGGCACACCTAAGATATGCCAATGCAGTGGTGCAGATGCACAAACACAAACAGGCAGACCCACACTGCACATCAAACACAACAGGTGAGGGGGGGGGGGTGCCAGTGTCCCCAGGCAACCACACAACACATGAGGAGGCCTGAATACCAATCATACAGATGTGCATACAGTGCCACACAAAGGTAACTCATGGATCCAAATCCCCTATGTGGGCAATCAGGCATTGTCAGATGAGAGGGAGCACAAATCACACATGTCACACAGGCACGTAGGAACAGCAACTGACACAGCAAGACACAGACACACCACAGCACTACCCCCAGGGCCCCCACAATGTGGTGACCCTGGGCTGCATTACAATCCCACTGTGATGACAAAGCTAAATGTTGTTCACACTGTGAACCACAGTCATGTGTCCTGAGCAACAAACTACCATCACACCTACACAAGCACAAATCAATCAGCACGGCCAGTAAGCCAAGGCCAACATGGAGGCAGGGGTCTAGCCGGGCAACAACTCTCATCTGCACACACTCAACACCACACACCTCGACCTCCAACAATGTGCAGCAGTGAAGCACACATGCACTGGTGACATTGCACATGCACCCATGACAATTCCAGGGTGGTGGGTGGGAACCAAGGTGCAGAAACACATCACACATGGCCACTCAACAAGACTCCTGAATGTCTGACACACTGCACACTACGCTGTACATGGACATGACGGCAATACCACACCAACCAATGGGATCCCAGCCACAGTCACACACCAATGAAGAAGCCAAGGTCACCCACAAAGAACACACATAGACAACAACCAACAGTGCAGCCCGGACCCTGAGGAGTGCCAGCAGTCACACACACAACATGTCACAATCACTGAAAGATAACACAAACTGGAAATCACATGACAGGGGCAAACAACAAGTGCCAAGGGGAAACCTGACTGTGACCCATCTGCGTCTGCACACAAACTCAGCCCTGACAGCAAACACACCTATGGGTGACACCCTGATGACCAGTAATGTGCCATGCACCCACATCACAGAGAACCCAGGGAGAAGACTTTGGGGGAACATAGGTCAACTCAGCAAGCATCACAAACAGGTACAACACTAGGGATCACAGCATGCACAGCAAAACGGAAGTGAACACACAGACATGCTCATACAACACACACCTTGGCCGCAGGCAATGTCACAGGAGTACACACTGCCATGAGGGGACTCCACTCCTGTGTGAGGAAAGCTGTGGCATATGTTGCCTCAGTAGGGCCACATCATGTCAGCTGAGCACTTGGTCACACAATCAACAATTAGCACCAAATGAAGGCTCCTGTCACATCAGGCTGGTCATGGAAGTGCCCACGAAATCATCAGCACAGATCCAACACACTTGTATAGCAATGTTGCACTGACAACACAGATGAGTCCTTCCCCATTGATGCCCAATCCTGCATGTCCAGTGGAGATGGCCACACGGTCAGGGAAGTAGACGAATTGAACAATGGCAGGCACAACAGATGTGCAGGGGTGGAAGCCACAGATGTGAAATTGCTAATGTAAGTAGGAAATCCCATTGCCAAATACTGAACACATGACACCCTCAGATGCTGCTATGGATGACATGGATACACCACAGGATAGGACACATTCCCCCTGGACCACATGTGTTCCTGCACAGTAACACTTCATTATCATGAGACCAAATATCACCATCACTGCAGCAAGGGCATGGTTAGCATCATCAACAACATGTACATAAGAAGCATAAGCACTAGAGAACAGAAAGTTGCTTTATTCAGCATATGTGTTTATAAAAGTGAAAGTCCAGAATAAACACAAAGGCCAATGGCCAGTCCATTGTCAAAGTCCAAACAGGGTGACAGTGGCAGATGTCACCCTACGCATGCCTGCACTGCACAAAACCAGGGACAATCCACTAGGAGGGGCAACCGGGGGCAGGCCAGGCACCGCAGGGACAGGATCAGGGCTCACCAGGAGGAAGCAGGGAAGGGGTGGTGGGTGCTGGCGAGCCACTGACAACTGCAGTGGAGGTGTCTGACATGGTGTGTGCCGGCACAACTGGGGGCATGACTCAGATGTTGTGGGTGCCGGCACGACTGCAGTGGACACTGCAGATGGAGTGGACAGGTCCGCCACTGCAGTGCCCAAGTCAGACAGGGTGGTAGTGGACTCCACTGCAGTGCCTACCACCAGGGGAGGAGAATGGGGAACAGGCAAGGTGGGCTGGACAGAGGGGGAGGACACCCTCACCACATCAGTGGCACAGACAAGCGCAGCGGGGGTGTGGTGCCGGGAGAGCAAGTGGCAGGGGGAGAAGGCCGGATCCTCTTGGGGAGGGTATATCTGTGGGTGGGGAACCTGGGGCAGGGTGTGGTGGGGGCACCTGTGGAGTGGGGGCCTGAGGGATGGAGGAAGGAGACCTGGTGCCTGAGCTGCAGGGCGGCGGCGGGGTCTTGCTCTTACGACTCCGGGGGACTTGCGGGTGGGGGCCTCAGTCTGTCTGCGCCTGGGGGAGGGTGTCCGGGGCGAGGGGCACTCTGCTCCGTGTGGGTGGGCTTCCTCTTCCCCCTGAATGCTGTATCAGCTGGATCGGAGGGGAAGAGGCCGAGGTCACTGAGGAAGAGCCGCTGGGTCTTTGGGGTTGCAGGTGAGGCAAGGAAGGGTGCTTTGGAGGGAGAGGCAACTGAGGACTGCGCAGTGCTCGTGGATGCGTGTGTGTGTTCCAGGGCCCCATCCCCTGTGAGTCTGGTTTCAGTCCCCTGACTGTGCGTGCGTGTGCGTTTTGTTTGTGGCGTGTGTGTCTGTGTGCTGGACGTGTGTGTGCTAGTGTGTGCCTGTGCTGGTGTGTGTGTGCTTGGGACGGGTAAGGTGCTGGGGAGTGTGGATGGAGCAGAGGCAGGAGGGGTGAGGGACTGTCTGAGGAGGGGCACTGCTGCCGTCAGGGAGGAGTCCATGGACCTATTGCCCTCTGTAGGTCAGACATGCCCGATGAGATGCCCTCCATGAACGACACCAGCTGAGTCAACAGAGCGGTGTGCGCATGGAGGACACTCAGCATGGCTGTCTGCCCTACATGGAGCTGGTGAAGGAGGTACACAGACTCCTCACTCAGGGCAGCAGGGGACACAGGGGCAGGGGGTGCGGTGCCTGGCCCAAAGGAGACACGCTCCCGAACATGGGAGCCTCCACGGACATGGGGAATGGGAGCCGATGGGAGGGCGGTGGTGGTGCTGGTGGTGGCGGGGACAGCAACACTAGCTGGGGTGTGGTGGCTGCTGACACCCGCCTCCATAAGGGAGTCATCCTCCGAGCCGCTGTGGTCCTCAGCTGAGGTGGATGCTGCTGAGGACTGCTCGGTGTGGCTCCCTCGCCCTCCGTGCCACTGGGTCCCTCCGACCACTCCTCGGCTGTTGACCCAGTCTGGCTCTCCGGCTCCTCCTGGTCCATGGAGCTGTCCCCTTCCGTGGCCGTGGATGTATCTTTAAACAATGGGGAAACAGACAGACATCAGTCACCTGCACCAAACGCACACACCACTGTGAGCACAGCACATTACAGAGCAAGCCCTGACATCATTAGTTGAACATTGCTAAAAGTGCCCTAACTGAACAGGAGAAGCCAATTGTCAGTCTGATGCCAACCATGGCAGTCACATCCCACATGGCCTTGCACCCATCTGTCTGGTGTCTGTTGGATAGCAACACACCAGTGTGGACACATGCACCAACTACACAGTAGTTGGACAGTGCAGAGGACACGGTGTAGCATGTGGACATGCACACATCACAACTCTTGCCACTGAGTCGGTACAGGTTTCCGGATGAAAGGGATGCCCAGAGTCAAATAGGAAATGCATGTGATGCATACCAGTGACAGACACCATGATGCACCCATGTCCTGATAGCCATCGCCACAATGGTGTGCATGTAGCACATGACACTCCCCTGCAGGATCACCAATAAGTAGACACATGCCATGGCGGAGGCATGACTGCTAAGTCATACATCACTGTCTCAGTGATGTATGACTTGGCAGCCAGACAACAACACTCTGCACTGTGTCACAATAGTAGGTCATGGGGAATGCAAGTCCTGGAGCTGCACAAGTGCACATGTACATCCCCCACACAACACATCATCTTAACCCTCATCTGTCCAGGTCATACCGATTGGACATATGGGAGACCTGTGACACTACCCTCTGAACCTGAGCCCCTCACAATCTGCTGTGAATGGGAAACAGCTGCCTGAACTTCACATTCGCATACCCCAGTCTGCACGGGCAACTGATCAAACACCTATGTGACACACAAGTATCGTCTCCTATGGTCACATCTCCAGTCGCATGCTGGGCCCCTACCGAGAAACACCCCAGCAGTCCTGGCAACAAATCCACAGCACACTGACACAGAGGCAGACACCTGAGGGGTCAAATCACTGCGCACAACGTGTCAGCTGATACCCGGGAGTGGGAGTACAGGTGTATTGGATGGGCTGGAGTAGGCATGACTGTCCTGCCCCACATGAATGAGGGATGAGCCCTGGACAGTGGATAGCTGGCTATGTATGTGTCACACACGTAATCTGCACACTTTCCTGGTTCTCAAACATTGTACCCACCCGTGGCACAGGCATTGTGTGAACAATGGACCCACCCATGATGCCCACAACAGAGTTAGGGAAACAGATGCTGTCCCCCACCTTGAGTGAAGCAAACTGTAAGGACAAAGTCCCAAGTGACACAATTCCCTGAATGTAAGGGCCACACCTGGGTATCAGATGAGGAGTGGGCAGTGCACAATAGAGGGACATGGCTCCTGGACAACATGACTGCTGTACTGTGGCAGTTTAACCAGGCCAGAGGAGGGCACATAGCATGTAATACAGAGTTCACAGTGCAGTCTTTGACTCACCCCCTCCTTGCTGCTGTCTGGCCTTCAGCTGCCCATCCAGGTCTGGAAACACCACCGCCAGGATCTGGAGCATGTGGGGGGTCAGGGTCCGTGTTCCGCCCCTCCTGCGATGAGGCGACAGCTTCAGCTGGACCCGTGCAATCCTCCGGGTCCAGCCCCGAAGGTCCTGCCACCTCTTCTGGCAGTTGCGGATCCGGCGCTTGTAGACCCCCACGGACCGGACAGCCCGGACGATGTCCTTCCAGATCTCCTGCTTCCGATGGGCATTAACCTGTGAGGATGACAAAGTGAAAAGGCCATAACTACACATGCAACATATCCGTGCATGACACAGTTGTATATACATGTCTCAATCACAGGGGCACATGATGTACACAGGCAGTGCAACGCTGCCCATGGACAGTTTGCCAGAAGTCACTACATGGTATCATTGCATGGGAAGTAAAACCTTGTTCAAATGCAATGTCACTGCACCATACCTGTCCAGTGCATGTCACTACACACTATGGGGGGTGACAACTACTCAGTGAGCCTGCTAGCCAGTGGCGTGCAGACTTTCAGCCTTGCTAGTCAGACAAAATGCACATTCAGAAAGGCAGTGCACAGACCACTCACCTGCTCCCCTGGTGTCCCATACAGCTTGCTGTACTGTGGAAGTAGGCTGTCCAGCAGGGCATGGTTCTCCTCAAGGCTGAAGGCTGGGGCTCTCTCCACAGTACGTGCCATTGCAGGGTCCAGAGGGGGCAGAGACAGCAGCAGTGCAGTGGCAGATGTCGTCCTGGAGCATGTAGTGCAGGCAAGTGAGCTCTCAGGGGAACAGCCAGCAATATATATGTGCTGCAGAGGCAGATACTGTCCCATGTGCCCAAAGTGATAGGTCCAAGTCGTTTGCATCTTCTGAATCTGGCCAATCCATGGAATAGCAGCACCAATACACGCCCACAGCATCCTTCAAATCTTCAACTTCATGACATACATGATTTTGCAACATTGTTGTGGGTGACCAACTGAATTTCCAGCAACCGACTCGTTCGAATTTCGAAAACGCGTCCGTTGCCAGGCTAGGCCATTGTCAATGGGTGCGCACCGATCGGTCCATTGCTGTTCAACGCGTACAGGGGTACAACGCGTACCCGCACACATTGAATGCAATGGGCTGGCCGGGCGCACCGATTGGTCCATTGGGGTACAACGCGTACAGGGGTACAACGCGTACCCGCACACATTGAATGCAATGGGCCGGCCGGGCGCACCGATTGGTCCATTGCGGTACAACCGTACAGGGGTACAACGCGTACCCGCACACATTGAATGCAATGGGCCGGCCGGGCGCACCGATCGGTCCATTGCGGTACAACGCGTACAGGGGTACAACGCGTACCCGCACACATTGAATGCAATGGGCCGGCCGGGCGCACCGATCGGTCCATTGCTGTTCAACGCGTACAGGGGTACAACGCGTACCCGCACACATTGAATGCAATGGGCCGGCCGGGCGCACCGATTGGTCCATTGCTGTTCAACGCATACAGGGGTACAACGCGTACCCGCACACATTGAATGCAATGGGCCAGCCGGGCGCACCGATCGGTCCATTGCGGTACAACGCGTACAGGGGTACAACGCGTATCCGCACACATTGAATGCAATGGGCCGGCCGGGCGCACCGATCGGTCCATTGCTGTTCAACGCGTACAGGGGTACAACGCGTACCCGCACACATTGAATGCAATGGGCCGGCCGGGCGCACCGATCGGTCCATTGTGGTACAACGCGTACAGGGGTACAACGCGTACCCGCACACATTGAATGCAATGGGCCGGCCGGGCGCACCGATCGGTCCATTGCTGTTCAATGCATCCCTGTACAAGTGACTGGCATATGTCACCATGCCTGTCTCAGATGAACATATGCCAGCCACAGATAGCTCCCAGGGAGTGAGGGGCACACCTACAACACGACAGCCTGTCCAAACTGTATCATAAGGCATGTAAGGCTGCATTTCCTATTGTGTGTATGTTGGTGTACATGTTGTCCTGTGGGTGTCACCTGGGGGCAGCCACCCCCAGGCTGTGCACGTGTTCATGGGGACAGGATCCTGGGTGTTACGTGTACATGACCACTGTGATGTGCAACTGTTCATATCTGTGCATGTGCCATGGTCACATTTCAGGGTGGTGTATGTGTATGTCATGTCACATACCCCGTGAGTCCCATGTGGGACGGTATGTTTGAGCCAGGGTGTCCCAGTGGCACAATAGGGATGGTCCTCCACAGTCTGTGTGCATGTAGTGTTTACAATGTCTCTGATTTCATGTGCACAATGGGAGACAGTCTCCACATCCACGTTGTGTGTGCATGGACTTTGATGTTGTGCGTGTGTGTGTCACAGACGTCCATGTCTGTCCTGCAGTGGCAAGTGGGACCACTACCTGTGGGGGTCATGGTTGTTTTGCTGTGGTGTATACATGATACTCCATGTAATGCCAGTGTCCATGTGGCAATACAGGGTCCCTGGGAATGTACCTGTCGTTGAGCTGTGATGCCTGGGGCACATCTGTCCTCACATGTCACTGTGGGGGGTGATTGTGACATGGCAGCAGGAGATGGGAACTGTGACACGGCCTCATGATATCCAATGGGCCAACCTGGGACTTATTGATGCCACTTGTTGAACCGTGATGACAGATGTTGGGCATGTATGTACCATACATGTCCTTACGGAACTGCACAATTCATGTAGTTGTGCCTCATAATGATGTATGCTGTGATATTGAGTGTGTTCAATGCCGCATATGTGGGGTGACTGACAATCTTGCTTTCTTCTCCTCTGCACTGCAGGGCTCCTGCTGTCCATAGACCATTCCCAGACCTGGCAACGATGGTGGAACGGGACAGCATCCGACTGTACCGCTTCACCAGGCAGCTGATTGAGGATTTGGCAGTGCAGTTGGCCCCACAATTGCAGCCTGGCCGGCCGTATCCTACAGCGCTGACCCCCAAGGTGAAGGTGATGGCAGCCCTACACTTCTTTGCCACCGGTACCTTCCAACATACTGTGGCGACTGCTGGTGGGATGTCACAGACCATGTTGAGCCGTGTGCTCCGCGATGTTTTGGAGGCAATGTTGCTATACCTGAACCGGTACATCTATTTCCCTAGACTGCAACGACTCACTGACGTGAAGAGTGACTTCTATGCCCTGGGGAGGATGCCGCATGTCATTGGCTCCATTGATGGGACACATGTGGCTTTGGTACCACCACAGGCCCAGGAGCAGGCCTACCGTAACCGCAAGCACTACCACTCGGTCAATGCACTGGTGGTGTGTCTTGCAGATATGACCATCACACACGTGTGTGCCCGTTTCCATGGTTCAGCACACGAGGCCTTTGTGATGAGGAGTAGTCGCATCCCCAGGATGATGGCACAGATGCGGAACCAGCGTGCCTGGCTTGTCGGTGTGTACTGACTTTGTGCCATTGTGTGTGATCTGATCTGTAGTATTCCGCCCACTTTTCCAAGTCAGCTAATGTGCACTTGTCTGTCCGTAGGTGACTCGGGATACCCCAACATGCCGTGGTTGCTGACACCCCTCAGGAACCCTGTGACACCAGCCCAGATGCGCTACAATGAGGCACATGGTCGGACCAGGAGAGTGATTGAGCGGACATTTGGTCTCCTGAAGAGCCGCTTCCGCTGCCTGGACAAGACAGGAGGGTCCCTCCCATATGCCCCAGCGAAGGTGTGCAAGATTATCATCGTCTGCTGCATGCTCCACAACCTGGCAGTGCGGAAGGAGTTGCCTCTCATCCAGGATGACAATGACCAACATCCGCCACCTGTGGAGGATCCTGGCCTGGACCACGATGCCAGTGATGATGATGATGATGAGGGTGATGTCCGCACACAGCTCATCACCAACTTCTTTAGCTGAATGTGAGTATCCTGAGGTGTCATGTCAATGATGTGAGTTGGCATGATATGTGTAGGTGGTGCTCTGGTGCTGTTGGAGTGTGTCCATGGGCTACTTGACTGGATGTGGGTAGCGATGTGTGCTTACAGGTGGTCTGTACTCCCCAACAGTGTTGACATGCTAACTTGGTTCTGGGTGGGTATCTTGTAACATGTATTGTGCATGAGTTTTGCTGTTCTGTCCTGTTCTCCATTGCTTTTGACTGTGTGTCATTTCTGTCCTTCACAGGGTACTTTCAGATTCGTTTGGTCAACTGTGTCCACCGACGACGTGATTGTACTTCCAGGGTGGTAGCTGTTGTGTCCCTACAGGTGATGTGCGCCACACCCATGGACTTCCTTCCTTCTACAGTTGTTGACTGTGTGCCGCTGCCAGGTGGGATTACCTTGCATCTGTAGTGGTTACGGCATGTTGCAACTGTGTAATAAACCTGTGCTTCACTTTGTGATGTGCGTTGTCTGTGGTCACACATTTGACTGCCATTTGCTTACTGCACCTGTGGGCTACTTGACTACAACTGGGAATAGGTGTGGTGTCTGTGCATTGCACCGTCTTCCCTGGCAACATCAGTGTAGGCAATGAGTCAGATGGCCTAGGTGTGTATGTGTTGTGTAGCCCTGGTGGTGTGTCTCCCTCATATGTGTCAC
This sequence comes from Calotriton arnoldi, assembly GCA_963921515.1. Classification (NCBI taxonomy): domain Eukaryota; kingdom Metazoa; phylum Chordata; class Amphibia; order Caudata; family Salamandridae; genus Calotriton; species Calotriton arnoldi. The sequence goes on from CAWUFW010006938.1 coordinate 1,059,679, forward strand.
GTTGCCTTTACTCACATGCCTGTATTGTACTTGCTGTTGCAGTCCGCATACACAGTGTAATTTTGCAGTTCATCATCCCCATGACAGCACCCACGTTGGAATCACAACAGAGGCAAGTATGGTGTATTAGTGTGTTTATTGTGATACATTTGTGTGAATAGTGCATAGAATTGTTAGTGCTGTACATTTATATTGCAATCAGAAGTTCCTAGGTGAATTGAAAGTCCTGGTAGACAAAATCCCCAGTATCGGGCCACAGTTGTCTGAGACATTGGTCCAACTTGTACTCCCCATGTCATGTGTGGGAGTTGTGTTGCCGTCAACAGGGTGAACAGTCTGTGCACAAAGGTGAACATCCAGAACAGGTTCAGGCTTCCTGGGGGTTGCACTTGGCCATCGGCCTCTCACTTGCCCCTCCTCGGACGACCCCTCTTCTTTGGGGGGGGCCCTCAAGTACAGGCTGCTGCGGTGCAGGGGACTCTCCGCCAGAGTCATCCTCCCTCCCTGTGGCAGTTGCAGTTTGGTCAGCACCAGATGTTGTTGGCACACAGGGAGGTGTAGACTGGTTACTGTTCATCTGGCGGAGGCATTGTAATATGTCCCTGTGCACTGCCGTCATCTCTTACAGTGCGTCCCACTTGGACTCCACGCGGGACATGTGAGAGTCCAAGCGGGCATGATGGGCAGCCTGCTGCTGTTTCATGTCTCTGAGGAGCCCCACTACCTGGCTGAGATCTCCGGTGCTGGACTGGTACGCATCGGCTATGCGTACCAGTTGTGGGTCGTCATGCACACCAGACACCTCTGCAAGCAGCGACCTCTGACTCCCACCCCTCCCACCACCCCTGCTGACATGTGCAGTGCGTGCAGTGGCACGCACAGATGACCCTGGTCCCCCTTGGGGGTTGGTGGTGGTGGTGGTGTCCATGGCCCCACGTTGGTCCAGGGTCCCTGTGCTGGTGGTGCTCCTTGTTCTGTCCATGTCGGCTGGGATGGTATTTGTGGTGACAGTCGTTGGAGGGGTGGGTGCAGGGGTGCAGCTGGTGGTCCTGCTGGTGCTGCAGCTGGTGGTCCTGCTGGTGCTGCATGTTGACTTGCACCGGAGGTGCCAGGTTGGTCTTCTTCGTCCGAGGAGGGCAGAGGCTGTACGACACCAGTGAGCTCTGTATCCTCTTGAGCCTGGGACTGGGACTCCTCAGCGTCTGCTGCTGTTTCCCCATCATCACCTGTTTTTGGGAGATACACACAATGTATGTTATGTTTCTGCAGGCATCAATGGTTGACACACCTGACAGTTGTGACTGTGCCTCTGGGTGCAGGCCTGTACATTGCATTGTCCTAAGTTGTCACAGTCAGGGGTTGATATTGGTGTAGCACATTGTCCTGCATTATTTGGGCATTTCTATGTATTTGTTGGGGTGTGAACATGGTCTGCATTGGTTGTATTTGGTTGACAGCCGGCCCTCCTTCCCACCCAGCCAGTCAGTTATCCCACCATGGACTGTGCTTGCATTGCAGGGAGTGAAAGTTGTCTTTCAGGATGTCAGTCAGTGGTGTCCTGCTGTTGGTTGTTGCACAGTTGCCAGCAGGGCCTTGTGCTCCCCACAGCAGTAGCCAGTGTCAGCCATCTTGTCAGTTGTTTTCCACTCCCTGTGATGTGAGCATGGTTCAGGGTGGTGTTGATGGGACAGTTGTGGGGGTGAGCTATGTCTGTGACTATGACTCCCATCATGCTATTGCCTCCACCCCACTTCCCAGCATTCCCATACTTACTTGCTTTTGTGGGGAGTTCAGTGTGTGTGGGTGTGAGAGCAATGGCAAGATGGCTGACAGTGGTGTCCTGCTGTTGGTTGGTGTGCAGTTCCCAGCATGCCCTTGTGCTCCCCACGACACAGCAACAGTGTCAGACATCTTTGATGGGCCTTTCCACTCTCTGTGTGATGTGCATGCGTCAGTGTGAGCTTGCTGGGCCATGTGGTGGGGGATGTAGAGCTGTGACTACGACTCCCATCATGCTATTGCCTCCACCCCCCTTCCCAGCATGCCCATGCTTCCTTCCTTTTGACTCTGCTTCCCTGTGGGGTGGGCTGCCTGTGCTGACAGGATGGCTGGGAGTGTTGTCCTGGCAGATGTTTGGCTAAAAGTCCAAAGAGTGTCCCTGTGCTTCACACAACATAACCCAGGGTGGAGGTTCTTTGTGGGATCTTGAGTTAGGATGTGAGGCATTGCATTCTCCCAGGTGGGTTATGTGGAGTATGTGTTGAGGGTGTGTGTGAGGGGAGGTGCTTGTGACTATGGTCAGTGCTGCAAGTCCTCCTTCCCACCCAGCCACATATCCCACCATGGAACGTGCTTGCATTGCAGGGAGTGCAAGTTGTCTTTCAGGATGTCAGTCAGTGGTGTCCTGCTGTTTGTTGGTGCACAGTTGCCAGCAGGGCCTTGTGCTCCCCACAGCAGTAGCCAGTGTCAGCCATCTTGTCAGTTGTTTTCCACTCCCTGTGATGTGAGCATGGTTCAGGGTGGTTTTGATGGGACAGTTGTGGGGGTGAGCTATGTCTGTGACTATGACTCCCATCATGCTATTGCCTCCACCCCACTTCCCAGCATTCCCATACTTACTTGCTTTTGTGGGGAGTTCAGTGTGTGTGGGTGTGAGAGCAATGGCAAGATGGCTGACAGTGGTGCCCTGCTGTTGGTTGGTGTGCAGTTTCCAGCATGCCCTTGTGCTCCCCACGACACAGCAACAGTGTCAGACATCTTTGATGGGCCTTTCCACTCTCTGTGGGATGTGCATGCATCAGTGTGAGCTTGCTGGGCCATGTGGTGGGGGATGTAGAGCTGTGACTACGACTCCCATCATCCTATTACCTCCACCCCCCTTCCCATCATGCCCATGCTTCCTTCCTTTTGACTCTGCTTCCCTGTGGGGTGGGCTGCCTGTGCTGACAGGATGGCTGGGAGTGTTGTCCTGGCAGTTGTTTGGCTAAAAGTCCAAAGAGTGTCCCTGTGCTTCACACAACATAACCCAGGGTGGAGGTTCTTTGTGGGATCTTGAGTTAGGATGTGAGGCATTGCATTCTCCCAGGTGGGTTATGTGGAGTATGTGTTGAGGGTGTGTGTGAGGGGAGGTGCTTGTGACTATGGTCAGTGCTGCAAGTCCTCCTTCCCACCCAGGCAGATATCCCACCATGGAACGTGCTTGCATTGCAGGGAGTGCAAGTTGTCTTTCAGGATGTCAGTCAGTGGTGTCCTGCTGTTTGTTGGTGCACAGTTGCCAGCAGGGCCTTGTGCTCCCCACAGCAGTAGCCAGTGTCAGCCATCTTGTCAGTTGTTTTCCACTCCCTGTGATGTGAGCATGGTTCAGGGTGGTGTTGATGGGACAGTTGTGGGGGTGAGCTATGTCTGTGAATATGACTCCCATCATGCTATTGCCTCCACCCCACTTCCCAGCATTCCCATACTTACTTGCTTTTGTGGGGAGTTCAGTGTGTGTGGGTGTGAGAGCAATGGCAAGATGGCTGACAGTGGTGTCCTGCTGTTGGTTGGTGTTCAGTTCCCAGCATGCCCTTGTGCTCCCCACGACACAGCAACAGTGTCAGACATCTTTGATGGGCCTTTCCACTCTCTGTGGGATGTGCATGCGTCAGTGTGAGCTTGCTGGGCCATGTGGTGGGGGATGTTGAGCTGTGACTACGACTCCCATCATGCTATTGCCTCCACCCCCCTTCCCAGCATGCCCATCCTTCCTTCCTTTTGACTCTGCTTCCCTGTGGGGTGGGCTGCCTGTGCTGACAGGATGGCTGGGAGTGTTGTCCTGGCAGTTGTTTGGCTAACAGTCCCAAGAGTGTCCCTGTGCTTCACACAACATAACCAGGATGGTGGTTCTTTGTGGGATCTTGAGTTAGGATGTGAGGCATTGCATTCTCCCAGGTGGGTTATGTGGAGTATGTGTTGAGGGGGTGTGTGAGGGGAGGTGCTTGTGACTATGGTCAGTGCTGCAAGTCCTCCTTCCCACCCAGACAGATATCCCACCATGGAACGTGCTTGCATTGCAGAGAGTGCAAGTTGGCTTTCAGGATGTCAGGCAGTGGTGTTGTGCTGTTTGTTGGTGCACAGTTGCCAGCAGGGCCTTGTGCTCCCCACAGCAGTAGCCAGTGTCAGCCATCTTGTCAGTCCTTATCCACTCCCTGTGATGTGAGCATGGTTCAGGGTGGTGTTGATGGGCCAGTTGTGAGGCTGAGCAATTCTGTGCCTACTACTCCCATCATGCTATTGCCTCCACCCCCCTTCCCAGCATGCCCATGCTTCCTTCCTTTTGACTCTGCTTCCCTGTGGGGTGGGCTGCCTGTGCTGACAGGATGGCTGGGAGAGTTGTCCTGGCAGTTGTTTGGCTAAAAGTCCCAAGAGTGTCCCTGTGCTTCACACAACATAACCCAGGGTGGAGGGTCTTTGTGGGATCTTGAGTTAGGATGTGAGGCATTGCATTCTCCCAGGTGGGTTCTGTGGAGTTTGTGTTGAGGGGGTGTGTGAGGGGAGGTGCTTGTGACTATGGTCAGTGCTGCGAGTCCTCCTTCCCTTCCAGCCAGATATCCCACCATGGAACGTGCTTCCATTGCAGGGAGTGGAAGTTGTCTCTCAGGATGTCAGTCAGTGGTGTCCTGCTGTTGGTTGTTGCACAGTTGCCAGCAGGGCCTTGTGCTCCCCACAGCAGTAGCCAGTGTCAGCCATCTTGTCAGTTGTTTTCCACTCCCTGTGATGTGAGCATGGTTCAGGATGGTGTTGATGGGACAGTTGTGGGGGTGAGCTATGTCTGTGACTATGACTCCCATCATGCTATTGCCTCCACCCCACTTCCCAGCATTCCCATACTTACTTGCTTTTGTGGGGAGTTCAGTGTGTGTGGGTGTGAGAGCAATGGCAAGATGGCTGACAGTGGTGTCCTGCTGTTGGTTGGTGTGCAGTTCCCAGCATGCCCTTGTGCTCCCCACGACACAGCAACAGTGTCAGACATCTTTGATGGGCCTTTCCACTCTCTGTGTGATGTGCATGCGTCAGTGTGAGCTTGCTGGGCCATGTGGTGGGGGATGTAGAGCTGTGACTACGACTCCCATCATGCTATTGCCTCCACCCCCTTCCCAGCATGCCCATGCTTCCTTCCTTTTGACTCTGCTTCCCTGTGGGGTGGGCTGCCTGTGCTGACAGGATGGCTGGGAGTGTTGTCCTGGCAGTTGTTTGGCTAAAAGTCCAAAGAGTGTCCCTGTGCTTCACACAACATAACCCAGGGTGGAGGTTCTTTGTGGGATCTTGAGTTAGGATGTGAGGCATTGCATTCTCCCAGGTGGGTTATGTGGAGTATGTGTTGAGGGGGTGTGTGAGGGAGGTGCTTGTGACTATGGTCAGTGCTGCAAGTCCTCCTTCCCACCCAGCCAGATATCCCACCATGGAACGTGCTTGCATTGCAGGGAGTGCAAGTTGTCTTTCAGGATGTCAGTCAGTGGTGTCCTGCTGTTGGTTGTTGCACAGTTGCCAGCAGGGCCTTGTGCTCCCCACAGCAGTAGCCAGTGTCAGCCATCTTGTGAGTCCTTTTCCACTCCCTGTGATGTGCGCATGGTTCATGGTGGTGTTGATGGGACAGTTGTGGGGGTGGGCAATATCTGTGACTACGACTCCCATGATGCTATTGGCTACACTGACTTGCCCAGCATACACAGAATTCCTTTCTTTCAGTGGTCTTCACTGTGTGTTGGTGTTGTAGTGGTGGCTACATGTCTGGATGTGTTTGTTAGTTATATTTGTGCCACTGCCTAGCTGTAGTTGTAGTTGTGTTTGTACATGTGATGACACGGTTAAATGTAACTTTGAGATGGCATGTGTTGTGTTTATCTGACTGACATACACATTTTGGGATGATTCTGTTCTGGTTGCTGTGTAATTGCTATGAGTGCATGGTTTGACTCTCCCCTTGACAGTGATGTGTGTGTGTATTGTGGCAGAATATTGTGTACATTTGTTGTGTACTCACCAGGCTCTGGGATGTTCTCTAGTCCATAGACGCTCACTGGCGGAAGGATGACCCGCACCTTCTCCTCCCAGGGCCTGAGGTATACTGGCTTGGCAGGAGGGCCACTGCCGGTGTATTGGCTCAGGAGGTAGTCCTTCTTGAGCAGCTCCCGTACCCTCCTGTGCACGTCATACCACCTGTTCTGGATGTCAGTCTTTGTGCGCAGACATGGTGATTGTGCGTTCACCCTGTTGATGATCCTCTCCCACATCTTGGTTTTCTGGGAGATGGGTGTCTGTTGGACCAGTGTGCCAAACAGCTGTGGCTCTACCCTGAGGATCTCGTCTACCATGACTTCCAATTCACAATCTAGGAACTTGTGATTCTTCTTGGGGGCATGGTGATGGGTGGTGATGGTGAGTGATGTGTGTGTTGGTGTGCAGGTGAGGGTGTGTGAGTGTGTGTTTTGCTGGGTGTATGTGAGGTAGCTATTTGTTGGTGTGCTGATGGTGTGTGGCTTGTGTGAGGGATGAGCTGTGGGTGTGTGGTTGCTGTCTGTTGAGTGCTGGCAGTAGAATAGCATTTGCAAAGGATCATGGTTGGGATTTGTGTCCTTTATATGGGTGGAGTTGTGGGTGTGTCTTTGTTCTCTGTCCCCACCCCCCAGTATTTATTGGCTTTGTAATTGCTTGTTTGGCCTTTTTTGTGTATTTCTCCTTAGTACTTTCTGTGCATGTTGGAAACGTTCTTGTGACCGAGTCGGACCCTGCAGTTGTCTCGTACGGTCTTCTCCGTTTCGTTCACGCTGTGTTTGTGCAGTTTTCTATGCTGCGTACGCGTCGGTCGCGGTGTTTTGTGTTACTTCGGCTCGGTTTTGTATGCGTGTCGGTCGTACGGCTTGTCCTCCGTACGACTCGGTCGTGGTTTTCGCGCCTTGCATCGTACTTTGCGGTTTGGAGTTCGCGTGTACGTTTCGGTCGGATTTGTTCCGGGTGCGTGTCGGTCGGTTCGATTCGCGTGTTTTTCCGGCCGGATTGCTGTTTTCCGTGCGGCTCGGTCGTTCGGCTTGGGTTCCGTACGTGTCGGTCGGATTTTGCACGCCTTGCATCGTTCTTGGCGTGTCGGGCGCCACAGGTACGTGTCGGTCGGATTTAATTCCGGCTCCGAGTCGGTCGGTGCTTTTTCCGGCCCGAATCGGAATCGACCCCATAGTGTGCAGTATAATAAAAACTGATCAGTATCTTTTCGAAATATAAATATGAAGTTTATGTAAAAATAGATATAAAGACTATGAAAAGGATGCTGGGAACATTTCTCAATATGTGAGTTACAAAAACTAAGAAGATGAACATTCTCAACGCAAGCATCTTTGGAGTAATTGGTTTCTGTGTATTTATAATTTTTTTTTTTTTTAAACCCCTTCAAATTCACTCCAAAAAACAAAGGTTAAAGTAACGTTTTAGTTAGGTGTGATAAAAGGGTCTTTTTTAAAAAGAAAGCTAAAACCTTAGATATTCACTGAAAAAAGCAAAGGTTGAACTAACATTACAGTTAGGTGAATTTGTCAGTGTGAACATTGATGTCTTAAACTAAAAAAACACAGAAAAAACACAGAAATTCACCAGTTATAGTTAGCAGCAGTAACTATAACATGCGGACCCGCCATGCACTGCTTATGACATCACATATGACATCATTCATGACATGCTCTCTGACACATTTATGACATCACTGATAATATCTCAAATGACATTATTGATGACAGTACTCATGACATCTCTAATGATTTGTGAGTGGGTATGTGTTTGTGTGGGTGTGTGAGTAGTTTTATAGGTGTGTGAGTGTGTGTGTTAGTGGTTGTGCAGGTGTGGAAGTGGGTGTGCGAATGTGAGTATAGGTATGTAAATGGGTGTGCGCGTGGTTGTGTGGGTCTGTGAGTGGGTGTGTGAGTGATTATGTGGGTGTAGGAGTAGGCATAGGAGTCATTCTGTGGGTGTGTTAGTAGTTGTAGGGGTCTGTAAGTGGATGTGTGAGTGGTTGTATGGATGTGTGACTGAGAGTGTGAGTGGTTGTATGGATCTGTGAGTGGGTGTGTGGGTAGTTGTTTGGGTGTGTGAGTAGGTCTGTGAATGGTTGTATGGGTGTGTGAGTGGGTATATGAGTGGTTGTGTGAGTGTATGAGTGAGTGTGTGAGTGGTTCTGTGAATGCTGTCATCAGTGATATCATCAGTGATGTCATTTGAGATGTCATCAGTGATATCACTGACCATGTCACGAGTGATATAATATGTGAGGTTATAAGTAGGGTATTGCGGGAGCATAAGTTATAGTTAGTTCAGGTAACTATAATTGCTGAATTTCTATGGTTTTGTGTGTGTATAATCTGAGCCTAACTATAGAGCCCCTGAAACCTTTGCTTTTTTCTAAGAATTTCTAAGGTTTTTTAAATTCTATTCCCTAACTATAATGTCCCTGTATGCTTTTTTTTTTTTGTGAATTTCAAAGGTCTCTCAAATTCAATTTTCAAAGTATTATGTCCCTGCAATGTTTAGTTTTTTATGTTAATTTCCTGAGTTTGTTTTTAGTACTAAGTATACTACAATTTATTTAGATTTTTAATTTAGCATTTTTTACCTGCAGACTTTTTTATAAATATACTTTGTATATGTTTTAAAAGGTACAAATGACATGCATACTTAATATAAAATATGTCATGTTTTTGTAAATGTAATTAGACAAGTTTTATATCTTTTTAAATAAAATGTTGGGTCTGCGGTACCTCCGCGGGTCCGAAAACATAACAGCATATTATTATCCAACATCAATAGAAGACAATCATGCCCCGTGGGCTAATCATAATTATGCTGAAAAATTGAAGAATTTTCACATTTCCCCCAAACTAAACGAAAATAATACATTAGCTCTTTTGCTCTCTTGTGTCTGAAAATCAACACCTCAGAAGTCTAAGTATATATCACTTGCTTTTATATTCCTTGACTCAGTTTCATCCATACCGTAGGCATAACTGTAAATGTGCAACAAAAATAACCCATGTTAAAAACATTTACAAACACAGGTGACATTACACCAATCCTAGCTAAGGGATCCAAAACTGATAATCAGCTTGTAACAGATGCCTGGGTAATTGGAGAGTAACAGGTTATAAAATGAGAAACTACAGAAGAAAACATTTTCTCTCTAGTGCACACAAAAAAACAAATTCAGGACAACCAAAGCCCGCGATGATTTTGTAGGTGAATCAGCCCAGATGTACTGATAACTTTTCATCCAGATTGAGGCCACAGGGTGTAAAATGTCATTGCTAATTATCAATCTAGATTACAGTCTCCTGAGTTCAAGGGTCCGATTGCCCCCTTTCTCTTTTAGAGGTATTCTATCGAGTATGACAAATTTCAGGAGATTCACATTTCTTCTGTTTGAAATGTCAAGCAATGGGATATTGCTCATCCTCATTGACTATGACCCGCAGGTGAGAAAACCTGGAGCCATTTCTAATATTCAGGGCATCTAAACTTGTGGCAATTGTAAGGCCTGTAAATACAGTGAAAACAAAAAAAACCGATTAATTTTCTATCAGTTCATAAACCTTTTCAGATAAAGTAACATCTTACACGCAATTCAGACTTCTGTATATATGCAATGTGCTTCCCATGTGATAACTTTTACATAGGCAGCATGATACATAAAGCCAAGAAGAGAATAATGGAACAAATAGGTATCTCACAGTCCATGGTCTATGGCCTGGGCGGACAGGGTTCAATATGTATCCCTCTGTGAATGGCACAATTTTTACAAATTTTGTAGTGTTTTCGTGGGCACCCCCTGGCCTGGTACACCGGGCACTCCAGCCTCATATAATAGTCCATGCTGTTTGCCCACCCATCTAGTGAAGGGGCCTCCGTACTCTTCCATGCTCTTGAGATATCTAATTTCGCTATTGGCAGACCCAGACTGAGCAGTGCCCTTTTACCACCGACGTCATCAATTATCAGTAGTAAAATCAGTCTCGGCTCTCTGGGGATTCTCCAACCCATCACCGTACCCAGAGTCTCCAACATCCCGTCAAAAAAATGTGATAGGGCTGGACAGCACATGAAAGTGTGCAATAAATCCTTGGAGGCATCGATGCATTGCAGGCAGCACAAGAGCCAATCAGACCCATTGTAAACAGCCGTGTTCTCGTGAAATATGTGCGGTGTAGCAATTTAAGTTGTATGCGGCAAAAGTAAGAGCCAACTACTGTTTCCTGGGGAGTGACCACTGCCTCTCTCCAGTCTTCATCCTCAAGAGGTCCCAGGTCGCGAGTCCACGCTTCCCTCACTTTTGCCAATAGATCTGGCTGATGAGTGTTTGATAGAGAACAGGCAGTTTATGGGATCCTTTAATATCTGTGAGTAAGATTTTCACTTTCAGAGGTGAATATGCCACGATTTCATCATCTGATGGTAAGTATGTTGTAAGTATATGTCAAAGCTGGAGTTAGTGAAAGAACTTGGTGTGCTGCAATTGATATTCTTTCTGCAGCTCCATGAAGGACTTAATAGAGCAGTTTTTAATGGCATCGCCCAGTATTGTTATGTGTTAGAACTGGGGGTCTCTAGTTGGCAGAGGTAGGTACCTTTGTCCAAATAGGGACCCTTGCTTCTAGTCAGGGGAAGGGGGATACACTACTAAAATAACCCCTGCTCACCCTCTTGGTAGCTTGGCACGAGCAGGCAGGATTATCTCTGAGGCAGTGTGTAAAGGATTTGTGAACACATACAGTAATACAGTGACAACACTACAGATGGACACCACACAGGTTGTATTATAAAAATAAATATTTTTATATAGACTTAACACAAGACTCAAACGACAAAAATCCACATTACAGTACTTAAAATATGCTGAAAAATAGGTTATTCACTTAAATGCAGTCTCTAGCAACAAATAACTCCACCTGGAGTTATTACGACGTTGTGACAGGAGAAATACCAAAGTACGGCGCCGACCGCGAGGTGCGCAGCATCGGGCCCGGAGTCAAGCAGACCCCAAAGAACAGTACCTGGGAAAAGCGATGAAAAACAAAGACAGCTCACGGCGTCGGGGAGGTGCGGCTTCGTTGGCGCTGTGCGGCGTCAGTTCCTTACGACCCCAGGGGAGGTGTAGACTCTGTTCCTTACTGCTGCGCAGGGGAGGTGAGACGACGGTTCCTTACTGCGTCGGGGAGGTGACATCACGATGGCGCTGAAACCACGGTTCCTTACGATGTCGCGTTGTCGAAGGATTCTTGGTCACCCACGTCGAGGGTCGGCTCCGCGATGACGATGTCGGCTTCGGAGTCGATGCGGCACAGCAGCAGGCGTCGGGCCCGCGGCACGAGTCGGAGCAGCGATCACGGCTTCAGGCAGGTTACGGCGTCGCTCGCTGGCGTCAATGTGGCCCGGCGGCCGGCGTCGGGTCTACTTTGCAAGTCGGAGCAGCGCTCATTGCTTCGGTGCAGAATACGGCGTTGCTCGCCGGCGTCGGTGTTGCAATTTCCTTCTGTAGCAGCTAAAACCGCAGTTCTAGATGCAGGCAAACAGAAGGGGTGAAGTCTTGTATCCCTCAGACTTCAGGCAGGAGGCAAGCTCAATCTCAAGCCCTTGGAGATCTTCCTCAAGATGATGAAAGCACACTCAGTCCTTTTCTCCTTTCTTTGGCAATAAAGTAACCACTGCAGGCCAACCCCAACAACACGCAGCATAGGGGTAGTCTCCTTCAGCTTCCTGGTTCTTCTCCTCAGCAAAGGTTCGTCTTGATTCCAAGAAGTGATCTAAAATTCTGGGGTCTGGGTCCCCCTTTTTATACACACAAATCCTTTGTCTCTGAAGGCAGAGAGTGTCTCTACCTAGTCCAAACCAGTTCTGGGTGCACTCTGCCAGTGCACAACTTCTTTCTTTGTCAGTGTGGGCCAGGGTCATCAGTCACACCACAGGAGGTGGAGCCAGCATTGTGGAAGGCAGGCACAGCCCTACTCAGGCCCAGGTGCTACTCCTCCCACCACTCCCAATGCAGGTAGGTCTATTCAGCCTAGTGCTGACTCACCCTGTCCTCTGGAGCCCCCCCAGCCCCTGTCACTCACAAACCAGACATACAATCAACAACCTAGCAGAGGCAGTCTGGATGGTTAGGCAAGAAAATACCCACTTCTAAAAGTGGTATTTTCAAACACAGAATGTTAAAACCAACTTCACTAAAAGATGTATTTTATCATTCTGAGTTCAGGCATACTAAATTCGTTTTTCTACCATGTTCCCTGGGTCAGTTAGGATTATAAGATGTTATAATCACACTGCCCATTCTGGCCTATGGGTACAGGCAGCCTTGCAATAGTGAAAAGCGAAATTGGCTGTAATTCACTATCAGGACATGCCACACACATCAGGGCATGTCCTACCTCTTACATACAATGCACCCTGCCCGCAGGCCTACTTTAGGGGTGACTAACATGCAGAAAAGGGAAGGTTTGGGGACTGGTAGGTGGGTGCACTTACCAAGTCGACATGGCAGTACCAGACTTCACACAGGCTCTGCAATGGCAGGCCTGAGACACGCTTTCCAAGCTGCTCCGGTGGGTGGCACAACCAGTGCTGCAAGCCCACCAGCAGCATTTGATTTACAGGCCCTGGGCACACGCGGTGCACTGTACTAGGGTCTGACAGTAAATCAAGTAAGCCAATCATGGAGTCACTAATCCATACATCAGTTTGTAACAGAGAGCATATGCACTTTAGCACTAATCAGCAGTGGTAAAGTGCCCAGAGTCATAAAACCAACAAAAACAGGTCAGAAAGAGTACAGGAGGAAGGCAAAAAGTTCAGGGATGACCCTGCAAACAGGGCCAAGTCCAGCACAACCCCCTTCCAGCCAAAACTCAGGTTAGACCAATCACTAACTTGATGGGCTTCTCTGCTTTGGGCGATAGAACCTGGACCCTGGCCCGCAACAGCAGGGGCATATTCCAGTTCTACGCCAATGTGAACCTATTTGGATCCCTCTGTCCATACTCTCAGGGCCCACCAAGCTAACCCATGGGGAACCCTTCTCCTCACCTGTGGACACCATCTGTGCAGCACCTAACCTTAGCTTGCTCACAGGTGTTTCCCAACAGACAGACAGTGCCCACATGGCCAACACAGAGGTGTGGCCCAGTCCACCCCGGGGTGTGACTTCTGTCCCCCTCCCAGGGGCAACTCTGTCCACCAGGACAGCAAGCCACAGTGGCCACTGACAGCTGTCAGTGATGAGAGCCAGGTCCCAGGCCTTTCATGGTTCTCCAACCTCTGCGGCGTCAGAGAGCGGGGGGCAGTAGCCCCAGGTGCCTGGCACCCTTGATCCACTCTCCCTCCTGTCAGGTCAGGTATGACATCCTGACACTGACCCACCAGCCCCGGGCCTGTACCTGGTGGCCGGGCAGGAGACTGGGGTGGACTTTCACACACCCGGTCCTCCTCCTCCTTGGGGCTCTGTACCCTCCCATCTGGAGCGGTACCCCCTTCCAGAATTGTGAGGGCACCTGTGGCAGGTGTCCTGCACAATTCGCCCACCAGTTCAGGGGTGCTACCCTGCAACTGATCTGCCAACCTGGGATCTAAACCCTCAGGTTGCACCGGGGTCAGAGGCGAGGACTCCCTCCCTCTGCACCCCCTTCCAGAGTTCTGCACCCTCCCAACTGGAGTGGTACCCCTAGAAGCTACATTGGTCAGGACACTGCTTACAGTTGTCCCTCCCTCCAGCTCAGGTACAGCCTGAACCTGGCTTCCCAACCCAGGGGCTAAACCCTGCGGCTGAGCATCTGCCTGGCACACCAGGACTTCCTGGGGAGCACACATGCCCCCCCGAGGGTGACACACAACTCATGTGTCATGTGAAAGTCTGCCTGGCACAGATCTCCCAACCCCTGTCCATCTGACAGTGCGTGAAGATCCCCCAGGACAGAAGTGGTGTCACCATGGTCTCTCATTGGAGACTCAGCACTTCTGGCTGGCCCCTGACCCACTGGTTCTTCCACTGGGGACTCTTTCCCCCTCTCACCCCTCAATCTGGACTTCTGCACCCTCCCAACTGGAGCGGCATCGCCAGACACCAGAACCACTGGAGCTCCATTTACAGACGCTCCAGGTTCTCCTGACACTAGGAGATCCTCCTCAAATGGCCTACCAGTATAGCCTAGGCCCCCAAACTGGTGTTCCCTTAAGGAACCCTCCAGGCCCTGAGACTGGGTTTCGGGCACCTTGGGACACGCAGTCCCACACTCACTCCTTCACCGCAGAGACAGGACGTGAGCCCCTACACCCCTCCCACTACCACAGGACCTAGCTGGGCTACACTGAACCTCTCCCACCACTCTGGGTTGGAAGACACCTGAGCCACTCCTCTTAGGGTCACTCCCCAATGCCTCTTTAGACCCTCTGGAATCCACCAAAAGGTCTGCCTCCATTGTGAGCTCCCTGGGGTCAGAGAACTCACACTCCACCAGGTGTTGGCATAGCTCTGGAAAACAGGGACTTACAATATGCTCTCCCTCAATTGGATCACACAGTCCCACCAAACTATCCTTCACCTCACCATCCAGTGCCTTGCACACGTACCCCACACCACTCTCCTGAGACTGGCAAGACAGTATCTGATTGTCTCTGTCACTCAACCCACTCTCTTCTGGGCGGTCTCCACATTCACACACCAGGACTTCAACCATGGGGGAACCCCCCTCCCTGCTCCTCTCATCTAGAGTCAGTAGAGTGTCCCTCCCACCACTAGGACCATGAACCCCTGTGCCAGTTCCCCAATCCACCTCAGGGACACTGCACCACTGGAGCTACCTCATATCCTTGAACCTCCTGGTGTAAATCAACCCCCTCCAAGTCAGGCGCCACATCTCTGGGTGTGTGCACTACTCCCTCAGCACTCAATAATAAAATTTTGCTGCCACCATCTGAGCTGGATTCCACCTCCAACTCAGCCAAGCTCACTTCCTGAGCTACCCACATTTCTTCTTCTTGGGTTAAGGCCCTCTTAGCCTCATCAAGCTCTCTAAGCTCCTCATCAATCTCTCTCAGCCTCTGCTCACAAGCCAGAAGCCAGCTATCTTTTTCTGTTTCTCCCTCACTTTCAGAGAATTCCTCCTCCTCAGACTCAACTGGTAGTGTTGCCTTCCAGCGGGGTAACTCATAATGAAATAGGGATGCCTCTAGATCCTCCCTGGACCTTCTCCTCACTGGCAGCCCCCTTTCCTTGCAAAACACACGTAGCTCCTTCATTGTGTATATGAACATGTGCCAGAAGTTAAGTTCCATTTTGCAACAACTAACCAGAGTCCTAGTATCAAAAATACTTCCAGGAGGACACCAGAAAACAGAAAAAACAGTATGTGGTTGCGTTTGGTCTGCACTCACTACTAGTGTACACCAATTACTGTATATGAGTCCCAAATGCAAATCCAGAATCCTCACCGCTGACCACCAATGTAAGAACTGGGGGTCTCTAGTTGGCAGAGCTAGGTACCTTTGTCCAAATAGGGCCCTTGCTTCTAGTCAGGGGAAGGGGGATACACTACTAAAATAACCCTGCTCACCCTCTTGGTAGCTTGGCACGAGCAGGCAGGCTTATCTCAGAGGCAGTGTGTAAAGCATTTGTGAACACATACAGTAAGACAGTGACAACACTACAGATGGACACCACACAGGTTGTATTATAAAAATAAGTATTTTTATATAGACTTAACACAAGACCCAAACGACAAAAATCCACATTACAGTACTTAAAATATGCTGAAAAATAGGTTATTCACTTAAATGCAGTCTCTAGCAACAAATAACTCCACCTGGAGTTATTACGACGTCATGACAGGAGAAATCCCAAAGTACGGCGCTGACCACGAGGTGCGCGGCGTCGGGCACAGAGTCAAGCAGACCCCCAAAGAACAGTACCTGGGAAAAGCGATGAAAAACAAAGACAGCTCACGGCGTCGGGGAGGTGCGGCTTTGTTGGCGCTGTGCGGCGTCGGTTCCTTACGACCCCAGGGGAGGTGTAGACTCTGTTCCTTACTGCAGCGCAGGGGAGGTGAGATGACGGTTCCTTACTGCGTCGTGGAGGTGACATCACGATGGCGCCGAAACCACGGTTCCTTACGATGTCGCGTTGTCAATGGTTTCTTGGTCACCCACGTCGAGGATCGGCTCCGCGATGACGATGTCAGCTTCGGAGTCGATGCGGCACAGCAGCAGGCATCGGGCCCACGGCACGAGTTGGAGCAGCGCTTACGGCTTCGGGCAGGTTACGGCGTCGCTCGCTGGCGTCGATGTGGCCCGGCGGCCGGCGTCGGGTCTACTTTACAAGTCGGAGCAGCGCTCACGGCTTCGGTGCAGAATACGGCGTCGCTCGCTGGCGTCTGTGTTGCAATTTCCTTCTGTAGCAGCTAAAACCGCAGTTCTAGATGCAGACAAACAGAAGGGGTGATGTCTTGTATCCCTGAGACTTCAGGCAGGAGGCAAGCTCAATCTCAAGCCCTTGGAGATCTTCCTCAAGATGATGAAAGCACACTCAGTCCTTTTCTCCTTTCTTTGGCAATAAAGTAACCACTGCAGGCCAACCCCAACAACACGCAGCATAGGGGTAGTCTCCTCCTTCAGCTTCCTGGTTCTTCTCCTCAGCAAAGGTTTGTCTTGATTCCCAGAAGTTATCTAAAATTCTGGGGTCTGGGTCCCCCTTTTTATACACACAAATCCTTTGTCTCTGAAGGCAGAGAGTGTCTGTACCTAGTCCAAACCAGTTCTTGGTGCACTCTGCCAGTGCACAACTTCTTTCTTTGTCAGTGTGGGCCAGGGTCATCAGACACACCACAGGAGGTGGAGCCAGCATTGTGGAAGGCAGGCACAGCCCTATTCAGGCCCAGGTGCTACTCCTCCCACCACTCCCAATGCAGGTAGGTCTATTCAGCCTAGTGCTGACTCACCCTGTCTCCTGGAGCCCCGCCAGCCCCTGTCACTCACAAACCAGACATACAATCAACAACCTAGCAGAAGCAGGCTGGATGGTTAGGCAAGAAAATACCCACTTTCTAAAAGTGGTATTTTCAAACACAGAATGTTAAAACCAACTTCACTAAAAGATGTATTTTATCATTCTGAGTTCAGGCATACTAAATTCGTTTTTCTACCATGTTCCCTGGGTCAGTTAGGATTATAAGATGTTATAATCACCCTGCCCATTCTGGCCTATGGGGACAGGCAGCCTTGCAATAGTGAAAAACAAATTTGGCTGTAATTCACTATCAGGACATGCCACACACATCAGGGCATGTCCTACCTCTTACATACAATGCACCCTGCCCGCAGGCCTACTTTAGGGGTGACTAACATGCAGAAAAGGGAAGGTTTGGGGACTGGTAAGTGGGTGCACTTACCAAGTCAACATGGCAGTACCAGACTGCACACAAGCTCTGCAATGGCAGGCCTGAGACACGCTTTCCAAGCTGCTCCGGTGGGTGGCACAACCAGTGCTGCAAGCCCACCAGCAGCATTTGATTCTACAGGCCCTGGGCACACGCGGTGCACTGTACTAGGGTCTGACAGTAAATCAAATAAGCCAATCATGGAGTCACTAATCCATACATCAGT